>VXAY01007484.1:1356441-1370127 GCA_013399855.1 Oxyruncus cristatus | reverse complement strand
TTTTTTTTTTTTCTGGCATAATAAGGGAGAGCACTTCTGACTGAAAACCTTATCAAATTCCTCAAGCCTCTTTGGGGGCGGCCACAAAGGCCAGTACACCTAACATCTACCAAACCCAAGCCCTGCTCCACTCCCATACAAATGCTGGGTACACAATGTGCTGGCCAGCATAAAGCACAGACACCACATTACCTGAAACATTTACACCACCAACAGACCACTTATCTTTCAAACTTGCAATGACAATATAACCCAAGAGGAGAAAGGATTGAGTCAAAACTCAATAACACGTGCTATTTTGCTACCAGGCACATCTTTGATCAACTTGATATAGAAGAGAAATTTTCGTCCTTCCGGCTGATGTTGCTATGCAGGCAAACAAGCCTCCCATGGCATATGCTGTGATAACACTAAGGCATTTCTCCTGCTTTTGTTACTCAGACGATACTTCTTCAGGCCAACACCTACCCAAACCACTCTGGGGGGCTCTGCTGATGTAATCACATTTTCTGATAGGTATTTACTTCATGACTACATTAACCCACTTCTATCTAAGGAATTAAATTCAGTATGTGAAAAATGTGGAGCAATATCAGCTTACTGCAGCTTGTACATTTTTACAAACAACACAGTTAAGAAGTCTCCAAAACACTTAAAATATCCAAAAGTATCAAAACCAACAGTGGACACTAAGAAATGAACAAAAAACTCTACAAAAGCAGCAGTAAGGCCAAGATACCACCCCAACCTATAACATGAGAAAAGGCTAAAAGTTTAGGACTACAGTTTTGTAAGTTTTTATGTTAAAGGTTCAGAATGCTGTAATGATGACACAACTGGGCCAAGGAATAGATGCACTGTAACCAGCCTCTTCTTTCTGCTGTACATAATGTAATGCAGGAAGAACATTCAAGACCACTTCGGAAAGTAACGTCCTTCAAAAACACATTTTAAGGAAAAGCCAATTCCCTGATACAAAACTCAAGCAATGTAAGAATCTGTCCAGTGGATGTAGGACCAAGTGCCCTACATCAATCCTGAAACTGTACAGAAGAAAGATGCTCAGAGCTATTGCCTTTTTTTGATCAAGTTACAGAAAAATTAGTACAAACAGCCTAAACACCCATCTTTCTTAAAATGTGAATTGAAAAGAGTTTCATTTATGGCAAAACCTTAGACGCTTCATTAGTACCCCAGCTTAATTTCATTTTATGACTTACGATGAAACCAACAGGTCAATAAGCTTATAATTTCTAAATTAACAAAAAAAAAATTAAATGAATTAACAGAAAACATGAAAGGAGAAGCATATAAACAAAAGTAATCAAAATAATTTAGTTGCACGCTTTGCATTTCCATTTCAGCAATATGGATGGCTTATCAAATATCACATGACCTCCAAAGTTAAGTGTTTAGCTTATACTCTGACAGGCTTTATTTTTGTATTTAGCCTATAAACACCAGTAAACCTAACACTACGTTATTTAGAAGTGCCCCGTAGTTCCTGGAATTTTAAATTCTGACATCATATAAAAGTGCAACTTCTAAAATTTTTACACCAGAGCACATGAACCAAAGCAATCTTACCACAATTTAATTGTTCACACCAGACAACCTCATATACGCACACAGAGGTAAACCTGATCTATTAAAAATAAACTGAAAAATGCTTTGTTCCCACTGTTTTAAATATAAAGATATAAGAGAATACAGAGGTTTTCCTCTGTAGAGGAAAGGAGAGCAGGACAAAGAACAAAACAAACACACACAGTTGACTAAAAAACCCTGGTAAAGTGGCAGGGGAAATTATGGCCCACTTACTAAGCTTACATTTGTTATGTGAGAGTGCTATTTATAATGTCACATGCTGGAACTTGTTCCCAAGCTAGCTAAACCTACATGCTTAATTGACTCAATAGACAATGCTGCATTGTCAAGACTAATCTTTTCCTACAGGCTACAGTTTCTAAACCATGAAAGCTTTTATACATTTTAATTTTTTCAGCAGTTCTGAAATGAGAAAACTTCAAAATACACATGCACATAACAGACACACAAATTACGTATTGGGGTAGCTACTAAAATTCACATATCCATATACAAACCAAGTCTTCTTTCAAATTTTAAAGAACATAGGAGCCAGAAGGTTCTTTAAGTTCCTATTTCAGACATCCTAGACAGAAGGGACTAAGGAAGAAAAAGCCTAGGAACAGGTTCCTGTCACCAATGTACACCACATGATGCACGGAGCAGCAGCTCTCACACTGCACTAGATTTTGACTAAGCCACCTTATAAAGTATTTTTTTCTAGTTACTTACCAAGAGTAAGGTTTTGGGAACTTCTAATTAGTTTAAAGTTCACAATCTGACAAGTTCACAATTAAGAACCAATTTAAACAAAAGTTACCCTGAATGCTGCAGACAGACTGGATTGCCAGCTCCTGCAGATGACCTTAGTTTTGCACAATAAACAAGCTTCATGAATTAATTCAACAGTGAAATGGAGCTTAAGTTTTTAAACATTTGTATATCAACTATCAAAATAATTGCAGAATTTTAGAAATTGAAGTGATTCAATTACTCATTATTTGAAACAGCAAATTGGTTCAATCTCTTCTATAACCAGTTTCAGAATGCTGACTTTTGGTATCTTAGAATCCACCAAGCCATTTTGATTTTTTAATATTACCTCTGCTCCTCCCTCCCCTCAAATCAATGAAAAGAAACACCTTAGAGAACAACACTATTAAATCTCAAAAACTCTTGAGCAGCTTTAGGAAAAAATAACAAAGAAGAAAAATAATTAAACTATGCCTTCTCAAACTATTGCCAGATGTAAGCGATGAGCAGAATTGAAGTATTCATAACACCAAGCAACTCTGACAGGAGCACTTGAGTTCTTTAAGTCAATCATGATCAGCTGGTCTAAATGCTTACAAACCACAGAACTACATACACCTAACAATTACTAAAATACAGAGACTAAAAGTCAAGATAAACATTAAAGGCATCGGTGTACAGATGTGCATATATTTTTCTGTACAGACTTGCCATTTAATGAGTTTACCTTTCAAACTTTTACAGTTAGTATAATGCAGATTGTATTTCAACTGTTTTTCTTGCTAGTATCTTGACAAGATAGCACTCATCTACAAGAACAATCATATCCTTTAAACAGCAATGCTTCACTGTAAACACAGCCTTCAAAAGGATATATTTACATACATGCAACATTTTTTTGAATAACATGACAGCATGAATGACATTGCTGAGAATGCTGCATGCAACACACTGCTGATAAAGCTGTTTTAGACAGTCTCCCATATCTCATGCTTCATTGACTCAAGCTGAAAACAGCCTTCTAAAACATAGGAGGATTAAATTAACAACCATCATGTCTTTCCTCTATAATGCATCTCCCTCTAATTTTCCCACACCAAGAAGCCACCAGGTTTATACCGTAGGAGGATAAAACAGCTTTGCAAAAACAATGTACAACTCCCTTTAATAACATGCTGAAGGGCATCTGGTCCCATTTGTTTCACTTCTTTCTGATCTTCACAAAAACACCATTATTCTACCCGACTGCAAAAATTAAAAGATGTAGATAGAAAACTGCTAAATTACTTAAAGCATAAAAAATAGAGTCCAAAAAGTCATGCCATGTTAGAGAGACACTCTTTCAATTGCCACAGGGTCTAATGATATTTTGACAAGACTGCAATTATGTTTCTGTTATAAGAGTAGATCCTGTTCTCCATGTCTTGCCAGGATAATACTGCTTTTAATTAATGCTTTCGTTGTGAAGTGTTCCCTCAGGCAGTAATAAGTTTTATAATAATTTCAGTATGTAGCATGTATTTCCCCACACCATTTATTCAAAATTTCTCATCATTTGGCCTCATAGATAATGCCCAAACCCTTGCTTCCCAGAAGGCTTCAAAACATGGCTAACTACTGCTGTGCTGAAAAAGACATTGTTAAAACATGTCTTCATATGATTGTTTTCCTCTGCTTCCCTTGAGAAGAAAGAAACATTACATGCCTATCAAACTGGCACAACTACAAGAAAACCAAATTTCCCTTTAAACATCAGTCCCAGTTTCACTTTCAGGAAGTGGCACAGACCTCATTCTCCTTTTCATATAGTTTATACATGCTTTTAGTGTATTATCTTTTATACAAAATTGCAACCATTGCCAAAGTCTCGATTACGTTTACTGATCACTAAACCTGGGTAAAACAATACAAGTGCAGCTTTACTCCCTACAATCCACTTCATAACCCATCTCTTGAATTTGTAAAGATGTACTAAAGGAAGCTACAAACCAGAGCTTCGGCAAACAGGTCATTACTGAAGCCATGGAACTATAGACACACACTTCTCTGAAGCCTGAGACAAGTACAGTACTGTGTGGGAAATGTTATGAAATCCCTGTCAAGAAAACTAGGCCTCACATTTAATCCACTCACCGCCTCTCTCTACCACAAACAGCTATGAAGTAGCTAACTGGGTTTTGGTTTAAATATTAATTAACTCCACAAAAAGGTGGGAAGTCTCAAACTAATTCCTATATGCCAATTAAAACTGGCTTTATAGGGTGTTTAGATAGATTGCATTGGCTTTGAAAAGCAAAGTCAATACACAAGCTGTTGCCTTTACAGACTGCAGGGATTCATTTTTATCTGTTCCATATTCTCTCACCATTTTCAAGAAAATAAAAAATCTCAATTTCATTTAAGTATTCAAGCTTTATGTTTCAGGGTTTTTTCCTTTAATTAAAGCGGTCTCTGTATTTTAGTAGACTCAGTTCTCCAAAGTTTGAGGACTAAAAACAATAGCATTTTTATACCTTCAACAGAGGGAGGAGTTAATGTTAAACATTATTTCCAATTATTTTCCATTACTTTTTCACTTCTCTAATAAAACAAATCCAATATTATGTCTGATCTCTCAAAAGTGAAATTAATTTCAGAATCCTGTCCCCATTTCACGCACGAACAGTTTCTCCTGCATGGTCTTTGCATGACTTCAGTGGAAGTTAAACATTTAAATAGACCAGTGTATCTTAAGAAGAAATGTACATACTGTCAACATAAAAATTAATGGATTACATTATCTGGTCTTTATCAAGAAGGTCAAACCAGGTGACAGACATCTCTAATGTTTCCAAATTCTCCGGCTGTAGCTAGAAAGTGCATCTGTCTAAAAGGGCATCATTTAATTTTTTAGCCAGGTTGGATTTCTTTGTGCAGTCTAAAATCCGATGAACCAATGAAACTAACAGTAGGTTGATCTCCAAGTTTTGTGATTCTGATTTGCAAAAGCAACCAGTAAAGAGTTCCAAGGCTTGTAATGTCAGAAAAAAAGAAGTTATTTAGTATGAGCTCTATTGAAACAGCTTAACAGCCATAAGACCACTCACACAGAACCAAACGATTGTGATTATGTAACTATTTTTAGAATCAAGCCTACCACAACTTTGAGCTTTTGCAATCTTAACTGCCCATTTCTTCTACACTGCTGACACATTTGCCCAGAAAATAACTACTGATAAACTTAATCAGAGGTCAAAACCAAACCAATAATAAACCTGGGCTTTCTTTATAAGGGGTTAAATTCCCCCAATCAATTAATCGGTTGCCTCTGAACAGCATGCTGTAAGCATCAAATAAAGAAATTATCCTTTTGAACCTTCCCCTTTTCTTTCAGAGGAAGCATTACTGTATTACTCTGTTCCCAATATATTTCTCACAATGAAGCAAAACATTACCTTGGAATTAAAATGGATTCACCAAATGGAAGTAGACTGAATAAAGAGTTAAAATACTAGACTTCTGGTAACCAATCTTAATACTAGTAATACCAAATCATTCACTAAAAAAGGCAGTATTCAGTGTCTAAAAGCCTGTAAATTGGCTTCAGTTGACCATACAATGAAAAAGCTTGTATCCTGAAACAGAGAAGTATTAAAAAAAAGAAATTAAAGTCATTAATTTTTACTGTCTCTTATTGTTACTGACATCACCATCAATGGCATACCTATTGCTACTAGAAACAAAAAATAGCTCACAACCAAAGGATAAAAAAAGTGCATAAAGCTCATGACACAGATTTATTCTCTCCTTCTGATTTTGTAACACTGGTTAAGGTGCACAGTTACTCTATAAAAACTATTAAAACCCACCTGAAATTCATACACAAAAAATTCTGAGAATCAGAACTACCACCTTTAGATTTCAGGCACATCTGATAATTTCTTTTAATTGCTTTTTCATTCCAAGGATGTCACTGACATTCTGTATTGAACACTGTGCTGAGAATTTTAATGGCATTTGTTTCCTAAAACTTGTTCGTGTGTTACGATTCTGACTTCTGGTTAAAATCAAATTGTCTATATCTTGATCTATGTATCTAATTATATACATATGGGAGAATAAAAGGTTCACAGACGAGTTGAATACATCTTTTTGTAATGAACACATACACTGAAACTATTTGTTCTATCATCATATGGTAGGACAGTTAATTAAAGCATTCTAAGTTTACTTTAGTTTTACACAGCACAGCAGTTAAACCAAGCTGGTCAACTGGAAGAACAAGTCATAAATCAAAGAGGAGCCATGTGTGGCACAAGGAACAACTTTATTTTTCATTCTAATGTTCGAGACGAACCACAACTGCAGTAACTATTTAAATAAGGAACAAGAAAGAAGATATTTTAGAAAAGTATTGAACTTCAGAAAGTTTAAAAAATACTACTGTTTACTCACACTTTTAAATGTTTAGTAGAATATCTGAAGACAATTGTACAGGCTTGAATTTTTTGTTAGTATCAGTACCTCCAAGAACAAACCATGAGAAATACTTTTAGTAGCAGACCTGTACAGACGTGTTTCTTGTTTTCTTGTTTCCCTACATCAACTCCTGTTGGTCAGACACTCAGCCTATGGCAAACCAAAACATCCACAAAACAGCCTATCCCTCCTCTCAGGCTTCCATATCAAGCCCAACTTTACTATAGAACATAAAGTAGTAGCATGTTAATTTTGTCATTAAAAAGCTTACTACACTGTATTGTATAGGCATGCAATTATAATTTCAAACTATCATTACTCTTTAAAACTAAGCTAAATCATTACTTGGTTTAAACCATTACTTGGTTGCTCTTGTTGAACAACTTTTCTTCCACACAAGGGAGAAATGAAGAAATGCCAATTCTGCATAATTTTTCAGTTCTTTTCTATTTCAATCTCACTCTAAGCCGAGTCAAATTACCTGCTGTATGAATTTGTAGCATGCTCTACACTTGAATTTTGCTGGTAGCTGTGCTTCAAGAAATTGCAAGATGTTCAACAACAACAAAACTGCCAAAAAAACCAAACAAAAAACAATAGCATGGTGTGGATACAGTTACGAACAAAATTATTTGTTCACCCTTCTTAATAAAGCTTGCCCTTTCTGCCATTTATTCTACTGACACAGACCATCAGAACATGAGACTTTTGCTTGCACAGGTGTACTTACAAAACTTTTGAGAACAGAAAATAGTCATTCTGCTTTTACCTAGGCCAGGAGTGGTCAGAGTTGCAACAGACCTAAGTCTTGCTTAAGTATAATAGTTTTATTGTTAAATACCCTACTTAAAACCAGAACAAATCAAACTATTTATTAGTACCTCACTTAGATCTAAACCACTGTGCTTCTGTAGAAGCTATAAATTCCCCCCACTGTTTTATTTTTAGTATGTTTTGACCAGATGATTAATGAGAACAGTTTCATGCCAGCGAGGCAGATATTATGGTTAGAGTCTGCCGTAGACCACCCAACCAGGACGAAGGCGCAATTGAAATATTCTATAAGCAGCTGGGGTAAGTCTCACCATCACTAGCCCTTGTTCAACTTATCAGATGTCCGCTGGAAATACAACACAGCAGAGAGGAAACAGGAGGTTCCTGGAGTATGTGGAAGAGACTTTCCTGACACAGCTCGTGAGGGAGCCAACCAGGCAAGGCATCCTGCTGGAGCTGCTGTTTGTGAGCAGAGAAGGACGGGTGGGTGATGTGGTAGTCAGAGGCTGTCTTGGGCACAGAAGTCACAAAATGTCAGAGTTTTCAGAGTAGTAAGGAGGGGCATCAGCAGAACTGCCACTTTGAACTTACATAAGCCTGCTGAGGAGCCTTCCTGAGAAAGTCCCTCACAAGGCTGTTCTGAAGGGCAAAGGAGTGCAGGAAGGCTGGACATACATCAGGAAGGAAATCTGAAAGGCGTGGGAACAGGCCATCCCCACGTGGTAAAAAGACGAGCCATTGGGGAAAACCAGCCTGGCTGAATAGAGAGATTTGGCCGAAAGACATGATAAAAAGGAATTTATAACCTTTGGAAGAAGGGGCAGGCAACTCATGAGGACTGCAAGGGTGTTGTGAGGTTATGTAGGGACAAAATTAGGACTAAAGCACAATTAGAACTTAATTTGACTACTGCTACTAAAGACAATAAAAATGTTTCTATAAATGGATTAGCAACAAAAGAAGGTCTAAGGAGAATCTCCATCCTTTACTGGAAACAGGGAGAAAATGACAAAGCATAGTGACAAAGGATAAGGGAAAGGCTGAGGTACTTAATGCCTTCTTTGCCTCAATTACTCAACAGTAAGATCAATTGTTCTCTAGGTACCCAGCCCCCCAGGCTGGAAGACTGGGATGGGGAGCAGAATGTAACTCCCATAATTCAAGGAGAAACAATCAGCAACCTGCTACACCACTCAGACACACACGAATTTGTGGGGCCAAATGGGAACCAATCAAAGGTCCTGAAGGAGCTGGTGAAGTGCTCCCCAAGCCACTTTCCATCACTTACCTGCAGCCCTGGCTAACCAGGGAGGTCCCAGTTGACTGGAGGTCAGCAAATTTGATGTCCATCTATAAGAAGGGATGAAAGACAGTGCATGGACCTATAGGCCTGTCAGCCTCACCTCGGTGCTGGGAAGGAATGGAAGAGACCATCTTGAGTGCCAATACACAGCACATGCAGGACAAGTAGGGGATCAGGCCCAGACAGCATGGGTCTTGGAAAGGCAGGTCCTGATTGACCAACCTGATCCCCTTCTGTGGACTCAGTGGATGAGGGAAAGGCTGTGGATATGTCTACCTGGACCTCAGTAAAGCCTTTAAAGGCCAGTGGCATCCTGGCCTGTACCAGCAATAGTCTGGCCAGCAGGACCAGGGCAGTGATTGTCCCCCTGTACTTGGCACTGGTGAGGCCACGCCTCAAACCCTGTGTTCAGTTTTGGGCCCCTCACTACAAGGAAGACGCTGAGGTGCTGAAGCACGTCCAGAGAATGGCAATAGAGCTGGGGAAGGGTCTGGAACATATGACTTATGAGGAGCAGCTGAGGGGGCTGTGGAGAAAAGGAGACTCAGGGGAGACCATATGCCTCTCTGAAACTACTTGAAAGGATGTTTTAGACAGGCGGCGGTCAGTCTCTTCTCCCAGGTAACAAATAACAGGACAAAAAGAAGTGGCCTCAAGTTGTGCCAGGTGAGGTTTAGGTTGGATATTAGGAAAAATTTATTCACTGAAAAAAGGGCTGTCAAACATTGGAATGGGCTGTCCAGGGAAGTGGTGGAATTACTATCCCTGGAGGTATTTAAAAGACATGTGGAATATGGCACTTTGAGATAACCTGACACCACTGTGTTCACTGTAACAGTTAGACTTGATGACCTTAGAGGTCCTTTCCAACTTTAATGATTCCACAATTAAAAGTCACCTGTAGGTCAGTCATTAGTTCAGCTCATA
Organism: Oxyruncus cristatus; assembly: GCA_013399855.1. NCBI lineage: Eukaryota > Metazoa > Chordata > Aves > Passeriformes > Cotingidae > Oxyruncus > Oxyruncus cristatus. The sequence continues at coordinate 1,360,325 of VXAY01007484.1, read as the reverse complement.
TGTTTTTCTTACAGTAACTTTCTTATACCAGGTGTTGAAAATTTACACTGTTAATAAAATTAATATTCTGATTTCTCACTAAAAGTTAACTACAGTAAAATGCGTGTTTTGTGAAGATTCTAGACCCTGTTAAAGGCTTGAATGGACTTTCAGTCTTGAACTGTGTTAAACAGTCGTAAGCTTAAAGATTAACACTTATATGCAGTGACAAAAGTCCAAGTTGTCTTCCTGCCAGCACTTCTCCCAAATCCCACAGTATTCCAGACCTTCCAGTTAAGCTACAAGTTTTTCACTCTGATAAATTACAAGGAAACAGAAGATTCTATACAAAGGCAACACTATTTTATTTCAGAACAGCTTTATTAGCATATTAACTAAGATAGCATAACATATCATCGAGCTAACAGCTTAATCCAATGTGCAAGTTTTAACTAAAAAACACACAACCAAAAGCCTCAAAACCACAAACCAAAAAAAAAAAAATCCAACCACAAAACCACCACACACCCCTTGTTGATTTCAGCTGAATTAAGATCACACATTGAATCTCTAACTGCAGCAAAGCCAAGTTTACGCATATTGTTAGAATAAAACCAAGCTCAGACCTCAATGCATCAGCCACAGAATGCATCCTGCATCACAGCCAAGTATAATACTTACCAAGCATTAAAGTATGTCTTTTTTTCCGGATTGAGGGGTTTTTTTTGAGTTGCCAAAAGTAACTAAGTAACTAAGATGTGTACTGGTGTAAGTGGAAGAACCAGTGTGTCACCCTAGTCCAGTTTCTATGCAAAGGGGAGGTGGTAACTGTACCCAGATGGCTGCAATAAAACTTGAAGTTTACAAGCCAGACAAACACAAATGCTTTTTTGGTTTGGTTTTTTTTTTTTTTTTTCCTCCATATGGCTCATTAAGAACTCCTTTTCCCCATTATTTTTTTGCTGCTTCTGAAGTTCATATTACGTGACACATTAATGCATGGGTTTATTTACTAAAAAGAAACCAAACAAAAAACCCCAACAACGACCAGCCCCGCAAAATCCCCATCTAAACCAAAGATTTGTTATACCAACTTATCTGTACTTTTTCCTCTGTCCTCCACTGATGTACCACATACTCAGAGCAGAAGGCTGGCATTTCCAGACCATCTTACACATTTACTACTCCATTCAATGAGATCTGTGATTCCATAAAGAGCACAAGAATGCACATTCAACTACAGAAGAAGATGCTGATCACACATCTACAGGAGCTCAAACATAAGATTTTTTTGGTTTTGTTTGGGTTTTTTGAACCAAATACCTCAAATTGTAATTTCAGGAGTAAAATTTTGCACACTTTTAAAGCCAACTTCTCAAGGACTGCAGTCAACCAGCTCTCTCTGAATTTTAGATTAAGAACTGTTATATTTGTTGAGCTAATATGATGTGCATAAAGATTAACTGAAAAACCTTAAGGCCCTCTTTTCTGTAGGTTCATAATAGAATCTGGATTTAAGAAAGACAAGAATGCTATGCTTTATTAATGGTTTACTCTTGGAATGACTGTTTAATATTCAATGAACCACTTAGAAAATTCATACAAGAATCAAAATAAACCATTTCAATAAAGTTTTTAAAATGTTTATATTGTCTCTAAATGTAGGTTTATCATTCAACTCAGTCACTATAAGGTTCATCAAAATATTGTTTGAGTACATCACAGTATAAGAGAATCAAGACAGGCATCAGTTAAATCTACAATATATTTATTGCAGACAAAACAAATGATCAAATCCTGTCTGAAGCTGCCCAGAAGAGAGCAATAGAAAATCCACCTATTTGTCCACAGGAAATGGTAACCATATGACTTTGAACTGCAGAGAATGGTATTGACACTAAATGTAAAAAATAAATAAATTATACAAAAAACACGCAACAGACACTCTTTCCCAAAAACCCCTAACCAAAAACCACACCCTACCACACAACCAACAAGCTGCTCCTCTAAATCCTCAATCCGCTTCAGTATACCCCAAGTGTAAATAAAAGGGTAAATAAATAAATAAATAAAGGGGAGGGATAAATAAATAATATTTATTAACTGATTGCATAATTTACTAATTCTGCTAAAAGTCAGCAACACCGCAGAAATTATTTCAAAGGCTCTAAGAACATAAAATATTTGGTTTATGATTATATTGAATTTTAGATGAGCAACACTAAAACCCATCAGAAATGCTTCATGGAATAGTGTCTTGTTTTGACAAAAAAGTAAAAACAGATTCTGATGTCAGATGGAATAACATGCAATTCTCTTCAGCGGCATCACTGAATTAAGGCTTAACTAATTCTCAGGAAGTGTCTATCTCTACTGACTCCTCCGAGCAGTCAGTCACACCATGACCTGGATCAGAGAACAAATCCAATTGGAAAATACATTCATAGAAAAAAACTGATGTATGGCTTATGACATAACTACACCAGGAACTACGCCAGTGAAGCTTCAGCTACAAAACTCAGAGAGGCTGCCTCAAAGTCTATAAACAGAGCTTGCTTTTAGTCTTCAAATGCAACCCATTCTAACATCATCTTTAACCTCATCATGCTCTGCTGCCTTCCCATGACTACTTAGTCACATCCCATGTGCCATGACAAGTTCTCCAACTGACTTATAGGGAAAAATTAGGAATAACCGTAGCTATAAGAGCCAGGGAGTACCACTGCTGATGAAAGGCCTGTATCTACGTATCAGCTCATGTTATTGGCACACTACTGAAATCAGCTGAGAAGTTAGCACTGTAAGACTTCTTTCCAAAACCAAACTACATTAAAAGACACACTTTCCCAATGGAAGTGTGCTTCTCTCTGTTCTATCTAGCTCTCTCTTCTCATTCTGTGCTGTTCAGAAACCTGTAATTACAGTACACTGAGAGTACAAATATGGAGGATGACTTCACAGCAATTTCTTCTATTTTGAATAGGATTCCCTGCTATTATGACTTAACACTCAGCGTATAGATCATTTAAGGAACCACGTCACGTGCTAGCTGAAAAGTAGTTCCTGTATTGCACATCCAGCAGCCTGTCAGAGATTCATGCAAGTTAAAAGAAATACAACCGTAAGCAAGCAATAACCTAGAAAACTGATGCACATCAACCAGGTATCCCAGGAAGGCAAATGCCTGGATGAATTTCTGAATACATGCAAGACTGTAGAGTACAGCACAGTCATTTGGAGAACTTACTCAGTGTAAGATGGTACATGGGATGTCACAACACAGGACTAACTCAAGCATGTGAAACAGATTGAGAAACTATGGTAGGTTGACCGTAGCTGGCCACCAGATGCCCACCAAAGCCATTCTATCACTCCCTTCTTTAGCTGGGCGAGGGAGAAAAAACGTAACAAAAGGCTTATGGGTTCAGGTAAGGGCAGGGAGAGATCACTCACCAGTTACTGTTACAGGCAAAACACACTTGATGTGGGGAAACGAGTTTAATTTACTGCAAATCAAACCATAGAATCATAGAATCAGACAGGTTGGAAAGGATCTCTGAGATCATCAAATCCAACCCTTGACCACTACCGCAGTTACTAGACTATGGAACTAAGTGCCACGTCCAGCCTCATCTTAAAAACCTCCAGGGACGGTGAATCCACCACTTCTTCCCTGGGCAGCCCATTCCAGGGCCTGATTACTCTCTCTGTAAAGAATTTCTTTCTAATACCTAACCTAAACCTCCCCTGGTACAGCTTAAGGCCATGCCCTCTTGTCCTACTGCTGGTTGACTGGGAGAAGAGACCCAACCCCCACCTGGCTACAACCTCCTTTCATGTAGTTGTAGAGAGCGATGAGGTCTCCCCTGAGCCTTCTCTTCTCCAGGCTAAACAACCCCAGCTCC
>VXAY01007484.1:1339723-1355782 GCA_013399855.1 Oxyruncus cristatus | reverse complement strand
AAGCCATGGGCTGCAGCTTTTCCAGGAGTGTGCTGTGGGAGATGGTGTCAAAGGCTTTGCTGGAGCAGAGTGGGACAATGAGAAATAAAAACAAAATCTAAAAAACACCTTTCCCCCACCCTTCCTTCTTCCTGGGCTCAACTTCATTTCTGATTTCTCTACTTCCTCTTTGACAGCAGTGCAAGGGCACAGGGAGTGGGGGCTGCAGTCACTTTATCACACAGCCATCTCTGCTGCTCCTTCCTCCTCAGGGGCTGGACTCCTGCTCCAGTGTGAGGTCCCTCCCATGGGACACAGTCCTTCACTCACTCCTCCAATGCGAGTACTTATCCATAGGCTGCAGTTCTTCATGAACTGCTCCAGCATGGGTCCTTCCCACAGTCCTCCAGGAACAGGCTGCTCCAGCGTGAGTCCCCCACATGGTCTCAAGTCCTGCCAGCAAACCTGCTCCAGGGCTCCTCTCTCCACAGGGCCACAGGTCCTGCCAGAAGCATGCTCCAGCGCAGGCTTCCCACAGGGTCACAGCCTCATTCAGGCATCCACCTGCTCTGGCATGAGATCCTGCAGGGGCTGCAGGTCAGTCTGTGCTCCACCGTTGACTTCCTTGGGCTGCAGGGGCACAGTTGCCTCACCATGGTCTGCACCACAGGCTGCAGCGGAATCTGCTCCAGCGCTTGAAGCACCTTCACCCCCTCCTTCTTCGCTGACCTTTGTGTCAGCATAGTTCTTTCTCTCACATATTCTCACTCCTCTCTCCAGCTACTGCTTTCTGTAGCAGTTTTTCCCCTCTTCTTAAATACATTATCCAGGAAGTGCTACCACTGTCACTGATGAGCTCAGCCTTTGCCAGCAGCAGGTCCATCTTGGAGCTGGCTGGCATTGGCTCTGTGAGACAGGGGGAAAGTTTCTAGTAACTTCTCACAGAAGCCACCCCTGTAGTTCCCCCACGCGACCAAAATCTTGACATTCAAACCAATACAGTAAGTTTCTTCACGGTTCTTTTTTTTTTTAATCCTAAGAAAACTTTATCTAAAGCATGACATTGGGTTTTTTTTGGCTAGTAGAGAAACATCAGCCCATTTACAAAATCAGTAGGTGTGAGCTGTCCATCAGGAGCAACACTAGATATCTTGCTCTGCTGCAGGGAAACCAGTTTCCGAAGGAGTATATTAATAGGAAGGGAGGGTGTGGTTATCTCCATCCTTGGAGGTTTTCCAGACTTGGCTAAACAGTCAATTCTGACTTGATTTAGCTTTAGCAACATTTGTGCTTTCAGCAGAAGGTTGGATGGATAACCAACCTTCACTAAGTATTACGATAGCTAGATAATAAGAAAGACACGAATGGCTGCATTTATGAAAAACACATCTAGATCACCAGGTAAATTCACGGTCCTTTGAACTTCCAGTTAGCTGAAGATCCTAAGAATCCTGAAGCTCCTGTGCACGCCCATTTACAAAATCAGTAGTGGTGGGAGAAGAAAGTTTCCACTGAGCTAACCACTCAAGTGTTTTTCAGACTCAGACAACTCTCCCTTATTATCCATTAGCTAATTGCCACATTTGAAACAATATATATGATATCACAAAATCAGTTACAGCTGGTTGACAAGGTTTCCAAAAATCACAACTTTGGAGAGCCAAATACTTTTCTTTCTGTTACTGAATTGTTTTGATGTGTAGACATGCTGCACAATACAGAAATGTGCAGCATCTGGTACCCAGATACTAGGAAGTAAAGCATGGTATTGGCAGAAGAAATTTTGTAACAAAACTTAGTAAATATGAAATTACAGTTCCAAAAAAAGATTGAGAGGGACATTCTTTCAAATGACCTCTCTCTTTCAAGGTGAATGCACCAGCAGAAGTACTTGCATCCCAAAGTTCATACAGAAGGTTCAGCTTCTGAAGACACAGCAATCATAGCAGACATTAAGTTCCAGAAACCAATGACTACAAGATCTGATTAGGAACAGCAAGTATTGTTGTTTTTACAAAAACAAATAAAAAAACAAAAGGCAGTTCCAAGATGAAGATAGGTCCTGATATGACATGAACAGTTAGCAATAAGAAATTAAAAACAAGAAATACACAGACACCACTAGGAGGGAGGAATTAGCAGCTTTTCCACCTGAGGTAGGACTCTGGTCAACTTCCACAGGGACCTATACATTAGGATCTATCCAAGAAGAAGGAGCAGCAGCATCACAGTTTCCCAAGGATACAAATTTGCTCTCAGTCAACTGCTAACTGCAAAGAACTGGAGGGGGGGCAGGGGGGGGCGAGAGCAAAGCTATATAGAGTAAAAGGACAAGCAGCAGAAGGAACAATTTGAGTATTTTTTAGGTGAAATGTTCAGAACAGCAAATACTGTAAAAAATTCCTAACCTTTCACTTCCTAACCTTTCATTTGAAAACTAAGAAAAACTGGAAAAGGCATGAGGTAATGATATGAAAAAGAAGGGTTGCAGGGATATTTGAAAAAAGTTTCTATCCCAGGAAGACCCAGCAGGTTAGGATTCCTCAAGTTTCAAAAGAAATAACTTCCCAAGGAAAAGATATCAATCTTGAGTAGAACAAATATGCATTAACTGTTTTACTGTCACTTCCAAAGTAAGAACTGCGCACCACTGAATGCAGCTGCTGAGGGCCAAGTTTAGAACAGATCAAAGGTGCTTCTTCACACAGCAGATACACAACCAGTAAGACTCCCTGCCAAAGCATGCAGCAAATGCTAAAAGTTTCTATAGCCTCAAGAGGAGACAGCACAAGTCTTGGAGGACAGTTGGAAGAGTACTGAGAGAGGAATATCACATATGCTTGCCCTGTTCTTGTCTTTCCAAGAAATTTGCTCATGACCACTACTAGCAAGCAACAAGATACTGATTTGGACAGGCACTTGGTTTGAACCAGTATGGGCAGTTTAAAGCAATGCTGCTAACAAGCTCTCTTACAAAAACAAAGCTAGCATTGCCAAGTAGTTGTTAGGTTTTAAAACTGAACATCTTATCAAAACAGCAGATGAAGACTTAGGGAGAACAATACAGCTACTTCTACTGCCTCCCTACTGCCAGTATTCCTATTTTTCATCTCCATATCAACCTCACATCATCATCTGAATTTTTTCTTTCAAATGATCATTGTAAGTATACCTTAGACGTGTTACTCAGAAAGATAACTATATGAAACAACACAACACTATCATATGATCCTGAAGTTCAGCTTTGCTGTAGGATCCACTAGAGCTGATCTAGAACGCTGGCCAGGCGCATGACCTAAAGAGCCTAATAGCTTTGACAAATAAACATTTTTCCTTTGGCAGAAATGCTGCCTCAAATGGTATGCAAGATTTATACCAACCTAAATGGAAAGCCACTAATCCTAATGAAGTGCAAATGAAAGGAGTTTTATGAAGCACAATGTGATAGCATCAGTTGCCACTGCACTGCAGTCTGTATATATTAGTTTAGTAGCACTTTTTGGAGTAATCAGTTCGATTAAGTAATTGCTTACAAGAATTTGCATCTTACTTATTTTTCTACAACTTGCATAACACACAGATTTTTAGCTGGAAGTCAAGAACTGAACTGCATCATAAATAATAAAAGAACACCTTTTACTAAAGGTGTATCTTGCAATTTGACTAAATGAGGAGAGACAATATGTGCATATTCACCTACATATGGTAGGTAGGTGGAGCTGGAAAATTTTAGTTGACAGTGGGTATGTAACTGACTGATTACATTCAGTTCACATGTACTTCCTATCAGAGCTGCTGGTAAGGGCAACAATGATCAAATATATTTATCTGTAGAAATCGGAGATAAATTAGGTATTTCAACTAGTTCCGAAGTAAAAGCACCGTGCATTAGCAAAATTGTATGTTTGCTTATATCTTTCTGCATCATAATTTTACAAAGTTAACCTATAACTGTCATCAAATTATGACAGATTCTGGCAAAGCAAGAAGCATCAACACCAGAATCTCCTCACTTCAAATAAAATTCATACAAACATGTATGCATGTTTGCATGCACAAAACAAGAACTCAATGGTTTCTTGTAAGGATAAAAGACTTCTTCCCATAAACTGATTTACATAAAATTTATCCATTACAATTTTCACTTCATTGCAACTCCTTCAACCATTTGGTAAGTTAGCTGTTACCTTGACTTGGAAACCATTTAAAATCCTCCCCCTAAAGTTTCACAGAGCAAGCATTTGAGGCAATTTCGAAAGGGCAAAGCTTGGCACGGACCAGAGCCTACACTCCTACTCCGAAAGGACTGCAGACCAAAGGAATCAATTAAAGTTCACACACAATCTCTGAGTTGCCCACCATCACAGCACAAACAGGGTTCAAACTGCAGCCCTCAGCAAAAGCCACACAAATAGTTGCATCAAAAGAAAAAACAAAACCCCAAGTCTCCCTTACGTTCCCTTCTCCCCATTCCAATGTAACCTTAAAAACAAAAGTTGGAAAATGGGTATCACAACTATGAAACTGAATTAAGATTCTGTTTTCCTGAAGACATTACACATACAACTGAAATTTAATTCATTAAGAAAACAATGAACTGTCCAAGCTTCTCAACAAATTCATATAATACAAAGCTGATCATGTCAGGACCCATCTGACAGCATAATAAAAAACAGGGATAATTTTTGAATTGCAAACTATTTTTTAAAAGTATGTAATTAAGACTTCCTTTGACCTTGTTAACAAGGATGCTGAAATGTTAATTCTTAACTAACTGTTTATGCTAAGGTCTGTTTCACATTTTCTCTTCCTTATGCATAACCAATGCCTAAGTTAAAGATATTGTGAAATATCCAATAGTTTTTTTCCCCAGTTATTAGTCATTACGGGAAGAAGGGGAGGGGGGGAAACAAAACAAAACAAAAACCACACCACAACAAACAAAAAGCCCAACAACAACCCCCCACAAGCATAAATATTAACAGTTCACACAGTACTACAAATCTGAAAGTTCCTCCCCTCTGTTACCTAGCAATTATTTGCTTCCAAAATCTTAGGTCTGCTTTAGAATAGCTTTAGAATTAAAATCTCATAAAAAGTGAAAACCTGAAATACCAATTATGAAAGGGCCAGAAGTGATATACACAAATAGAAATTAAGTGTGCATGTGTTTAGGGACAGAAGGTATGAAAATGAAACACAGCTCCACACTGTTGGTTACATAATTATGTCAACAGCAGCATAACAAAAAGCTCTCAAAGATCTATCCATACGGCAACTGAACACAGGCAGTTTTAGCTTAGTCAGGCCCTTGTGTACAAAGCCCTGTAACCATGGAATGTTTTCACTGAAGAGTGGAAGGATTTAGAACATTTTATTGTTAAATGAGTATAATTCATCCTGACCCAAAGACCATCACAGAAGTCAACAGAGACCTAAACTCCAATTAAAGCAGATTTTTCTACATATGTCTTTCACATATATATATATATATGTATTTTTCAAATACATATACAAAAATGGCCTATAAACTTGGGCACAGAACACTCCTCCAAGCAACTTCGTAACAGCCTTTTATACTTCCAATTACATCTTTTTAAGTACACATCATTTCAAACTCTTAGGTTTGCTGCTCCCAGAATGACAAAGATTTTGTAAATAAAAATCACTACTGAATTACGAGTTCATTGGACATTTAGGTCTATCAACTATACCAACAACACAGTTAGAAAACACAGGAAGAAATTTCTCTTTTACTCTATATTTCACCATTCTAAAGAGACTGCATAAAATATTGGAACCAAAAAAATTGCAGAGGACTTGCCAACCAAGCTTTTCAAGTAGGTACAACAAATTAGAAAAAAATAACTGAGAAGTGAGAGCCACTTCAGTTGCATTTCAATTGCAACAGGTAATAAGAAAGGGAAAGGCATCCTTAAAGTAGTAAGGCTATTTAAACAAGTCTGCGTAGTGCAGACAGATTTCTAACAAAGTTCTCAATAAATCAGAACTCACTGGAGATAAACCAGCTATAGTAAATGACCTTTAGCTGACTTTCCTATAAAACAGTTCAGCAGAAAAAAAACTGGCTTTGCAACCTCCATGTAATAATCAGTAACTACACTGAGCCACTAACACCGATCTAAGTTACCAAACAGCATGTCAGAGACTCAACAAAAGGGATCTAGTCTTTCACTATGATGCAGCAAAGACTCATTAGCCAAATTAAAGCAAAGTCCAAGACTGTTTTCAAGACAGCTTTGTTTCCTTGGCAACTGGCATGACTGGCAGGCAGTATACTGGTAAAAGTCTTACTTTACAAGGCAACTTTATATTATTAGCTTGATTTAGCCGGCAATTTAGAAAAGCTAACTATATTTGCCTGAAACACAGCCTGAAGTAACTTAGTTAAAAGCCAAATAAAACACCAGCAGAGTGAATCTCAGAAAACAGACTCCACAAAGCACTTCAGGAGGGCATGAAACAGCGACACAGCTTAGTCACGCCTAACAAAAACTTCAGTTCTCCAAATAAAACTCCAAGTGTTTTTTACAAAAAAATAGCTATTAGGTCCCATTTTCATATTAAAGACAAATTTTGCCCATGCTGTAGATTCCTATTCAAATGCTTAAAAAATACAGTTCATCTGGTAAATTTCCCAATAGAGACTGACATCAAAATGAGGTTTAACAAGCTGTTTGGGAGACTATGACCAGCGAGTACATGGCATCTACCTGTTAACATTCCAATACAGTCTTTTCCCAAGAATTTGTTTCCCATATGCAAAGCCCCATGCTGTCAAATTTCCCCTATGGACAATTCTGTCTGTCTCTTGGGTAAACTACATGGTACCCCGACCCTATCCCAGGGGAACCTGCCAGAGAACTGCTATTCATGGAAATGTCCTGTAAATTTCCTGCATTCAAGGAAGTAAAATTTTCTTTAGAATTTACAGAAGAAACTGAGTCATGTAAATATTGGCTTTAACATAATCAGTCACAGCTTGTTGGGGGCAAGAAGGAAGAAAAAAAAAAAAAAAGGAAAAGAAAAAAACCACACTTTATAAAAGTGAATAATGTTACTCAACAGGTGACAGTTCCACCGCTAATCAGTTTACTACACAGGTATATGTGAATTGTACAAATAAATGCAAATATGTTGGAATGTATGAAAACACAAGGACACAAATTAATAGGGAAAGCAAGGAGCTATCAGTTTTGAAAGGTTAAACTAAATCTAATTACATCATCTGAATTTGTTCCCAGCTACGAACACAAACACATGCAGTGGTCTGGCCACATACAAAAAGAAGACAAACATCCCTAGTTTTGGCTGGCAGTTCTCTATTGCTGTTTACCTCATTTCTGGTTTTTTACTTTGGTTGGTTGCAAAGGGGAGGTATCAAGAGCCTGAAAGAAATTGCTTGTAACTCAGACTAGTTATAACAGTTAATCTTCTACCTCAACCCTGAACAACACATCTTGGTCTCCTGGGCATCATCCCCTAAGTGCTTATGTCTGATTTGTGAAAATGTTTCTTTGAGAGTAAACTAAGAACTCTGCTTTAATTTTATATGTGACCCAATTTAGGTCCTGCAATTATGTATTCAGGCATTACCAGTGCTAATATGTTACATTCTCTGAGAGTCTAATCTAAAAATTGATGAACTGAGTGAAAAATCCACTTTGCTTGCTGTGTCAGCTTTTAAAACTTTGTAGCTGTTGTGCCACAATTGCAGAGGGAAACTAAGGCGACTGTAAATGGAAGCTTTATATTTAGAATTTTAAAGCTACTGGGTTTTTTTCATTTCCAGAAAGGAAAGATAAGACAGTGAGAGATGAATCTTGTAATAACGGGTATGATTTTACCCACATATGCCACTGATCAGTTCAATTGCATTTATCCATTAGGAGGTTTTTGCAAAAAAAAATGGTGGGGGAGTGCCTGGTCTTACTTTCACGGGAACTTTCAAATTAACATTGTTTCATTATTTTACTGCTTTCTATTGAGTAGGAGTTTCCATGATGTGACTGATGGGTCACAGACTACCCTATGCTACAAACCAGATGACTACTAAGAAACCCACAGTTCTTTGCCATCTTCAGCATACAGAAGAAGAAAGGCAAAAGGATAAGAGTCCAGAAGACGCTCATCTTCAAACATCAAATTCTTGTCTTTAGAAGTCAAGACCTGAGAAAACAAAAGTGGTTCCACAGAGGTGTAATTGCACCCACGGAGTTTGATGCTAATACTTTAAACCAAATATAACCTGACAAAATATTCAACATGCAGAATGGCAAAAGCATCTCTTTTTAAACATGAAATTGATTAAACCTGTATCCAAAGACTCTTATTACTAATCAGAGACTTTGGGATTTTTCATTATAAAAGACAAGTTAATAGAGCTCAGTCACAGTTATTGCTTTCAACCTAATACAAAGTTTTCAGACCACCAGTAAGGTAAAATTAATCTCAAATTTGACTCAGGAGATAGGAAAGCATTACTATAAAACAGCATGAAGCACTTACAACACAAACTAAAAATCAGACACTATAAAGCATAGAGAGTATTTTTATGAGAGATAGGTGAAAGACAAAATCTGTGGGAAGAAAGGTACAGATCAACAACTAATTAAAAAAAAAAGTCCCTCAGAGATAATTTAATTATTCCAACTAAGTGCCAGAGATTCTGTATTTTCCCCAGTCCTAATTTCTTCTGAAGATAATAAATGTCAATATGCTTATAAATAAGAGAAAAATACATCAGCAAAAACCACAAGATATAGTTTTGGTTTATCTGAAATCACGTCTATTAAACTGCTTTCGGAATTAGCCTTATAAAACCACCTTGTATGGTAGGGTATTGAATGCATGGATATCATAATTCACAATTTTTCTTAAGCAAAACAAAACCAAACCCAAGAAAAGCACTGTGTGCAATTGTTTTCACTGATGCCCACCAGCTAAGCTAACTGCAAGTTCTCCGAATTCATATTGGGCCGAGTATGTACTTTCATCTTCCTCTGAACTCAGTCAGAGCTAACACAAATAAGGCAGGTTTGCCCTTATTCTTCCTTGGCCCTTTTAAAGATAAAGAAGTCTTTAGAAGTACAGCTGCAAATTCCAAATAGCTTGTGTTACTGTTCTTTCGTAGGACTCTTCAGAGACAGAAGGAAAAATATACACTTGGTGGTGCTATGACTGTCTTCCAAGACAACCCCTCCCCCCAAATTGCTAAAACTATACCACAGTAAGCTTTACTTCAAAAGTATTTTAATTAATATTTGTTCTCTTAAGCTATGTTCTGAAACTGACAGTGCCCATTTTTTTCATGGCTTTTTTTGGGTAGATCTTCGACCTTACATTAAACAATCAAATTGATATAGAAATGCAACTAACTTGACATATTACAAATAAAATTTAGCAAACAGACATCTTCAACTGCTTTTTAGTACAAAAACATGAAAAAGTGGAGAAATTCATCAAAACCAGTGGTTGCAGTTTTGGTTTTCAACAATACTGCTATTTTACCGACCAACTAGACTGAACTATAAACACAAGAACTAGCATTAACTGATGACTCTGAATATGCATTGCCCCAGTAAATTAAGGAATTCAATAAAATAAGTAACTGTGGCTGCAGCTTTTCCAATAAACATCTTCTGCCCTTGAAGACTAAGATTACTTCGGTGAGGTGGGGAGGAGGAGGGGAGTAGACGATATTGGTGTAGTGGGTGGCTCCAGTCAGGTGCAAAAACAGGATGAAAGAGAAATTTAACAACAGCACTGGGTATTTTTCATGTGTGACATAAGGGGGGAAAAAAAAAAAAAAAAAAAAAAAAAAGCACAGCAACAAACTTCCCGGTTGTCTCAAAACAATCTGATTTCATAATGTCCAAACCCATACCTCTGTACGGAGCACATAAGAAATGTGTAACAAATCTATTTTTATGGTTTCTGCCAGATGGGTAAACACCTCAAACACACACACAGATACTAATGAAAACCACCTTAGCCTCCTTAGGAAGTCATTCAACACTTCATAGGAAAAAAAAATAGGAAGTTGTTGATAAACTGCTTGCAAGAAGTACTTCCTGTAGGAAAAATAATTACAAGGCTTGTTTGCCGGACAATCAGTTAACTTTTCTCTCACACTACAACATGAGAAGAGGTATTACACAAGCTTTGTAAGAATTAAAAGCATAACCCTAAGCTAAAACTGTACAAGAGTAACTCTAAAATTGATCAAAACTTATTTTTATTTTCTGCAAGTTGTTGCCTGCTACTCCCATGGCACATTATCTTTTGCCTAAAGAGCGATCCCCTATCTTTCTCCATAGTTCACCAAAATGTCAACCAGCAGCTGGCTAGCAGGAAGCGGTTAAAAAGCAATGCAATTGACATCACCACACAAACCAAGCACGGCTTTTATACTGCATGTTTAAGAATGGGCTAAAGCTACCGCACAGCAATGCCGGGATGAGTCAGATTTGACCACTTACTTACCAGGCAAGTCTTAACTGACGAGTTCAATTTAAGGAGCAGTATCAGTAAAAAAATAAGATTAGTTTTACCAGCTCAATAGTAGTGGTCTTAACTCACTGCTCAAAATCATCACTAATGGAAAATTATACTCACCAGAACTGCTCATAACAGTGAGATGAACGTTAATGAGTGGAATTCTGGCAAATCATATGTTGGGCATTCATGCATATAGGGGTCTATTTATCTAGTTGACTGACTAATTTATAAGAGTAGCTCTTGTTCAGACTCTACACTACCACTCTCACCCTCTTTTAATATTTACAGATATGTGGGGTGTGTACATGAAACACATGGCCAAATGACTCTGTGCATGTATCTGTGTATGTATGTGTGTGTATATATACATATACACACACACACACATATACAGGTGATTAAATATTTTCTCTCCCACATACACTACTGTCATTTCTTTGCACAAACTACTATGTTTGCAGTACTTGACCCATCAATTACTGGAAGCGACTGTAATTCCAAAGTGTATTAAATACGGTACTCAATTTCATTTTATTCTGTTTGCACTGTAGTATATTATGATAACTCTAACCATAAGGCTTACTGACATCTGCAAAAAATATAACATTGTTACCTATTCTGCAAAGATCTTTCTAGAGCCTGGTTACCAGACTGTTCATGGAGTGGCTACAAAACAGAGCAAATGGCAACAAAAAGCAGTGCAGTCAACCCAAAAAAAAAAATGAAAAAAAAAAGCTGAATACTTGGAAGAGACACCAAAAATCTGCAAATGGTAAAAGGAACCACTATAGATGTATTTAGAATCAGAAATCTTAGTATTCACATTTCAAGCAAATGTTTAAGGTATAACTAAGCAAGATGTTAGTTTTTAACGGGCTTGTAGATGCGAGATAGAACTTATCACTCAACACTGAAAAAACCTTTTAATATACAAACTTGCTACTCAAAGCTAATTCTTACATTTCTTTGGACTTCCTACACATATAGAGCAAACATTTTGCTAATACTTAAAACTTTTTACAAATCTTCATGAACTCCAATGAACTCGGTGGATCTCACCTGTAGACAGTATTAAGCAACCTTTTAGGAACAAGTGTGAACAGAGCCTTCTGAACTGTCCTCATTAGACTCTCCCATACCACAGCATCACCCAAGGAAAGCCAAAAGAAAACAGCACATTACACTGTTTAAAATCTCCCAAGGTCAGCATGTGACCCAGCAGGGAGAGGTTCTAAAAGTACAGTCTTTATTTTTCTTCCTAACAACATGGTTTGTTTCCACTCCTTTCCCCTTCAAGACACATCCTTCACAGCTAGCAGCTCTTTCAATCATTTACTTTGGATGTCTGCTTGAGAACAAACGATCTTGCTCATGCAGATGAGTTTGCCAGACTTGTGTGTACTTTCCACTCTCAGGCTCTTTATTGTTCTTGCTGAAACCTGACCCTTTGAAATGGATACCAGGACACCAAGAAAGGACAAAAAAAAACTTGCAGAAAAGAGAAAAGATTTTTTGCAGTAATAATCAAACTGCAGAAAAAGCTTTCCAAGAACACATCTTCCACTCTGCTTTCACCTGAATGAGCATAATTAAAAAAAATTATTATAAGAGCACGAAGCCATTTTTCATCTCTTAAACTGTTCCATTTTTTCTGTAAATTTGACAGTATTATCAAAAACAAACACTTGTGGCATTAAAACTTAAAAATCAAATATCTATTTTTCGTGTTTCATAAGCTGCTTTTAAGAGGTCTCACTGACACAGTCAAAACAAAGTTTGCTTTTTATTTCAAAACACGGTCTGTTCTTTCCTCAAGGTCCAATGAGATACAGCTCTCAAACAGCATAAACATACACAGTTCAAAAAAACCCTCTACTTGTGCCTGCTGAAAAGTTCACGCTGTAGAACATGCTGATTTTTTAGAAGATATTCCATCTTCAGGCTCTACAGCTAATGCTTATTTTCATGTTGCTAATGGAGAATGATTATTTTCAAAAAACAACCTTCAGGCTCAAATGTCAGACAACTACTGCAACCTCTTTTTGGTTTAAAAAAAAAAAAAAGACAACTAATTTCTCTGTATGGAAACACCACCACTACAGGAACAAAACACATTTTTAAGAAGTTCTGCAAGTTCCACTTTCATTGCAGACAATGTAAATCTGGTTTTGAAGCTACAGACTCAACTACTTCAATCAGATGCACATATTAATGACAATGTCTAAGCAAGAAAGGTAGGGATAAAGATGTTTTTCTTGTCTGAAACAAGTTTTACAGAAGTAACACAGTGTTGCCTATCCCGACCCTGAAAATGACATATAATGGGTTATTTAGAGACTTGCAGTTAAATAAAAAGTTTAAAATACAGTCAAAATATTTGAGGGCAAATTATGGTCTTGGTGGGCACACTTTCTGAAAGAGAAGGACAAGCTCCTGCTGTTTTAGAAAACTGCACAGAGTAAAAGAAAATGCTCCCTGATGGATTAGGTGTCAGATGGCTGGCATGTGTAACTTCTCTTCAGTTACAGAAAAGGTGATACTAATTTCACTGTGTGAAAAAGCTACAGCTGTAGGAACATGAAACAATGTTACAAGTTCTGTAATTTCCCTTTCACTGCAGGGAATGTAGAGAAGTTACAGACCCAAATACTTCATTCAAACACATATATTAATTTCCTCATGAATAGAGAGTAGGCAAAAACATTTTGATTGCGTATTTACAAAACTGTCTCAAATCAAGAGTGAAGAAGTCTTGATATATAGTCACCGGAATAGTTTCTAAAGTTACTCTATATTTTTACATCTGTATTATAAAAATGAGGTAAAATGTATCTTGACCTTCATGACAACTCTGACAAGACTGAGCAAATCCAAAAGTCACATTGTTTAAAAATCACTATGTGTGCTTCACTGATTTTTAGCAGACAACATAACCGATAACATTCTTCAGCTAAGATTAAGGTAGGATGAATATTCACAGAGCATCACACCGTTTTTAGAAAGAGCAGAGAGTTGATATGGGAGAAGTACGGCAGTGGTAGGCTCTCCTACTTAAAATTAGGAGCATGTTTTTATTTTATTATTGTTTATTTTAAATACATATTTTAAACACAATGAAATTTACTAAAATTCAAAGACTGTAAAAAAAGTATAAAATATATCCCAACAACCACCAGAGACACAACTAACTGAAAAGAAATTTTACTTACTTAAGAAAGTATCTCTGTCCAGATGATGTCTTAGCCATCTCCCAGCCTGGTGGCAAAGGTACATCATCAGGGATCTCAAATGAAGACTGGCGGAGATGTTGAGAAGATGGAGCTCCAGGACCAGTCACTACTCCAGAGGGTGTAAGTGTCCCTGGAGAAACAGCTCCCAGCTGCAGTGATGCTGGAGAGGAATGAGCTCGGACATGCTGTGGGGTCAGGGCTCCTGCTGTCCCTGCATCAGTGCTAGCCTGCCAGGAATGAAATTATTCCCATTAAGATTCTTATATTTCAGCAGAAATGCAGCTGTCAAACGACATTTCACTTTAAATGAACCTTTCAGGAGAAATTCGTAAGTCTGTCATTCTAAATTCTGCTTATTTTCCAGTTGATGCTGTTCAAGAGAGCCTCTAAGTAGTTTGGTTAATTAGCATCACAAATGCCCTAGTTTAAGTCAAGACACATTAACACTAAGTATGTGCTAAGCGCCCTTAGTTTTACTTTGAAAACTAGTTCTTACTCCTTGGTGCAGAGTTAAGAAAAAAAAATTGCCCGCAGTCAGCAGGCTTCGTACAGTATTGAGCGGTTCATTAGTGGACTGTACCCACTCACTACCATCACACCCACTTTCTGCTGGAGGAGGTAATTTCCCACTCTCCTTTCGAAATAGGGGTGTGGGGGTTCAAGTACACCCACACACACCCCCTCTGTAGGGGTTTAAAAGATTACACAAAGAGTAGAGCAACAGCGAAATGCCAACTGGTAGCAGTGAGTTCCAATAGAGGAAGACTCATGAATTCAACCCTAAAGAAAACATGTATGAAAAGACTGAGCACAGAATTTCCTAGCAACCCACACTTTCGAGGGTTTAAAGAGCCTGTCCATGCTTTATCCAAAGCAAAGCTTCAGGAAATGGCTGAACCACTCAATCAGATACGATATACAAAACCATTCACTGGAGCCATCAGTTGTAGTAAATACAGATCCACCACGGAACGGAAAAGGCAGATCTGAAGACCTGATTGAAGTAAAAATGGCTTTTTAAAATATATTTGCCAATTAACTGGTTTTATAGATACAGCAGAACAACACGGATACCCACAATGAGATGCATGTATCAGCCCTCGTCACACCTCTCTACACAAGGTATTGCACCATATGTGAGGCCCCACTTACACACTCTTATGGAGATTGACAATTCTGCTTCACTCCATCTGTATGCAAGCACACGTGAAGTTCCACCTATTCAACTGGAAACGAATTAGCTTGGATTTACATTTAAACAAAATAGGCAAGTAGCAAATCAACTGAATTTGTGGCATTTTGATTCCTGAGAATCAGAGGAAACTGCAGAAAATTAAAGACCTTTTCTTTAAACAGAATGTTTTTGTGGCACAACTAAACAAAAAGGAAAGTGAAAATAGTCTTATTTTAAAAGTCCACAGTGAAGCAAATGATTCTCTGGCTTTATCTGGATTTCAAGTTTATATTTTAACAACCACCGAGTGGTACAAGGAACAACGATCCAACTAAATATGCATTACAGATGAAGAGTAACATACACAAGGAAGATAAGGCTAAGCTTAAAAGTACAAGCTGTAGGAACACCACAGACGTTAAGTGCATTTCAAACACGACAGCTATTTAACTGCAGTTACTGTATTTAACAAGACACAGCACCAAGTGTTAGATGAATGTCTACCCATTCAGATCTGTACACAATGGAACTGCGATAAGATTTGTACAAGTTGGGAATAGACTATACATAAAAACCTTATTCCTTGCTGGAATTCGCTGTGTTATTAAAGGTCTGCAATTCAGAAGCCAGCAAAATTACAGAAGCAACTCAGCTCCACCCCTTTCAATTTTCTTTTCAGTCTTGCTATATGAAAGGCCAGACTGATTTTTCGAGTATTTGGAAAATGAATTAACTCCTAGGCTGCGAGAGTACATGCCAAGGTTCAGCCTGGAATGAACTTCTTAAGTCAAGTTATAAATCCTTCAAAACAGAAGTTTAATAATGGAAATGTCGACAGATCCTTAACAACAAAGGTACCAGGCACCGGTCCACACAGCGAGTTTCACTTTTACTGGCTACACAAGTAAAGTGACAATAGGCAATAATAAAACCTATTTTATAGCTTAGCAACAAAGTTCATTACTTAATAACACTCGAGTAGGTAGGCACAGCCTCCTGCCAAAAAGTTGGTAACAGCGGCCTAAACGCTAACTTTCAGCCCTATTTGCGCCAGCACTTAGGTCTTGGCACAGAAGTCCCTCCGCTTGAACACGAAACGCTCCCGGAGGCCGAGCGACGACCCTGCTCCGCATCCCCCACCCCGCTCCTCCTCGG
>VXAY01007484.1:1294147-1337305 GCA_013399855.1 Oxyruncus cristatus | reverse complement strand
AAAAAAAAAAAAAGGCATTATTAGGGACAATATGGATACCCATTAGAAAATTAATAAAATCTGAATGAAACTGATAATTTGTTCCAATTGTAATAGTTTATTCCATAGCAAAACAGAACAAATACACCGCAGTTTATTGAAACAGCATTCTGTCTCCATGAGAATCCCAACACTACAAAATGCACAGTAGTTCTGGCTGAATGTTTCAAATAACCTTGAGGTAAATGTGATATTAATATAAAACGTAAAAATAAACACGTAAGCATGTGTTTACACAATTAAAGCCCACAATACAAACGATTACATTTACAACAGCCATCATGTTTCCTGTGAAAGAGAAAAAAATCACATACTCTGTATTAACACATAAAGCTGTTCCATCATTAATTTTTTTTTCATCTAACATTTGCTAACGTATCTGTTCAGGTTCAAATATTTGCATTTAAGCAAAGCCCTCATTACAGCTCTTATTAAAAATTTAGGACTGTTACTGAAAATATTTTGTGTGCCAGCCCTCAGAAAGGGTTTGAAAGGACTCTAGGCACCTAGCTCCAAAATACTCGTTCTGAAAAAACCCTCTCAGCTGACAATCAGCACGGGAACTGGGCTCTTCAGTTTAACATCCTACGTCTGCACATGTCAATAAAAGCTTCAGTGTTGACAGAACAACACAGTTTGACACATACTTCAAACCCAGTAGGGAACCAGAAGCTAGATGGGGGGATTTTAGATGGGGGGATTTTTGAAGAGTTGATTTTTTTTATTCAGTCAGTGTGGTAACTGAACATCTGAAAGATCAATAAATATGTAGCAACACCTCTTTTCTTTTAAATCATAACCGTTACCTCCTGCTCCCCAACACCTTTATGCAAGAGTTGAGGAGATGTAAGTTCTGTTCCACTTTTTTGCCTGAGGGAAATTGCTATATTGCATATATTGCCCATTTTCTCCAGGAAAATTTTAAACTCCCAGACTATTCCAGATTAGGGTCACATGTCTCACATTCTTTTGTTGAAGCTGTCTTCCTTTGCATAAAATAATCCATCTCAGTGGTTAAGGCAGTCAGGTTAGAAGGAAAAGTTCTGGGTCCCTGTTTCTGCTCCAAGGACCATTTGTGAATTTTATCCATTAGCTGTTACTGGCACCCCATTTTCTCCTGGTGTTTCAAAGTGGATGAACCCCCTACCCTACTAGATGTTCTAGTGTCTTCCTTTGGCAGATTATTCAAATTCCTGAACCTTAAGTTAAGCTAAGAACCACCATAAAAGCACTGTTTAAGACAGGTAGAGATTTGATAATGTTTATTCACAGCATTTTCCAATGGTAGTCAAATGGCACAAGCTAAAAATAGCATTCTATTTTTAAGCCAATGCAGCATACAAGCTCTGTAGCTCCAGTTGTAAGATGCCTAGCTCTCTTCAGGTGTTATTTAGAGATATATATATAACAAACCCTGGACTCTCAACTGCAGTAAGGGAAGAAAGTTGTAAGATTTTACAGTGCTCATCACAATGCCTTTGGAGCTTGATCCAAAAATAACCTAAGCCTATGCACAGAACTGAAAAAAAAAAAAAGTAGGAGACCAACATGAAGATGTGATTGCTAGTTAAACTCTTTTTCCATTGCTACCAAGGATCCCACTCCTGCAGTCCTTATGGAATCGACTGATGCCCATTGACATTTTGGCTGTTTAAAGGCAGTTTTAGCCCACTAAATTATTTTTCAACAAGAACAAAAACTAATTAAGTTCTAGTGATGAGGCATTTCAAGAAACTCCAGGATATACCAAACATGGTATGAGGAAAATAATAAATATAACCTAATAAATTAAAAGGGGTTTAAAGTTTATTGTAATTAGTAAAAGGTCATAAAACCCCTAAAATACTTGAGCATAAAGACTGAAATTTACATTCATGCATGTACACAAATTAAGAACCATACCAATTCCATCTGCAGTGTGGACTTTGGTTCAGACATCCAGGGGGTGTAATGATTGATTTACTGATGTACTGTATTTTTTCTTTGTAGCAACACAGATAATCAGCTGATGATTTTAGAATACATATGCACAGCATAATACAGAAATAAAAATACTGCTGAACATTCTCAGAACTGCATAATTTAATCAACATTTTTTAAAAAATACTTCTTGAATAAATTCTGCATTATGCTGATTTCCAACACTGCCACAGTTTGGGTTCAGGTAAAGAAAGTTCAAAAATATCAGTGAGCATCCCAGTACTTTAGCTGTAACAGTGTTTCATTATATCCCCCAAAGCTGTCAAAGGTATTTGGAGTTCAACAGAGTACTTTGTCACAAGGTCTAAAATTATTTCTCTTGTGATGCCCAGGTCTATCAGGTTTTGATGCTAAACATCACAGCTGCTAATCACAGCTCTACAGACATTTATAACTACACCTTAATACCTTAAACTATTTACATCTCCAGTAGTGTGCTTTTTTAGATATTGTTTCCAAAACAAGGGCTTCTTAGCCACATCATAAAAACTAAACAAAGAGGAAGGGACGGTGTCAGGATGGTGTTACATAAAGTTCTTAATTCCTCATTCCATTTGTACTTGTGCAAATACACATGTATATTTATTTGTTCATTTTTTAATCCAGCTAGCAAAAATATGTGTTCTTCTAACTTTTTATCTGCAGAAGTCACTTTTACCAGAACAGCTTTTTAAAAGTGATTTATTTATTTATTTATACGAGGCTAAGAGGGTAAGTCCCCTTCTTCCAGATACAAAACAAGAAAACATGGCTTAAAAACTGTCAGCTCAGCATAAGGATTATAATAACACACTCTACAGTTACTTATCAAATGAACTCAAACTAAATCTACTGCAGAAATATAGTTATCTCCTTGCGAAACTTTTCATCACAAGACATTTGTGCTCCAGTAAGTGTCCTTCCTGTAAGTGCCAAGTTGAATAGTTTTGATCCACACAGCCACCAAACAGTCTAGACATACTGTTTAAGCCTTTCTGTATTCCAAGAGAAAATTCTTCAGGATGTTCTTTAATACAAAGCTTAATTTCAGAATTCTCCCTCACCTCACAAATTTTCAGAATGTGCAGCAATGCCCAATTTTCCTCCAAGTCTACAAAGAGGATAGCCTGCTCTGCAGTTACACTGGATTTCCTTCTTTCCATCCACATTTTTGTTCACAAAAAGTTGCTTCTTTTTTTTCCCACCTAATGATATTTAACATACGGCTAAGACAGTTAGGGGAGCTCTTTAATGTCATCCATCTACCTAAACATAGAAATCTGCGAAGTTCACATCAATGCACTTGATTCAGAGGTGGGTAAAAAACAGTAATAACAGAAGAGCATTAAGTTATCAGGGGGGTGGGGTTTTTATTTTATTTTTATTACAGTCTGCAAACTAGTAGAAAGATAAGTTTTAATACACCGATAAAGTGTTTGTTTTCAAAAGCCTTTATGAATTACACATAGTACTTAAAGGTGATGACCCACAGATGAACAACTGGGCTATTGGCAACCTACAGGGAAGTTTGTGCAGTCTAAAATGACATCAGCTACTGCTGTTGAAAGGGGTACATTATCTGACATTTAACTATTACATATTCTGGTTACTCAAGAAGAATTTGGAGTAGTTAATTCTACTGTAACAAATGACAGATATGCTGAAACTGGTAAACACGCAGCCAGTTCTCAAACTTATCTTGATGGTAAATGTATGATTTTGCAAGGGAAACAAAGAGGGATGACACTTGACAAGGGAGGGGAAAAGAGGTTAGCAGTCATGTCCAGCCTTTTTGTATACTACACTTCCTTGCACTCTTTAGAGAAAAAGATGCAATGCAAGCCATTCAGAAAGCTCTAGCAACATTTCTGAAAACAGAACTATATGAAGTCAAGAGTGCATTCTTAATCCTTACTGCTATCTGAAGTTTTATTATTATCTGAACCCAGATCTTTTTTTTTTTTTTCCCATAAACTAGTTTCTGGATGACTATCATGACTTCAAGTGTAATCCAATAAGTCTATTTTTAGTGAGCTACCAAATAAAACTTTAGTTGGTGGTTACTGATGAAGAATTAGTATAGAGGATTAGAAAGCAGGATGAGATCAGGGAGAAAGTTCATGAATAAAAAAATGACAACTATGGGAAAATAACCCATTACAACGGAATATTATATTTTCTTAGTGTAAACTTCAATTCATTATTTTCATGTTGTGCATACAACTTCCAGTAAAATCCTGTATCAAAACATTATTAATACTTACATATGCAGACACTCTGAAGACTGTAGAAATAATATGTATTTCTTTTGTTTCAGGATTCTTTTGAACACTGAAATACAGGGGAATGATATGTACTTAATATACACTGTAAATACTGATGATTAGAATCTTTCATTTATTAAGTACATTTTAAACACATGCACTGTGTCCTCACTCAAATTTTATGAAGGTCAAATTCATAGTTAGAATCAACTTATGTCACATTGACCATGGAAAGGTATGTGGCCATTGCTAGATAACGTGGCTATCATGACATTTTACTGAAAAATATTGAGTATATCTAGTCTGAAACTGACTCGGTTTTAGACACAGAATCACAGAATATGCCGTGTTGGAAGGGACCCACAGGGATCATGTAGTCCAACTCTTAACCCTGCACAGGACCATCCCCAAGTCACGCCATGTGCCTGAGAGTATCGTCCAAACACTTTTTGAACTCTGTCAGGCTTGGTGCTGTGACCACCTCCCTGGGGAGCCTATTCCAGTGCCCAACCACCCTCTGGGTGAAGAACCTTTTTCTAATATCCAACCCAAACCTCCCCTGACGCAACTTCAGGCCATTCCCTCAGGTCCTGTCACTGGTCACCACAGAGAAGAGATCAGTGCCTGCACCTCCTCTTCCCCTCACAAGGAAGTTGTAGACTTTGATGAGGTTTCCTCTCAGTCTCTTCTCCAGGCTGAACAGACCAAGTGCCCTCAGCCACTCCTCATACGGCTTCCCCTCAAGGCCCTTCACCATCTTTATTGCCCTCCTTCGGACACTCTCTAATGCCTTAATATCTTTCTTACATTGTGGTGCCCAAAACTGCACACAATATTCAAGGTGAGGCTGCCCCAGTGCAGAGCAGAGCAGGACAATCCCCTCCCTCAATCAGCTGGCAATGCTTTGCCTGATGCCCCCCAGGACACGGTTGGCCCTCCTGGCTGCCAGGGCACTGCTGACTCACATTCAACTTGCCATCGACCAGGACCCACAGGTTTCTTTCCGTGGCACTGCTTTCCAGCATCTCATTCCCCAGTCTGTACACACATACAGGGCTGCCCTGTCCCAGGTGCAAAATCCAGCACTTTCCCTTGCTGAACTTCATATAGTTAGTGATTGCCCAGTCCTCTAATTTGTCAAGGTTGCTCTACAGGGCCTCCCCGCCTTTGAGAGTCAACAGCTCCTTTGAATTTTATGTCATCTGCAAACTCGCTCAGTATCCCTTCCAGTCTTGCATCTAAGTCATTTATGAAGAACTTGAAGAACACAGGGCCCAAAATGCAGCCCTGCAGAACCCCACTACTTTTCACAGTTTTCAGCTAATAAATCACAGCAGTATTACCCAGACGTTGATGGCTCCAGTATAGTTTGCATTTTGATAGCTATGAAAAATTACGCAGCTAAATATTTTGTAAAAATCTTTTCACATATTCTTTGAGAAAGAAACCTACAAAGTGAAATATATGTTAGTACAGATGACAAAAAATAGCAGCAGTACTGGTGAACAAATGCAGTCTTTAGCTCTTTTTTAACTAGTATATAGTTTAGGATCATTTTTCTTCCTTTGGAATTTTGTATACATAGTCAGCTATGCAACCTAGGATGGGATTAGTTCTGAATTTTTATATTTCCAGATTGTGTTATGAAGACTGGTATATCTTTCACCATGTTTACTAAAAACACTGAGATATCATTGCAAAGACTCCAAGCATCTCAATATATTTTCAATTTAAGTATTTTTAATATGTCATTTTTCCTCAGCTCTGCTTTAAATGATGCTTACATTTCTTCAGAAATGAGATCATGTAACTGCTATTAATTCATCTAATTTTGCAGGTTCCTATTTACATTAACTCACTATGGAACAGTTGAGGCTTATAACTTACATACGTACACACTTCCAAGAAATGCATAGCTCAATACCTGCCTTGTCACAAACAGGTTCCATCCCTGGGAAGGGTCCCAGTATAGACAAGTTACTAGAGGATGTATGTTAAACACAGGCCAATTGAATCACCACAGCAGGTCCAAGCTGTGACAGCAGTCCCCTATTACCAATGCTTTGGCAAAGCTTTTTTTTATAAGAGCAAACGAATCCCAAATCAACCAACATCACTTTTGTTGATTCAATCTCTCCAGCCAATAAAAGAAATTGACTCCGCGATTAACTGACTTCATTTGTGGAGTAATGACACAGTCTTGTTTGAACCCATACTGTGAAGATCATCTTCCCTGTGGCGAGTCAGTAACAAGGCTTTCTCAGAACCTTTTGTTGCATCTGATATGTTGATAGACTCAACAGTGGATTGAAAAGCATTGCTGAAATTGGTACTGACCCCAGCTGTCTGCCTTCCCAGCCCTCCAGAGATGACTGGCCCCAGCAGGGATAGCTCAGCTGGTTCATGACTCAGCTTCTGAACCACTGCAGATTACGGACCAGCATATTAGGACAAACTAACATAGATGTCAGTTTATGCTAACATACTAGGCTGGAAACTACAGCACTTCAGAAACTGTTTAACCATCTCTGTGGAAAGAGTGACAACTTTCAGAACAAGATACAGAGAGTTAGTGGGGTTATCGCTTTCTACAATATATTACAACTCCCAAAAGCTACAGTTCTAAGTTACTCTGTCTTCAGATTTTTCTCTGAAAATAATGCTACCGCTTTCTGGTTTCATATATCTAGGATACCAAAGTAAGAGGTGACAAAGAATAAGTTTTTCTATTTATTCCACTGCCTTCAGAAATTTTCCCCCTGTGGTTAGCTTCCTGTAAGCAATTTTTCAGAATGAGTGTTTGGTTATTTTTTTAAAGCATAAAATTGTGTCTGTTAAAATCAGATGAGATTCTTCATTTGCTGACTTGAAAGAAACCAGGAGGTTGCTTTTGACAAGCGGATTTGCCCCATTTCTTTTTTTTTCCCTAAAAGGTTTTAGAAAAAACTATGTTGTCTTCTGAAGAGGACAGTATTTCCTTAAAAACAGTGTTATTAGCCCCATGTCCTTTTGAATTGTTAACTTCTAAACCATTCACTGAATATGTTAGTTCATCATTTTAATGTGCATCTATTCTATTTTTATGAAGAGCAAACATCATCATGGCCTCTCAATTCACTCTGGAATTTTTTTATACCCTAACCTTACCAGCAATATTTTATTATACTCTCCAAACAATAAAAGAACAACCTAATGCTTTCACACACATTCATTCATTTTGGGGAAAGGGCGTGGGGATGGAAATGAAGCAAGGAGAAGAAAACACTGACCGCAAGATCACAGCAGCTGTCACCATCGACAGACACTGCCAGAAAAACCCGGGGTTAACTACAGAAGAGAAGATTTATCAACAAAGATTCATAGACTGTATTTTAATTAACAACTTTTTGTTGTTTGAGTATATTCTTTAACCAAATCAAAATACTACAAGAAATTTTGAAATTATTTAGGTTATACAGGATATGACACTAAACACTAGAATTTTGGATGGATTAAACTGGTCACAGACTAATTATGAATGAATTAGTAACAGACTACAAGTTGTGCATTAATTCATTAGTAAGAAATTATCACTTTTTTTACAAAGAAGAAAATGTCTGCCATTTAATAGTTGTATTTGGAAGTCCCTAGCTGTGCTTGTAAAATATCTAGATCTCTTAATTTCAAAAAGATTACTACATTTTCTCATCAGAAAGCTATACACATGGAAATGCTTTAATAAAATGAAATCTCAAACCTTTTGATACTATTTTGAATGCTAGTGCCTTGGAGTTAGAACTTAGGAAAGGCCAGAAAAAAACGATGTAATAAAGATAAGTAAGGAAAAGCTCATGATAGGCCTGTTGCTCCCAACAGTAAAGACACTTTTGTGTAACTCTTCATGCCAAGGCTCTTTTCCATAAGGAACACTGTTACAGGACTGAACAGTGGTAGTTTATACCTCTATAAGCTTATTGTTATTAGTCTGAATTACTCATCTGTGGCAGCTAATTTTTCAATGCACATCACCTAGCAGCTAATAATTTTAATATTAATTTGTTTTATACCAAGCCTTCTTAGCCCTCAAATATAAAAATTAAAAATTAAACCTTAAGGAGAGTACAGTTCACAAAATTTTTAATACCACAAAAGGTTTTTAATATTACTTTACAAAGAGTAGAAAGTATCCAATGCGACTGTAATCCAAGATGAAAAGAAACCAGACAGAGGATAGCAGTCTAAAAAAGAATTTAAAGGATAGTTAGTATTCAACAGGAGTTTGAAGGTGAACTCTTTGGGAAAAAGAATTTAAGCAATTACTACTGACATTAGCAATTGTTTACTGAAAATAAAAGGCTATGAGCAGGTAATTTTCATTGCATTATTTTCAGGTGAATTTGTGCAAAAATGAAGTAACACAGTGCCTAGCATGGACTAGAAATTAGAAATTAAGTCAAGACTCTCCTTAGTGGTCCTCTTCAGAGCCTTTCAGTGGCTTTTTCTCTCTTAACATAGTGGAAATAATACAGCAGCATCATTTTGGTAATCTGGGGACAGGGGGAAATAAGACCAAAAAAAAGACAACTGTGATTGTGAAGGGGGAGGGAAGGTCTGAAATGTCAAGACCAAAAACTTTTCTCATGATACTGACAGAGAACTTACTATCAAAGGAGCAAGATGAAAGATTTAGTTAAATTTCAAGTTTCTTTTTCAACTGGTATTGAGTGTAAACACCAGCTCCTCTGGCAGTCAGAAACCAGCAGACATTTATAGGCACAGAAATGGAGAGACACATGGTAGATAAATACTGAAGATCGGTTATGTCACATGAACTGAGTAGATGTACTTCAAAGCTTTGGAGAATAGAAAGCAATCTGTCAACTGAAACAAAAAAAAAAAAAAAGACCAAAACCAAATAGCAGAGGAATGGATCTTGAAATGTTTTTTCCTAATATTGTATAAAGGACAGAAGTAGCTCACAAGAGGAAAATCGCAGAAATATATAAAGGGCCAATAGGTTGAGGATACAGAAAAAGTAAACCTTGAAAGCAGGATGAAACTGTGGGAGGATCTTGGCAGATATTTTTTTTTGTTTGTTAAAAGTAACAAGAACTACTTGACATCCTTCTCAAATTTTACAGCATAAAAAGTAAAAAGAATGGGAAGATGTTTAAGGAGATAGGAAGGTAAAGAAAATGAGTGACTTAGAAGAGAACTTGAACATGTTTAAGATAAAACAATTCAACAGCAAAAGAGATGCAGTAAAGGGAAGGAACTGATTGGATTTGCACTTTGTCCTAGATCAGTTGAACAACACAAGAGCAGAAACAGCTGCAGTCAATGCAGAGTCAACTAAGGCCCAGGATTAAAGTAACAAGCAGCTTGATTCAAGTGCAGAGTGAGGAATTTAAAAGAAAAGGGAGGATAGCGTTGAAGCTCTGATGGATCCTTTTTCTGTAACATCCAGTATTTCTGAAGAACTCATTTGATTTCCATCTATATATGATATGAAAATACAAAAATTAATCATACTAATAAAAAAATTAGTAATATTTTTGACAATCTCTATATTCCCATTGCTTAACTAGGAATGAGTCTGCATAACCTATAACTACATTCCATATCCCACTAACCAGGGAATAAGAAGTTTTGTCCATTGCAGAAGTCAGCATATGGATATACCAAACCAGGGCAAAAAAATTGCCTTTTTATTCTGAATTTGAACATTTGATCAATCACCCCTAATCTCAAGGAAGAGGAACCCTCACATAAAATTCCAAACAATTCCATATACCAGACCTGGCAAAAAATATGTGTTAGTCCACTGTGTCATGTTAACAGCCAGATTCTATCCACCTTAGCATTACGCTGTGAGAAGTGTATTTGCAGAATTATGAAGGCCAAAATCCAACTGTATTACAAAAAAAAAAAAATTCACCAGAAATAAAATATATACAGAAATAAAATTTTCAACTAATTATTTCAATTTCTAAATTCTAATTAAAAACAGTCCAATGGAAAGTAGTCTAAAATTACACAGCCAAGACTTAATTGTTGATATTTTATCAATGACAGTGAGAACACAATCTGTTTCCAGTACCATGCCATGTTTTCAGTAGATGATTACAAAAAAAGTATCTTTAAAATGGGAGTGAATTATAAACCATCAATGTCCATAAATGTTATATAAAAAGAGTTCTTATGTGGGACAGATGTGATTAAAATTACATGTATTTTGCCACTGAACTACTACCGTTGTTACATGGTATTTTGATAGTTGAAGCCAAATAAGCTTGCAGGTGGATTAAATAACAGCCCCATTTTTGAAGCAGCAATGCACAATAAATTTACACAAATTGACACAAAGTATCTATGCACAGTAAATACATGCATAGTTGTATTAAACAGAATAACACTTACCTCACTAAGTCTTTATAAAAAGCTTTCGTAGTTTCTAAGTATGGATCAACTACATCTTCAAACTGGCAAAGAGTTCCTCCAATGCAAAAATGCTTAAAAAGACAGAACAGAAATTCCTCACGATCCAATTGACTGAATAAGTCATAATGGTCAGAATCCTCCAGAAGCAAGACCTTGTGGAACAAGAAAAAAACCAAGGAAGTCAAATTGATAAAAATTTCTTATTTGACATTCAGTTTATAAACAATGCAACTACTTTCCTGTATGGCACACAGAAATTATGTCCATATAAAATATATGAACTAGGGACGAAAATAAATATTTCTCTCTAAGTCCTTCTTCCAGTGATGCAATTATGTTCTAAATTCTTACATAAAATATAAAACAGAAGCACTGTAGATTTGTGCCCAAAAGACACAAGGGAATATTTTTCACATCTTGTTGTTTCACTGATTAATTATTTGTCATGCCAATGAAACAATCAATAATCTGAAAACAATCTAACTATATTTGGTATGTGAATCACTGCCAATCAGTTAGGTTCTGGTAACTTTGCCTTTTCACTCTTAGGTAACTTTGCTTTTTCACTCTTAGATTTACACAGTTATTTCACATTTGTAAAAGAATCCTGAGGATCTCCCAGAGGAGATCACTTAAACTCACATCATGCTTTATTGCAGACTCCAGTGAGCCTTAATCTGTAGGCTGGACCAACCAGACATGCTCTCCAGCCGCCTCCATGCGTCTCACCTGCCTTTTGCTGAGATATTATGTGAACACAGAGGACTCGCTAAATTAGTCCCAACACTGCACACTGTAAATGTGGACAGGACAATCCCAATGGCTACAAGGCACTTGAGTCACGTCAGCCAAACTGCAGATGCCAGCCCAGGCAAACTGGTGAAAGCTAGACATGAGCCTACTGCTCTCTGGCCCTCTTTATAACACAGCCTGAGTAAAAAGGGGTCAGGGCAACAAGTGTTCTGGATGGCCACTTCATAAATATCCCAACCCCTTCTTGGCTGAAGCAAAACAAGACACAGCAGGTAGAAAGAAACATGGACCCTGGCAGCTGAGGGCCACCCTCTGACACCAGGGGACAGTTTGGTGCCCCCTACAGTCTTCTGTCCTAGAGTCCTGACTAATTTAATTAGAAGTTTTGATGTCATTCCTGTAAGATTTTGAGTCTTATTCTTTCTGCTGTCTTACTACAAGTAGGAGTCCCATTTATTTCAAACCAATGTGAAACCCTCAAGTTGTAAATGCTGATACTGACACACAAATCCCTTCCATGGGAAGGAAAATGGGAAGACACTGACATCCTGATGATTTCTAATTTTAAACATTGCCTCTAACTTTCCTACATACAACATACTTAAATTTCAGAAAACATTTCACATGTACCCAGTTTATAAATGAATACATAGTATTTTGAACTGCTAGGCTACAAGCCACATCTGAAAGTTAAACATGAGCTTGAGTTCTCACCTTTTCCCAGAACTTTACAAGACAGACCAGTATTTCAGGCCACATCCTGTAACCAGTGTCACTGGTTCAAATACATTGCCTTCAAAGGATTTGCCAAGTGCAAATGAGTGCAACTCTATAATTATTAAGTACTTATGCTGATTATATATACAAGGAAGAGCAAAATCCAGTTCTCCCACACTATGCTTTGCTAATGCTAAACAAACTTAAGTTTAAAAAATTGGTTTATGAAGTCAAAAGAAACACAGTAAAGACATATATTGATTAAGAAGGTGCCACTGTTAGAGAAATTCTTTTTCAGAATAATCTGCTTTCTGATACCTCCACTACAGTATAACAAACAGTTTTTACACTGCTGGCCTGTTCAGGAGTTATATTTAGTCCTTTTCCAGTGTTACACTGAAAAATAATTTCCTTTTTCATAGTTTCCTCTTCTTTGTTTTAGTGAAAATTTATGAAGATGACTTTCTTTAAATGTCTTCACATATGATATGGTCAGCATCCCTGCCATGAATGCTTCAGAATGTAGCTATCAAATACATTCAATTTCATCAACTACCTGGGTGAACTACCTGGTGAAGGTTGGGTGAACCTACAGCTCAGAATATCACAGAACCTTCCCTTTGGCACCCCTTTTTTCCCTCTCCTAAGCAAATGAGTAGCTGCATTTCCCCACATACACCCCTAAGCACTGACTACTTGAGACACAGGTGGGAATCAATGCCCATTTTTACCATTGTCAGAATATTGTAAGTATTGTCAGAACAAAACCCCAACAATCTGAAAAACGTGTCCTTATGGTACCTAACAGAGTATGAAAATTATAATAAATTATTTGTTGGTATACTAACCTTCCTTAATTCATCAGAGATAGGAATATCATCGTAATAGTCATTGTAACATTTCACAATATCTCCAGTTTCTCTAACAACTCCTTCACAGTACAGCCGATCAAAAAATGACATGGAAATCTGTGTACAGGGTACCACTGTAGCTTCAATTTTTGTCACTTTGGAACCTGGAATATATAGGAAGCTGGTTGCATGTTTCATATGCTTTAAAAAAATCCAGATCACATAAGTATGACTCAATCACAGAGTCCCTCCAAAAAAGCCAAAGAAAGGTAAGAAAGAAACAAGTGTAAAGAAAACATTAAATTCATCTGAATATCACCTTCCGTTAAGGCTCATGTGTTTGCTCCCCCTGTTGGTAAATACTATCAACCGAAACTAGGAATAGATTGAACACTGTGAACCCAACATCACGTTAGACCACACCCTTAGGAAAATCATATTGCACGGCTTAACCCTTAAAGAGTCTGAGGACAGCTGCCAAATTTGGCATGATGAAGTACAAAAGTCAATAGCTGCTAACAGCACCCCACAACGTAAAAACCAAAATGAACACAGCCCCCACAAATTTTTTACTTGTTAAGTATTATATCTGAACTTTTTGAAAAGCTTTATTAACCAGCTATTTCAGAAGATGAAAAAGGTACTATCAACGCTTCCCATATGAATCTGAAATATTATCTCTGTAATCATTAAATAATGCAGGGTATATTTTTCTACATTTTTTTCCCTCTGCTTGCAAGGCATCCAAGGCCAGTCCTGTTGCTCATAGACATCTGAACCATTTGAGATGCCCTACAGTATTTTCCTTAATGAGGTATCAGTCCATAAGGGCACGTATCTTCTCTATATACAGTGTTACATCTACAAATCTGTATACATGGTGTTGGATAACTTATGGCACCTTAAATAGCATAAGAACCCATGTTTGAGAAGCTTTGGACTCAGTCCAGTTCTGTGTGCTCTCTACAGTCCAAGTGTTCAGAATATACTCTCTATCCATCTAGTAAGTCCACCTGAACACCCTGCAAAGTGCTTCTGAACGGGAGAGGGGAGGAGTGCACGAGTGAGATGCAACACAAGGGCAATGTGTCTGAGCAGAGAGAATATTCACAGCACTCCAGCTGTCCATGAGTTTACTCTTATCTAGTCTCCTCTGTAGGTTCCCTTGATGGGAGACTGGTCAACAACATCACAGTATCAAACGGCATTTAACCATACAATTAAAGATAAAATTCGGCTGTGTCCTGATAAACCGACCCAAAGGATCAGTAAGGACTACTATTTGGAAAATGTCCAGATTTCCTTCTAGATGACAGCATTTCAGGAACAGAAACATGCCAGAAAGGGGTATACAAACCAGGATGCTTCCAAGAGCATTTCATTACAAACCTCATCTTCACAAGCATGGCATAACCTAAAATTTCTCTTGCCCATACACTTCCAGAAAGCCCTTGGGATTTCTGCCATATACTTACATGGAGACTATTTATTCATAGGTTAAGTAGGACTGGCATTTTAATATCTAAACCCACGTAAACTGTACCACCTACCAGATCAACACTAGGGAAAAAATTAAAGAGAATTTACAAGTTGATGGCTTGAAAATGTGACTACTTGAGCTAAAATACTGACAGGAAACTTTATAATTATTTTACTGGACCACTGTGATGTGAAGAAAATCGGCTATAGACATTTAATTGCTTGGCTTCACATCTACAGACAATAGTTATGAAAAAGAGTACCTTTTATTAAAGAAAAAAGGTTTAGGACATTCTCCTACCTGTCCACGTAGTGACTATCAAACAATAATGAAATTATGTTACCAAAAACCCAAGTCAGACAAAAACATGAGTTAAAGACTCACAACCTAAGAAAAAAACCGAACTTACTCATATTTACTTATTTATCCTTCCTCCAACACCCTCACTTCCAGCTTCCTCTAACTTCTAATTATCCATCTTCCTTTCACAGGGGTAGAATTTTTATTTTATAAGGGATTTAATATGAACCAAATCAGCCCTTAACAGGCTGATTTTCTAAATACTTATGAATTGAAAACTGAGTCAACTAATAAAAATCAGATGTTAAACTACTTGAGAAAAACCGTACATTTTCCCAGTTATTGAGCTAAAAGTATAAGAAATTGAGCTATTTACAGGTCTCAAATTTTACTGGGGGAAGGAAAGGAGACACACTTCTGCTCTGATAAAAGATTTTATGACAACTTTAATCAGGTAAAAAAAATCCAGAGCTTTGTAATCTATTCAGTAGTTCAGAAAACTGAACTATAAATGGAAAAGTTTAACTACATTGGAAGCTCCTGGTCTCCATTTGAGAGGTGAGATTTGAAACTGGAGATTCCAAATTTCCTGGAAAAGAGTGACCAGTTTTAATAGCGCTATAAAAGTGAGCAATAAAATAGGAAGAAGAAATGCCTTGACAACTCTGCAAGTGAAAAACAAAGACCTGAAAAGTCCTGGAGCAGTTTAAGCTTCTTATAACAGCCAGCTCTGGAGTATCTATAAAGTGCTGCCAATATACTTTTAAATGAACACGTTGCATATCTAGTAGGGGGCAGATAAACCCTGGACTAGGTATATTTAGAATTCCTCCAAAATCTAAGAAGGGTTTTTATGTCAGAAAAACATCTTGCAACTTACTATTTACAAAACGGGTTATATATACTGCAAGTTCAGTGCCCAAAATTAAAAAAAGGCTATTTCAAAAGTAAAAGGTGCAGGTTGATGATTTATAGGTTCAAATGACATCTAAATTTTTTTTGCAAGTTATAACCTATAATGGTAGTCTAAAATATCGCCAATTTAAGATAATTCAGATTTTAAAACCCCGTTCCAAAGACAGAAATCGTTAAAGCTTCAAGTACATATGGGAACTCAAGAATCTTTTTTTAGGCAAATACTAAATTTTTATTTACACAAAAAGACCATAGCCCTACCCCTTTGAAGATAAGTTTTCAAGTGTTAATGGAGTTTAAGCAGATACAGTCTTGCCTCCCCGAGACTGCTGACAGGTGCATGGCCAGCAATGAATCCAAGGAAAAACTCCTATTTAGTTATCACTGCAGCTATTTACAAAACACAAGAATCAAGACATAAATTGGTATGCATCAAATTTGTTCCTTTAGCTGCTTCTATTTTTGAAATATCAGACTAACCCATGAAGAGGTGGCTTAAAGCACATGTCAGAACTATCAGGTACTCTGCCATACAGCCAGGTAGGGAAAAATAACCCTACTATAAAAGGCAAAAAGTGTGGTGACAGAATAGGAAAGTAAGTATCTTTCTGATCAGATCAAGCAGACTAGAGAATGTCCTTGTGTATAATTTACCTAAAATGCTTTATTTCAAGCAATGTTAAAGCTGGAGTCCTTGATACAATGTATAATTGTGGATTCTACCAGGAAAAAATACATTCTTAGTGAAAAGGGGCAAGGGGACCACATCCTCAAAAAAGATAAAGTTATTATGAAAACAAACACTACTGTTATATTATATTGATGATTTTTATAATGCTGACATCTTTTTGTGGGTCCATAAACACCCGCTGCTCATATAGCAGAGGAGAAGGGAAGTTTCTAAGGATCTATCTAGACCTGACCTATATTATGCATCCAAACTATTTTCCCCCTGAAAAAAAAATTCTAACATTTTTGTTTGCAAGAGAATAAATACAGTACCTGAATCAACCTAGATTATTTAATTTTTCTTCAGATTTTCCAAAAAGCAAAATAAGCCCATTTCCAGTGTTTTTTTAGGAGTAGGCATGTGTTTTTAAAAGAGTTACTCCATAGTGATAAGTAAATGATATATCTGGACTAATATATGTCTGAAGAAGAAAATACTAGAAGATGATTTTTACCTCCTCCCACTCACAGCAAATTCTTACTGTATTTTCAAAAAATGCACATGAAGACTAAGTATAGAAAAATGTGCCAACATTCCTCACCAAAAATAGGCAAAGAATGGGAAGATGAATTTTAAGAGCAAATGGGGTATACCAGCTGTTCAGGATTTAGAAAGGGAACCCTTCCAGTCCTTAAAAAAAAAGGCATTACTTCTGTGCAGAGGAAGACTGAGCAGAATTGGGAGTTAAGCTGGGATACTTGGCAAGTGACCCTCCGCTCTTAACATAAGGTATGTAACCTACTGACCTTCACTGCAGGGACTGGCAAGTCATAGGCTAGACAGATACCCTAAAAAAATTCTTGCCTAAAGCAGGAAGAGGTTTCACCCAACAGTTTGAAATGTATCTATTTTCTTTCTGCTTGCCAGAGTGAGAAAGAGGTACCTGTAGGGGTATTTGAGATACTTTTTGCATCTTTTTATTTCAATTGTTTTAACAGTTGGATGTAGTGTTTGGAAAATGGATTTTAACTGAACAAAAGGGTGGCAATGTCTGGTGTCATTGTATATAGTGGGAAAAACCTATGCCAACTTCAGAGAGCTGAAATGGAAAAGTTAGAAAATTCCCAAAGCTCCATTAAATATTTACACACAGTAAAGTAGCTGCAGACAAACCAAAAGAAATGGGGACTTCCCACTACCCCCTTTTAAAATATTCCTATTATGGAAAATCACTTTGGCAATATCAGAGATCACATTATGCCAAAATCCCACTACATTATCATATCCAACTGCTGTGAAATTTTGTGTGTCATTTACACAGTGAAAAATACATTTCAAAGTGGTGCCATGAATTTGCTATTTGCTTTTAGGCTTTCTGTTTTAGTGTGTTATCTATATAATTAATGCAGTTGATTTTGTCTGGATACATGGTCAGGTCAATCAGATGTCACAGACCATTCCATAACAGTTCTAGGTGCTTGGTTTATGAATGATGCAGGGATTAAGGGAAAAAAAAAAGTGTAAAATGTGACAATTTAGTAACAGACAAGACAAGAATCTTTTAGTAAAAAAGTCATTCTTTAAGGTATTTCAACCAGGTGAGAATACATATATATGAACTGTTGTTCTTAGAAAATGGCAAATTAGAGCAAAATAGTTAGAACACAGACTTTTTTATCTAAGACTAATTTATTCTAAATTTACCCAATGTAGTCCACTGTCCTGAAGCTGACAGCAACTTTAAACTGGAGTTCACATTTTGATCATTAAAAAATGCCTATAATATTCAAATAAGAGAATACCAGTTAATGAAATGAAACATCAAATCATCATTTATAATGTCTTGGATATTTTCAAAGCAAATTATAAGGCTTCAATTTCAACAGTAGATTCTGTATGATCTTTCAGTTTGGATACCACTAAATCCATGCTTTTGTAACTTTGTGTAGCCAGTATCTTTTATACAGTCAAGATATCTTCAGGCGCATGTTTATATATGCAGTATTAAAGTTTTACAGTAAAGCACTTTTAGTCCAGGAATACACAAAAAGGCTCTTTGAAATTCTGGGAGGTACAGAAAACTGAGGAAGAGATGAGACAGTTCTACCTCTTTATGCAATGTCGTTGAAGTTAAAAATTAAATGCTATGTAGGATTTTAAAATTTGCACTTTTCAAATAAATGCAAAGCTTGGAGAAGTGTAGAGACAAAAAATATTATATCAATACAGAAGAGATCTGTAAGTTATTGACAGTGTGGAGAAGATGTTCCACATTAAGATTTGAAGTATTCAGTCTTATTGATTTATCAATGAAAAAGGAGACGTGCATAGAAATGTTGGTAGCTGGCAAGTTTAAATGATAGATAAGGCAACTTAGAAAACCCACACTTATATACATGTATACAAGCAGAGTGAATAATCACTGAAGAAGCTGCTATGAAAATAATGGATTTTTCAGTCTTTGCATCACCAAATCTCTTTACCATCCCTCTGGGATACAGAGAGATCAGACAATATAATGTAATGGTCCTTTTTTCTCCCAATTACTTCGCAGCTATTCAGATTTCATCAATTCATAGTGATATCTTTACATTTTTAATTCATAAGATTCAAGCATTGAGAAGGCAAATGCGTGTTTTGAAAACTTCAATAATTTGAGGTTCAATACATTGAAACTTTTATCACTGGAAGATGAAATATTGGTGCATTTCTGTGTGAATTTCTTTAAACCACAAAGAAGCTAAATTCTTTATCCAGGATAACAATATAAAGTAGACATATAACAAATTAAAACCACAGGTTCCTTTGGGTTTTTTTCTGTCTGCAAATAGATGAACAAATTTGATTTTGCAGACAAGAGAAGTGAAGGACACAAAATCAGCAAGAGACTTGAGTCTTAAAAAAGCTGAGAGTCCAAACTTCCAGTATAAAGCAAGAGTATCCATTAATTTACAAAAAATTATATTTCCAGATATGTGGTGCACATGCACGTTTAATTGCATGTGTATTTACTGTGACAAAGCCATAGCAGCTGTGAGCAAGGGTACCACCTGTGTGTACAGTGTTTAAAGTCTCACTCTGGGTGTACTTCCCAATATTAAATGCTATGGCCAAGATCAGCTCCAGTTCAGATTTCCATTCTCAGGAAACCTGAATGACTAAATTGTTCCCTCTTATAGCAGAGTAACATTAGTACAGACTAAAATATTTTTACTGGACAATACAGTTAACCCACAAAGTAAGACTTGAGCACCACACCTAAATCACCAATTTTCAAGGAGACAGGGAGAAGGCCAATAGCATGCAACACTGCTACTATGTTTGCTGTTATGCAGTTTTCCATTAGCTATAATTTCACGGGGGGGGAGGGGGGGGAAGAAAGTCAAGTTAAAATACAAAGGACTTAGAACTACCATAACAAATTCATCCTTTTGATAGGGCTTAAACTGCTGATCAAAACCGAATGCTTGTGCTGTTATCCTGCCTTGCATGGACCTGAAATGGAAAAATTAGATTAAATATTCTGCAGACACACTAAGAATTTATTCACTCTGAAAATTTGCCTAAGTACACCACACAAGACCCAATTCTGACCAATAATTGCAGGGGTTTGTTTGTTTGGGTTTTTGTTTGTTTTGGTTTGGTTTTCATTCTCAGTTATAGGAGCTTCCCATCCCCTCCCCGTCCTCCCCACTTTGGAGGGCTCAGGCTGCATCAGAGCAACGCCGCGAAGCTGAAACAGATCTTGGCTCACTCTGGAAGGCGAGGACAAATGCCTCGCACCTCAGAAGGAGCGGTTTGCGTGCCTGGAAAAAATCAACGAGACTTCAGATTAAGAAGTGGGGGAATAAATTGGGAGAAAAAAAAATGAAAAAGAAAAAAGGAAAAGAGAGAGAGACGGACCCACTACCACCGCAGCGGGAGCCCTGAGGGCGCGGTGAGGACTCCAGCCCTCAGCACCGCCTGCCTGTTCCCCGCCGCCCGCCTCGCCCCGCCGCCCCTAACCAGACGCCTCTCACAGCGGGCTTTCCCCCTCCCACCATTTGAGGAGGCGGTCCCCGATGTCCCCGTCCTGCAGGCAGGAGAAGGACTTCTGTGGCAGGGCCCGGAACACGAAGCCCGCCCCGTCGCGCCGATCCGCGGCCGACATCTTCCCCCGGCCCGGTGGTTGCCGTGGAGACGGCGCGGCTCCGGCGCGGAGCTCGACCCCGCTCACAAGCGTTCCGCCGCCCGCCAGACACGGCTGTCCCTTTTTCTTTGGTTTTTACCTATAAAATCCCCTAATTCAACACCAGCCTTCTACCCCCTCCCCTCTGTTCCTGTCTTTGCGCCAGGAAAGGTTTGCCAAGGGAGAGCCCAACAGGCAGGGGCGGGGGCTGCCATTGCTGCCTCTGCCAAGGCCACCCCAGAAAGACCAAAACCTATTAGGAAAAACCCAAAGTTATGAATGATGAACATCTAATGAATCAGGGTTGCTTCTTGCTTCCCAGGGTGCTGAGCCACTTGGGAATAGCAGAGCCGTGCTTTTCAACTCTTCCCAGTCGAAATTAAAGGAGAACATATTCTTACTTAAGGAAGATATTTTTTAAAGTCTAGTAAAGCAAGGGACACCTTGCAAAGTTTGAGCAATTTCCTGGCCTTTGCAGGGAAAGCAATGAGAGTTTAAGGTTGCTGCATATCTCATGGTATATCCTTCAGCAGCCCACCCCCTCCAAAACCCACCCTTGCTTTACCACAGATTTCCAAAAAACGGCATTTTCCCATTAATCTACTGCTCAGGCTGAACAGCAGTCCCATCTCTAAGGAAAAAAGGAAAAAGCAAAATAGAGAGAAACACGGAGTCTCCATCACCAGAGAGGGAGCCTTGAGGACGTGGTGAAGACTCCAGTCCTCAGCACCCTCCACCTGTTCCCCAACACCCCCAGGTGGTTTCTAAGAAAAAAAAAAATTAATCTCATTCGACTGGATTAGAAAGCAGAAAAGGAAGGTGCAGCATGCCACAACAGCGGGGAGCCAAGCTGAAACTGCTGGCACACGTACCCTCATCTCATTGGCCTCTAAAAGATGTCCCACAGATTTAATTTGTAAGACATGTTCATCAAACAGGCTTGTACCAAAGGAATCCAGAAGAAATTGATATCATAAGCCTATTAATGAGCCCTGTTTTAACATAGTTTCAGTAGAATTCATTTCTCACTACATACTCACAACATTTTCTAACAGTGCGGTGAGCTGCAGTTCAGCAGATCAAATTGCCATGTAGCAGTTATGTATGTGAGATTTAAGGAGCCATTCCCCTGTATCTTCTCCATTCTGTGTTTTACAAGTTCCCACACACTTCCTTTTTTTTTCACCCAATAAATTTTGCTTACACCTAAGCAATGATAGAAAATAAAGCTTCGCTATACTTCAAGATGTTTAAATGGTAGAGACAGTTCAAAAGGGGATAAAGAAAAAGTGTGCCTTTCTTCTCAGTTTTAAAATATGATACAGAGCGGTGGCACCAGAAACAAATTACTATAACCTTATTCTCAACACGTCTCCACCTACTCCAGCACTACCCCATCTGTTAAATTCCTCTTGCCACTAAATCTGCTAGCCGGAGATTAAATAGCCAAAGTAAAAGAACTGGTTTGGGCAGGGAATGATGTGTAGCAACAACTACCAAACACATAAATTCTTAATTTCAAGCTGTGCGGACTCAAATACAGATTAAAAAAAAAAAAAAAAAAAAAAAAAAAAAAAAAAAAAAAAAAAAAAAAGAGTGAAACTTAGGTCTGTGTGGGCAAAAAATTCTACTGACTTTAGTGGGGATTGGCTCTGGTTAAAGGGTTGAATCAACTAGCATATGCTTAAACCCCACTGAAATGTAGAGTGTTTAAACACTTTGATGAATCAGGAGTAAGGAAATGAGCAAGGACTTCAGGATTGGCCCAGAGGGATCAGGACAGGAAACTCTAAACTGTGGAATTAATTTCTTTAATGTTGTGCCATTTACCTATCATAGTTTATGATTCAATAGTTCCAGTTTAAGCAGTACACAACAATAAAAGCTAAACTGGGACTTTCAGTTTAAACACTGACCTCATTATCCTCTGATGTCATGAACAACAGCCTGAAGTAGAAAGTCAGGCACAGTACTATTTTAAACACAGACACTGAACTTGTTCTTAAAATGTTAAGGATTTTATCTTTTCACAGAAGACATTTGAAGGGTGGAAAATATATTTTTCTGCCATAGAATGAAGTCTGGTAGGTATATATTATTAAGCAACAGTAGTCCCTCCCTTTCGAGCAGACTGATTTTCAGCACTGTTTGTTTTTCACATATTTACTCATGTGTGATTTTGAAGAGTTTTACAGTCCTGAATAATCTGTAGGCCTTAAGTGCAAAGCAAACAAACCAGCCTTTCCATGGCAAACAAAAATCAAATTACAGAGGACCAGCCCTGTCGCACCTTTTCGAAGTGCATCAGTCTTTAAGGCAAAGGTCAGCTGGTGACAGAGCAGCAGCCCATTCCAGTCGGGGAGGTACTGAAGAACCTGAACGGCAGCTCCTCCCTCTCTCCCTCCTGCAGAAGTCTTCAGCATCGCTGAGGGATAGTTAAGCCACGTGAATTAGCCAAATGGAGGAGGAAAGGGATACTTATCAGTATACATATTCATCTGTGCTATAAATCAGTCTTTCCAGTGTTAAAATGCTGTAGGAAAAGTCTGATGGAGAGCAAATTAAAATCCACATTCTGCACCTTTTCTGTAATGAGGACTAGAACTACCCAGCATAGAAGGCACTGTATACTACAGTGAAGTTCAGCTCCTGCAGAAGATTTATGGAGTATCAGTGTCCAATTTTAGGCACTTACACTGATAAAAGACTCCAGGTTCAAGTCCACGAGAGAGACAGAAGCCAATGAGAAGCCTAATACAAATATATCTAAATCAGTAAATAGAAAAG
Organism: Oxyruncus cristatus; assembly: GCA_013399855.1. NCBI lineage: Eukaryota > Metazoa > Chordata > Aves > Passeriformes > Cotingidae > Oxyruncus > Oxyruncus cristatus. The sequence goes on along the minus strand of VXAY01007484.1, from coordinate 1,313,982 downwards.
TCTGTAGTATATCTGAACTTCCCCCTTTCTCCACTGCCACCTCTAGCATTACTCTTCAGTAATTGAAGACTGCAAATCAGAAATCATTGTCTGCTCTGGAGCCAGGCTCTGGATCCTCAGGCGAGGGCAGGCATTAATGCCTCTGCTTGCAGAGAACTGTTTTTCTTTTAAAACAAAACCAACGGGCTTGTGATGGTCACCTTCATATCATGCAACTGGAGGCCTCACCCAGGAAGAGGAAAATCTGGATTGTAGCATTTTTACGCATGAGGAAGTACAAGCTTCTACATCTAAAGTGCCTCACCTACTAGGGCTTTTGTCATGTCCTCTGAGTTAACCTACCACTATCCTAGCAAGTGTGTTTCTGGATCGGAGTGTCAGGATCCTGTAGAGACTCAGCAACCACTTTTTCTAGTAGGGCTGCTGTACTTGAGGCCAGCTCTACTGTGACCTTGGATCAGACAGCAGGGTGGAGCAGAGTGGGACCCTCAACCTCTTGGCTCAGGAGCCGCATTTCAGATCCAGCTGTTGTCCCAGCTTCTTGTTGTAGCTGTGTGGACAGCATGCTCGTGCCTGGCCATGAACCTACCGGTCCTGAGTCTGACCTTAGACTCAACCTGTCTCATCTGTTTGGACTGGTCTGGTGATCTGGACTTGTGGTTGAATGTGGTCACTGTCACCAGACCTGTTTTGCTGGTTAGGGTGCTGCAGGATGGGGCTGTGTCAGGGAGGGCACTGCCCTACCAACTTTGCTGTCACCCTTGGCTGCCAGCTCAGCCAATTTTACAGAGCAGCCCTCTCTTGCAGCTGCCTGACACACAGCATCTGGTTAAAAGGTGGTTATGTTTATGGCAGATTTGTCCATATTGTCTGTTTAATCAACTTCATATATATGAGTGACTGTTCCATTAATAATCTCTGGTTCCAAAGAAAGTGTAGTATATTGCACTATTATGAGGCTTAATTCAGAAAGTGAGGCAAATATAGATAATTTACAATTTACAAGTTTTTAAAAGTATTTAGAGATAAGTAGTAAGGAAAGTGCGTGAGGATAAATAACAGAAATGAGCTCAGGTATCGAAGAAACAAGCTTTGCAAAGCCTAGGCTTTAAATAAAGAAACATGAGATGCTGGAGATGCACAACTAGAATTAGAGTGAGGCCTAGGAAACTCAACACAGTGTGTGTGAAACCATCCAGCCCCATTTAAGAGGGAAACAAAGAGGATTCACAGACTAAAGTCTCATCTCACCATTACAATTTACATGCTCCCCTGGAGATTCACTGCCTTAAAGCTCTCCTTCAAAGGCTGGTGGCTAAACACACTTTCTCTAAATCAGATATCAGTTGCTATTACCTTTAAAGGCAGCAAAAGAAAAAAGGGGTTTCTGAGCTACTAATCCTCTTTTCAAGCAATACGAGAGTTGTTCTTATACAGAAACAGCATTTGAGATGCCCATTTTCAAAGTTAAGCTTTTCACCTTATGCTTTGAGAGTTCAGTGCTATACCCCCTTTGTTCTAGGACCACAAGCCAAACATTCACTCACATATGTAGTTTTCCTGCGCAGTTTACCTATTACGAGGTGTCTGGGTGGTTGTGTCTAAGAAACTGTTTCCCTGTGTAGAAAATAAAGTTTTATTATAGTAGTTGGAGAAAATAAACATAAATTTTTATCTCTAACTTCTTGATTAGGGACTTTAGGAAGGAGGGGACATTTCTGGGTCTGCTCAAGTTCCAAAAGACTGTTTATTACTTTTGTCCAGTGACTGCCTGGCTAGTATGAAACACTGAAGTAATCTTAGATTTAGGCATGCAAATTTTTCAGAAATATTATTTAAAAAGTTTTTTACATATTCTGGCTATTTTTTTTCCTTATTATATGTAGACAGCTGTGTAGCCATACTGCAAGGTGTTCTGTTACAAATTCCTTTAAAGTGTAACAGTCCCTCTCCCTCTGTGTGCATAAATACAGCACTACCCAGCTACTGGATGTGCTGTTTTTTTCTGGACAGTGATCTGAGTACTTGTAGGAGTGACTGAAGATCTAGGTGCCAGAAGCTTGATTCAGTTGCTTGAACTTGATGTCTGCTACCATTTAAAATCCCTCAAGAGGCTGGAACATCTTCATGGGGCTGTCAGATATGATACAAGATCTAGAGGAGACCTATGCTCCTCCAGACTGGTGGCTGGAGGTCAGGTGAGTATTTCAAATGGCACTAGAAATAGAGGTGAGAGCTGAGACCTGGGGGTGTGTTTCAGCTTCAGAGACTTAATTTTAGATATCTACTTGTAGGTCTTTACAGGTCAGCCAAGTTCCACTGTCATCAAGGGAGATCAAGATGTAAATTTATTTGCACAGAGAGGCATTTCAGATGCCTGAGGTATCTTTCAGGTTGCCCCAGATACCTCTTTTCTATTTTTCTGGAATGGCAGCTAGACGCTGACTCTACTCTTAGGTAGTGATATATCTGCCAGCTCCATAAAGGCCATACTCTGCTTTGTCTCAGGTGGATCTAGGCGGCCATGTAGAAGCATCTGAGGAATTTACTAATTTAGATATATTTGTATGTGGCTTCTAATTGGCTTCTGTCTCTCTCATGGACTTGAACCTGGAGACTTTTATCAGTGCAAGTGCCTAGAATTGGACCCTGATACCCCATAAATCTTCTGCAGGAGCTGAACTTCACTGTAGTACACAGTGCCTTCTATGCTGGGTAGTTCTAGTCCTCATTACAGAAAAGTGGACTTTAATTTGCTCTCCATCAGACTTTTCCTACAGTATTTTAACACTGAAAAGACTAATGAGTACTAAGTCAGTACTGTCCTTAGAGTCAACAGATTTATTCAGCTGATGAGATGCCTACCATAAGATGAGCTCAAAACATCCTAAGCTCCATAACTGAACTCCATTGAATGTATGATTGCATGTGTACCTGAAGTACATGTTACATGTATACATCTACCCCTAAGGCACCAAAAGCTAGGAAAACAGGGATTAATTCCAACTGTGGAGGTGCTGACTCGGTGGCTCAAAAAGCACAACTGTTCCTTCTATTTACTTCTATTACTAAATTTACTATCTAAAACTTCCTATCCCTCTCAGCTTTGTACACCTTGCTCTCCACTCTTGACTCTTACCTTTCCAGCAGTATTTTGTACATCCCAGTTTGGCCCCACTCCCCCATACGCGTGAGCAGATTACAGCTATCTACAGGATCCCACCTTCCTCTCTCCCTCCTGAGTCTGGCACATTATATCCAGCCTTGGGTTACTTTGTCCCTTCTGCTGCAGTGACCCTCAGGGTTCTTTGCATCCTATGGTGTTCCCTGTGCCCTGCCGTTGGCATCTCACTCACAAGTCCTTCACAATACACACCAAAACCACTTTCATTACAAAGAGAGGGCAGAAATATTACCACTACCTTTTTCACCACTTTTTCTTCTCTGAAAAAGAGAAGAATACTATTCCTGTATTTAAACAGCTTCTTTTTGCTTATTTTTTGTCAGTCTGCTGAAGTACAGATGGGTTCTAAGCAGATCACTAATGTATACTCCTTGGGTGCTTATTCTGTTAATTATTCACCTTGATTTTTTTGGCTTTTCTTATGATTGCATGGGATTCCATTTTAGGAGTTTATTAAAGGTTTCAGGGAAGGAAAAGGAAAGCTTAATTTCAGAAGGAAACTGGGTGTGGTTATCCAACATGATGTATTTACCAGTAATATTGTAAAGGAGATTTTGGAGGAATGTGTATGTGTTGAAATTAGCAAGCAACAAGCAAAGACTTGCCTGCAGTATTGATTTTACATTGAGGCGGTTACAACAATGACAAATGTCAGTGTAGCTTGACACACATGGTTTGAAATTGGGATATTTAGGACCCACAGAGACCTTGATTTCCCTCCTGCAGTGCATGTTCACTAACATGTACCATGTATGCAAACTACCCATGATTATTCTTCCCTTGGAAAAATTTACCTAGTGAAAAATCAAGGTGGTCACAGATGCTGTAAAAGTAAAGAGATATGGGGCATTAAGCCTAACTCCATTGGGTTTTTTTCTCATCCAGAGGGGGAGGTTAAGGCAAGGAGGGAAGTTATAAATGTGTAAGATTTGGAATTTAGCACTGTTGCCTAACAAGACCTCTGTCTTTGACGTTAAATTCAGGTTTTTTCAGGGCTGGCAGGCAAAGCAAGTTCTGTTGCTATTTTAAAAGCTGGGTAAGAGATCATGTGACTTTTGCTTTCATAAAAATAGCTTTTATTGCAAAATCAACTTTCCTTTGTCTGCTGTTTTTACTGTTTAAACAAAGCTTATGAAGTGTTATAAAATAAGGTACCCAAATGTCATCTTCATTCAGTCTGACAAGCATCCTTCATTGCATAATCGTGAATCTTAATCTAGGCCACCTGAGAGACTAGCAATCTAAACCCTGATCCAGTCTGGGAGGGTGGAGAAACTGCTCTGGTTTTGGATTTGTTTACTAAAGTTATGAGGTTTTTGCTGAACTGCAACTGTTCTTTGACCTTTATAGAATGCCTTATTTGTTTGGGAGCTAATTCTAAACCATTAAACTGGTCTAAATCCCTATGCAGATTTTTTCTTGCCATTGTTTTCAATTGTGTAAGGAAACCTAGTTTATTATATTCTTCCTAGAAAGGGGAGGAAAAGAGTAACTCCACTGTGAATGGCTTGTTTTGGGCTTTGCAGAACTGAAATCAGTTCCCAATATGACCACAAAGCTTTTACTGCAATTTAAGCAAGTCATTTAACACTAGACCCACAAAGGGCATAGAAGGTAGTGTTGTTGGGCTGAGATGCCCATCAAGATCCAGATTCTTAGTTATATGTCTGAGCTACCTCTTCAAAAAGCACCACTTTAAGAAAAAGATGCCTAAACTAACCATAAGGAACCAGTATCTGACAAAAGGAGAAGTTCCATACCAACTATGAGAACTATGGCATGCCCTTGAATTTAAGCTTCCCTGATTTCAATTAAGTATTCTGGCTGCTGATTTTACAGTCATTTTTATGCTCTTCATCCCAACAAGTATTACACTTCTACCCAAACAGAGACACTTTCAGCAGTGAGAGTGATGGAGACCTGTCCTATACTGCCCACTGATCTGGAAGTTATAGAAGGTGATAGATACATGAATACACATTTTCCCCTATCAGTAAAATCCAGCTTTACCCACACAGGTGAAAGGAGAATGGTGATACAGCCACTGTCTCTCTTGTTTAATGTAGGATTCTATCTGCCAGGACACCTCAGGGAATGCTTACTGAACTGAGCTTGGGAAGTCACGTGAAAGAGGAAAGTCTATGCTTTGAATCCTGATGCTATTTAGGTGTAGGACAGATATTCTATGAAGTCAAGTTCAAGGTTGTTGTAGGCTTGTTCACAAAAATAAAGAAAATACCAAGAAAAAGAGCTTTAGGGGAGATTTTTATTCTTTTAAATTTCCCAGACTACTATTTTGCTGGTTTCCTCCACAGTTGTGATTTCCACAGCAGCCAATAGACTATCAGCCAAGACATTTATTTCTCAAGGTGCTGCCTGTACCTCCTGCCATGGGAAAGGCAGAGATGTTTCATGCAACTTGACCTGCTCAGTATGAGATAAAGATTCTGCCAGAGAGCTGGCTATAATGGGCTCCTTGCTAAGCGCCAGGCACTGTGACTGTCCTAGTTCACCTCTACAAATTCAACTCTAGGACAGACAAACATCTCCAGGGACCTAGGCGTAATAAGTACATGGGAGCAGAATGGCACCCATGTAAATGTGTGAAGCAAATGGTTCTTGTTATTCTACTTAACCTAAAAGACAGACCATAGCAATCAGGACTAATTGAAGAGTGAGGGTAGCCTGTCAAGGATATCTATTTTGGGTGTATTAAAGCAGCACAGCCTGAAGTTAAATATAGGGTCAATTTAGGAAACACGGGTGGTGTCAAAACAAAACTGTTGCTCAGTTTGAACAAAACCTGACTTTTCTACATTTTCTACAGAAGAAACAGGAAATAGGTAACTGTTTTGGTTTAAGTTCCACGAATTCTGTGGTTGATTCAAGCCCATTGGTGAATCGGTGGCTTTTTGTCAGTGTTGCAGAAGTCGACAGGGTTTCCAGTAGTCAGGAAAACCCAACAGTGTCTCCCAGGGCAGAGCTAAAAATATAAAACTTTGGTTCCACAAGTTATGATGGAGGTCACCAAGTGTCCAGGTTTCTCCCTCAGTGCCAAGGTGAAATTCTCATTAGAGTTAGAAATCGTAGGCTCTGAGAACAACAATATAGAGTTTAGGAATCCAGATCTACCTGCACAATAGATCTATCATGAATTCACACACCCAGGAAGACCAAGTTCCTGATTGTTCTACCAAGCAGTAGTTTTTTTGATGACAGGAAACTAGGAGGGCTTTTATTCAGAATTCCACATGAGTTTTGGTGAAGTTGGTTTTGATTCATACAAATTGAGATTATCTAATGAAAACCTGCTTCTCCAAAACTTCCAGTTACACAACAGAATGAAATAACATATCAGAGAATGTGATTGCTACATTATCTTTGCAAACTCTTCCTCCTGGATTAGCTTGTGATTTTCTTCTCTATCTTCTGTTCTAAGCTTCTGTGTGGTTTGCTGTATATAGTGTTAAATAGTGATCTCCTGACAGTAGTATGCCTCAGAATTCATGCTGAAGGAAGAAATTCCTCTCCCCAGATGAAGGTCCAAGACTACAAGGAGAGTGTGGAGCTCTTGTTTATGGGCATGAAATGTGTGGCCTAAATCTTGTGCATGTCCTCCAGTAGGAAACCAAATCAGAGAGCTCATCACTTTGTCTACAGATGCCAGAAGAGGATATGCACACTGGTTTGTTTCTGTAATTTATCTGATGAGAATAGATTTGCACCTGCAAAGTGAATAAAAAGCCTATCTCTGATCTGCAGCAAGTAAAGCAGGATAGTATTCTTCCAAGTGCAAAAAATTCTTCTAGAATCCATCCTTATATTGTCTTCCCCACAAGGTGTTTGCATCTCCTTTCAGTCCTTGGGCCTGCAAATCAAGCTGTGTAGTTAGAAAGTCAGTATCAATTCTGGCTTCCCTCTGACTCCATTCTGAAAGAATCAGTATGAAAGAGAAGAGTTTCCTCTTAGCTTTCCAAATGAGTGCATACGGCTCAGTTACTAAAGCAGTACTGTCCCAATGAGGAAATTACAAACTCATTCTGAGTTACAGGCCAGTTAAGAGTCTCACTTGTTTATTATTCTCCACAGTTTCATTTGAATAAAATGATACTTAAGTGCTTTCTTAAAGTGTTTCTGAGAAGATATACCTTTTACTTGCAATAAGAAGAAGCCAAACTTAGCAACAAACTATGAAAATTGATGGAAACCAATCCATTCCATCTCATGCAAAAGAAACTGATTTGTCCTTTCTGACAGAAGAAGAATGAATAACCTGCTTTGAGTCCGAAAGAGAAATGACAACATTTTGCTCTTGATTTTAGTACTTTCTGTAGTTCAATGTTTAAATTAAAAGTCTCCTTCCTAGAGCTTGAGCGAAGAAGTGATTTGCTAAAGTTTTCAATTTACAAACTTCACAATCATAAGTCCTGTCACAAGGATATGAGCTTTTCTTCTGAAGGATGCATGATTTACAATGCCCGATCTGGCTCACAGAGGGAACATTGCCATTTTCTCTAATACTGCAGTTTGCTTCCTACTCATGTTGTAGTTCAGCTGAGGAATATTTAGACTAGAGTGGTAAATGTTTGAGTGTTAAGACTCTCTTAGGAAAAAAAATGGGTAAGGGACATTTAGAGAACATTTAGAGAAATAACATTTGGAGAAATTATTTATATAACAATAGACCAAGAGATCCTTGCCAAAATATAGGCTAATTGTGCCAGACATGTGCATACAATAAAAGAGGTTGCAATCTGAAGGAGAGGTGTAAAGGGTTTTCAAGCCTGTATCCAAGACACAAATAGGGCAAGGTAAAGGTGCTCTTAATAAACCCATAAATTCCTTCAGAGCTTACAGAGTCATCTGTTAAATGCACACAGAATTGTACACAATCTGATGCTTTACAATTCTACCTAGAGGTCTCCATACATTTCAGAAAGCACTATTTAATTTTCTAGAGAGCTTGTCAGCATTTCCTTATTTCATAAGCACAAAGAGATACAAAGATTTTTCCAAAAGACTTTTAGCAGAACTTCTGACCCCTCATAAGCCTGTAATTTGCTATGGGTTTCTTGTTTGTTTTTTTTTTGTTTGTTTGTTTTATTTAAAGGTAAATTTAAGTGAATGCATTAACAAGCTTTGCTACTGTGCAGTTTTTGTTTGGTTTGGGTTGTGTTTGGGCTTTTTTGAATTTAATTTGTTTTTCTTTCCTTCCTAACCTTTCCCATTTTAGGTCCCTGAAAATGTTTCAGATGCTACTTCCACTACAGTTATTGAGGTCTGGTTTTTGTTTCAACAGCAGAAGGACTGGAGACACACATCTTATTCATATGTGAGTATCTCGAGCTGCAAACTTATCGCTCTGTGTATAATTAGGTTTACAATATTAATACAGAATTTTACAGAATGTACTTTTAAAAGTTAGATTTAGAACACATCGAGAGTTATTAAGGGAGCAGCAGAGTATTCAAGGAATAAACAAGGCATCTCGGGAAGAAATTTTCATAATGATATATTTATATCTATTTATCTGTCATAAATTAGATCTGTGATGCCAAATGTCCTGTGAACTGTAATTCTAGCAAATCACCTGGCTCTAAGGCTATTGCTGAAACTTGGTGGGTCGAATCCCATGGCTGGAGTGCAACTACTGATGAGTGCAGGCTGTTCACGAGGGGCAGGCAAGGAAGGAGGGGCAAAGGAGTTGCCCTCTACACCAGGTGGTGTGTGTGTGATGGAATGTGAAGAGATCTCTCTGAAGAATAGCCATGAGCAGGTTGAAAGCTTATGGGTCTCTGACTGAGACAACAAAGGACACCTTGTGGTTTATCTCTGCTTCAGGCTGCCTGATCAATGGAAGCTTATTGATGAAGCCTTCTTGCTCCAACTACAGGAGGCATTGTGGTCTCAAGGCTCTTGTCCTGCTGGGGGACAGTGGGATCAAGTATACCCTCAGCAAGTTTGCAGATGATACCAAGCTGAGTGGTGTGGTTGACATGCCTGAGGGAGGGGATGCTGTCCAGAGGGACCTCAACAAGGTCAAGTGGGCACATACGAACCTCATGAAGATCAACAGGGCCAAATGCATAAGTCAGCGATGTGTGCTCAGTGTTCAGAAAATCAATCATATTCTGGGCTGCATAAAGGGCCACCCTGCACAGAAGTATTCAGATGTTAACAGAAAAACTTCAAACTCACTGGCTTCAGTTTCCCTAAGGAAACTGAAAACATAGTCAGAGTTAGCTTATCCCTGTTCATTATTCAGTTAGCAACCGACTTGAAAGGCTGGCATGCTGTACCTCTTCCCAACAGGGGACAAATAAAGTGAATGCCCTTCCTAGGATCATGTTTATTTTTAGTGCCTTCCCTTATTCCAGACATTTATTTTAGCAAAATCAACATGTTGACTGTGTCTTAGTGAAGCCTTAATAGTAAACGTGAACACTCCCTGCAATATTATCAGAACAGACAGATTTCTCAGACTCTCATCCTGTCATTGGACAAAAGCCCTCAGCTAGACAATACAACTGCTTGATTTGTGGGAAAGGCAATGTTAAGAGCCGTAAATTGACATTAAATGGAATCAGAATTGTTTGCTCCTTTTCATCTCATTGAACATACAGACTACTTGGCTGTGTTTATACTGCTGAGTTGATTCAAGCCTTGAGGCTGAATAACACTGACTGGCTTGTGTCCACACTCCACAAGGTCAACTCCCTCTACAACTGACTTCTCTCATGACAGCTGAAGTGCTCCAAAACAGAGTGAAGGAGAGCACTAAGAATTAAGCAGTGTGACAATAAGTGTGAATACCTGAGCTCATTACCTGGTCCTTTTTGGTGTAGCAGTACAGATACTCAAGAGGCAAAAAATATGCAGTTGCTGTGAGAAAAACAAGCGACCGGAGCAACAGTGACGATGCATCCATTAGATGTGTAAGTCTATGGGGGTACGTGCCTAAGCCTAGGAAGAGGGCTCCTCCCTCGGACTCTCAGTAATATTCATGTCTGGAGAAGGAAAGCAGAGACCTGCCTCTCAACATCATAGTCACAGCAGTCACGGATCACAGAGTGTTCTGCTGAAAGCTGAGCTTATGAGAATCACATGCACCTTGGTATAGCCTAGGCAGCTGTGCCTGCCTGCACCCAAGGATTGGTTACCTCTCCTGCACGTATGTACACACACACACACATACATAAGGGAGACAAAATTTATATGCATATACATAGATATACAGATAGATTTATGAAATAAAACTAGCACTTCTCTTGTTTATATAAAATAAAACTACATTGTGGTGTGGCACTCAGTATAATTTCAAATTGCTGCTAGGAAATCTTCCCAACAATGGAGCCATTGATTTGAGTATGGTCCTTTTAAGATGTCGCCCTGGGCTGCTGTTGAAAAGCTGCTTTGCAGGCTGCAAGATATGTCTTTTTGTTGTGTAACACCAAGGGTGGCTTAGGCCATGAGGCCATCTGAAATACTGGTTAGTCTGGCAGAAGCCAAGCCCCACATGAGTCACACTTGTACTGTATCTTCATCAGTGTGGGGGTGGGACACTGTCACACACTATCTCCTACTCTCTGCCTAGTTCTTCCCAGCCCATAAACAACTGAGCTTGCTCCAGAATGAAGCTTGAGGGTGAACTAATACTTAAGTAGCATGGACAAGTAGGAGATAACACTTAAGCACAAAAATGCAGCAGACCTCAATAAGACAGTATAGACATACTTTGTGTTTACTAAATTTGAAATCACATTTTTCCTGTGTTAAAACTTCCATCTAGAGTAACTAAGCCTTTGTAGTGGTGTCGGTTAGGTTGGATTGGAAAACTTACTTAGGTAATATTGAATTTCTACCATGAAAGGTTGAATCCAGAGGCTAGAAAAGGTGTAGTATCAAAATTCCACTCCTGTTAAATATTGAACATGCTACTGCAATATATTGATTTCCTCTGATATGCTTACAAGGTGATATGATATTGAAAATACAGCTAATCATCCCATATTGGTGGCCAGATTATCTTTGTTGAAGTTAAACCATGTCCTAGCCATATGATCTGTCTGCCTGTTGGCAACCCTAACCCACATTCACAGAGCAGTATGTCTGTCCCTACGTATTTTATTAGACTCCTAAACCACCTCTATAACTACACTGGAAACACGGTATTAGAGAGGATGTGTTTGACCTGTTAATGGTCTGTACAGTTGAACTGGTGGTACAGTCCCTGTCATGGTAGGGCACATTCCAGCCAGTGCTTTCCCAAACAAAGTCCAGGCCCAGCTCAGGGGTTGGCATAGTCCTGGGACTTTTCCCAAATACAACATGAACAGAGCCACCTGCTCTAGGTGAGAGGAGAGTTTCACTGTGTGGTTGCAAGCTGTAGTGTGCCACTTGCTTTGGGGGCTCTAATCCATTTTATTTACTGACAGAGTTGTAGCCAAACTGATCTATGTAGAGCCAGCTTAGTTTCTGAACACTCAGTGTGCCAGTTGCACATTAGGAATTAGGATGCAGAGATTTCAAATTTCCTCATTTTGGGTTTGGAAACACATTTTTTCATTTACTTGTGGAATCCCAGCACTTCAGTTACTCAGGTAAAGGGGAATTAGCTGCAAGTGAACAAAGTTGTACCTACAGGATCGCGACCAGTTTGGCCAAAATATGCCGTAGGTGCATATGCATTGGTGATCATCATGTCTGCGTGTTATACATCCTTTTGTAGCTATTTGTGGTCATCTCAGCTTGAGATCTAGTTTTTCAAAACACAACACAATACACCAAGAGAGAAAGTGAAGAAGTCAGTAGACCTCTTCCGAGTCTGCCTACAATGGCATGCGTGTCATCTAACTTCTATACGGCTTTATATCTGAGCTCATCTGTAAGCTCTCTTTCAAGCCATTAGAAACAAGTAAGTACTTTTAGGGACTGATTCATCTGACCTATTTTAGATACATAGGAACAGGTGAAACTTACCTTAAAATTGTCTGTTTCTCTCCAGTTGTTATAAAGGAATCAGATGGCAATCATCTCACCCGTAATTTCTGCACATTTCCAGGAGACATACATAGCTTCTAATTCCTCAGTCTACAGTGGTGCCATACAATGTTTTTTAACATTTTCCTCAAACTTTCTGAATAAATCCATACACAGCAGCAGCGGTAGTCTGCTAAGGCATAGCTTTTGTTACGTGCAGTCCCCCCATGGTGGTCAGGCAGTGAAGAGTAGGGGCGTAGACCTCAGTGGGATGTAGGTGACACATGGTGGCCCAGGGAAGGGGGGTACCTTGGGGGCCCTCCTCAGCACATGGAAAACACAGTGGCCATGGATCTGGTGGGACCTAGGCTCTGCTACAGCTGCAGCTTTATGGCATGTTAAATCTCTGGCTACTCGGCTGCCACAGGAAACATGAGCGGCCACAGTAGTTGCGTTTTTATAGGAAATGAATAAGCACAAAAAGGCCATCTGATACCCCACAGGCTAATGTGCAAGTACTGTCTTATTAAGGACAAAAGAGATCTGAGGAACTGTCAGATCTAGTCCTCTGGCTTTTTAAAATATATAAATAACTCCGTCTTCCCTAAGCCTTCAGTTTTTTAATTCTCCAGAAGAAAAAAAAAGAGTAACTTTGAGACTTACTTGGTTTAACATATCTTCCATTTAACAGTACCAGAAGGATTTTAAAATGCTGTATTAATTATGGGCCAGATGTTGTATGCAGGGCCAAGCTAAATTGATAGGACTGTTCAGGGCTGTAAGTGCTGTGTGTTTGTAGTCAACTCTCAGAAGAAAAGTAATGTGGCTACACACCACTGAATGAGAATTTTGACCCAGATAGATGGAGAAAATCTGTATGATTTTAAGAGTTCTGTTATCTTTCAAAGTATTTTCTGCATGACTTTTGTAAAGGATTTACACTTTGGTATTCAGGAACTGAACTAGGCATTTCAATTGGATTCACCTTGATTTGCTGCAATGTGCTCTGTGCATTTATTGTTCTTTTTGGGTGCTGTTCAGACACTTTTGTACTTAGTTTATAAATAATACCTGAGATTTTAAAATCTTTCAAAAAAAATGTGAACAGAGAACTTCCACATGATAGGACCTTAGAAAATAGACCCTTGAGGTGTTCTGCAGAAAGATGGTACTGACTTTCTTCCTGCGGTGCTGGTGTTGCATTGAAAGGACAGAGTTGGCTTTTGTGGGGGGTCTCTGTTACTCCATTAATGGCAGATGCAGAGCAACTTAGGACTGCTCTTAATGTTTTTTTGTATATTGGATGAAGAAGGAGATGAACCACTCTCAAAAGAACTTAAGCACAGTCTCTGGTGGCTTACAAGAAGGCCAGAGAGGGACTTTTCACAATGATATCCAGCCATAGGCAGCAGTAAGACAAAAGGGAATGGCCTTAAGCTGAAGGAGGGTAAGGTTTAGATAAGACAGATTTACTGTGAGGGTGGTGAGGCACTTGCACAGGTTGTCCAGAGAGATTTCGGGCTCCCCATCCCTCAAAATGTTCAAGGCCAGTCTAGATGGAGCTCTGAGTAACCTGGTCTCAGACCATGGCTGGGGGTTTGGAGCTAGATTGTCTTTAAGGTCTCTTCCAATCCATACCATTCTATGATTCTATGACATTGGTACAGAATCTCTCAAAAAATATGTATCCCATAGGATTCTCAGGTGAAAGAAGAGATGGGACTAAGTCTGCTACAAATGCCAATAAAAAGTAACACAAAATTAGGGGCAATATACTCTGTCCCACTAATATGCATGAGAGACAGTTGCATTGGACCCTACATAGTCAATAAAGTAATACATTTAGACCACAGCTGTGCTGGAGACAGTTCAGTCGATCTTGCAGCTGAAATTACCATGTGTACCCAAATGGTTTTTGGCAAGCTCTGCACCTTGCAGCACCGTCTCCTAGGAATGATACTGCCACAGCTAGCTCAGTTTCAAACTGCTCCTCTTCTTCCCTGCCTGCCAAAACTTGAATCCAGAAGTCTCTGCCTCTGGCCCTGCAACCATTTTCCATAGGTATTGATGTCGCAATGGGTTTAATGACAATATTAGAGAAAAAAAATACAAAATAGGCCTAAACCAAAAATAAAACAAGCTTATTTTAGCTGCAGTCAGAAATTCTGGGGATATTAATGTATGTAGCCACCATTTATACATCTATGTAGCCACTTGACATACAGTGCCAGGCACACTTTTCTTGCTGGAAATGGTCCATGTCAGTGCTTATTATAGTGCCATTTCCTCTCCTTTCCTATCATGCACTCATGGTCAGAAGAGCAGAAAATATCTACCAGATCCCTGACAAGAGAAGAAGGTGAATGAGGATTGGGAGCATACCGAGGTGCTCTCTTTTGCAAGTATATGTTTTCTATCCAATTTCTCCTTCTTTGAATGTCTCCTATATGACAGGGCTTGAGGATAGCCTGGAAAGCACTTGTGTTTTACTTCCAGTACTGTCCGTGACAAGGTTTGTGAGTCAGAGCCCCGAGGTGTCCCAGGTCCCAGCCCTGGGTGTTCTATAACATGTTCTGTTCATGAAGCAGAGCTGAGCCATGGGGATGCAAATCTCCAGAGATGGGGAGGATGGACAGATGAGGTCTGTGATTCCTTAAGTGTTGGGCCATGGTTTGACTTGGAAATCTTAGGGGTCTTTTTCAACCTAAATGACCCTATGATTTTAACATGTGCTATCAGACCTTGTGAGCAAGGGGCCTAATAGGGGTTCAATGGCACTGAGATTGGACCATGTGACCAGACCATTGCAAAGACAGGAGACAGACTCAGGAGACAACTGCTCATGTATTAGAGTAGGACATGACCTCAATAAGATTGGAGAAGTCTTTTATATTCCTTTTCTCTGTCCTAATTCATTGAATAATGAGAAAGCACAACTACTATGACTACTGGTATATCTTAGAGATATATGTTAGAGGGACTAGAATAATACTACTGTTTATTTCTCTTCAGGATATTAGCCTCTGGAAGGATTCAGAATGATGTGCATGTACCTAAGTGGATAAATAATTCCATGACACAGGTCCAGTACTCAATCCATATCCAAATTTTGGTTCCCACCCATGCACAGAAATGCTACTACCTCAATTTTACAGACTACCTGGGCATCAGTCATAGGTCTAAGGCATTTGAGAGCCCAAATCTACCTGTTCCTGAGTATATGTGCTCTGAAAAATGAGTTACTCACAAAGTACATGTAACTAATTCAGGTAACATGGAACACTCATTTCAAATCAAGGTGAGGGGTGGAGGAGGTGGCCCTGCTTGCCTGTTGTGTAGAAGTCTAATGGCGAGAGCAGGCCCTCAGACGGTGAGTTTGTCATAACAGTTTGCTCTTACCAGTAGGACCCTTTCTGTCAAATATACCTTTTTTAAAATCAAAGTGTGGAAATCTAATAATGTCGCTCTTTTCATATTGACTTTGTCAATACCAAAGACGACTTAGAGAAGACACGTTGTGGAGCTTGATTCAAAAGCTGAGGCTGGAAGCTTTAGCATAACCTCCTCCTGCACGGCCTCAGCCCTGCTTTTCCCACTCTGCGGCTAGGTCTTCAGAAACATGGAAAGGGCAGTTTTCATGGAGGAAGCTGGGTGATCCTGCTGTGAGTGCTGCAGTTGAAATGTATGAATGGTGATGATAGCAAGAAGGGAAACTCAGAAAGGAATTGAAAACTGTTTTTTTGTTGCAAAGATTTAACATAGGTTTCGTTGCTTTAAGCATTGCCTTGTCAGATCATTGCCCTTTGACAGAGCTTTAGTAACTGGAGTTAAAAAAAACTGTCTGGATTGTGTCTTCCAGTTTTTCATAATAAAGGAAGTGTAAAATGCTAGAAATCAATTACACTTGGATAGGAAACTTGTAAAGAACTTCTTGATGGAGAATAAATTTTACAGGAAGAGTGGCTGCTGTGGGAGATAAAGAATAAAAGATTAATACATTTGAGGGGGAAAAAAGAATGAAATGTTCACATTTTTCTGTCACTTAACACCAAATGTTCAGCCCAAGGAAAAAAGGTATGGATTAAGCAGAATACTGCCAAAGTTAGTTAAAGTCTATCATTCACATATTGCCTAGAAAATGTAATTCATTCCTATCCTAATTATTCCATATTTGGGCTGTCTGGCATTCGGTAACATGTCATTAGCAAGATAGACAAGCTGCTACTGCAGTACAATCTGAACTCCTCTGGAAAAAGCTTGCAAAACAATGAAGGGCACAGAAAACATGAGCAACATGTTCTAATTTCCCCAGGCTCACCAGAGAGAAAAGGTACATGATATGAAGCTGAGATAGCCTGAATCCATTTCAAAATGTGTTTTAAAAATGAAGGTAAAAAGTCCAGTTCAACTCTTCTGTAACACTGAGGCCAGGAGTTGAGAGTACGTTGTATCATTTCTATTAAACTCTATTAGGAGTTCAGGCAGAGGAGACCAAATGGAAGGTCCAGGTACAGTTCCACCACAGGATTTAAGGATGATTGCTGCTGTTCACTCAACATGCAAAGACTCAGTTGTTGTGTCTTTTCTGGGGAGAAACGTGTCCCATTGTTACAGTACAATTTGAACCTACCGAAGTTGTTACCATCAATCTTTCCAACACCCGCTTTCCTCCACGCCCCTGCGCTGCACAGCATTACTCTCCCTCTTTCTATATGCAATCTATATTCCAATCCCAGTTCTTTGCAACGGGAGATGTTATTTAGCAGAGATTTTCCACGATGTGGAGCTGGCTGCCATCTGAATGTTTGCCTGACATTTCTGCTGCCCTATATCCTGACATACTCTCAGGTGTTTAATATGTGGAAATTGACCATCAAATTTGGGTTTGAGTGGCCTCTCGTCTGACATGTGCATCAGCTGCCTGGGAGAACACAGCTCACAGGAGTATTACTACAGCACTCAACATTTGACAGGACTGTGAATAACAGGCTAATTGCACTGTGTGCTTATTTATACCAGCAACAACACAGTAGTCAGTGGAGGTGAAATTGGGAAGTCACATGCCTTGATAATGATAAGCTGTCCATGTTTCACAGGAGTATGAGAAAGTGGTGATGACAGCTGTGTGACACTTTGAAGCCAGATGCCTCCTGTATTCCAGATACGCTGTCCTTTAATCTCCTAAGAGTCATGCTGGATTTTGCTGTGCTCTGTGTGACTTCATCTCTTGCTGTGACACTCTGAGACATCCTCCTGCTGCCGAAGCAGAATTGGTCTGCAGGCTTCAGAGCTCTGTTGTCAACACATGCAGATGGGCCAGTCTATTTTCTAGCATGGTGAGTCTGGAAAAGAACCTCCATTTTCTTTTTACTGGTGGTCAGTCCAAATTGCCTGGCAGGATTATTGAAGTATTAATCAATGGGATGTGCAATGACTACTTGGCTGTCGATGAAGAGCAGGTTCCAGGCCATGTCTTTATAACCTTTCATTTAGCACAGAGGCTCTAGGGCCGCAGGAGGGAAAGTAGCTCTCAGGATGTTATTGTTATTCCACCCTCTAATGGTTCTTCTGCACTGGAAGAACATTCTTTTGGTGATTATGTATGATTTGCAAATAATAAGCTATCTTAGAGTGACTCAACCATGAACAAACATAAATATATGAAAAGGCATTTTAAGCCATGTCCCCACAAATCTTTACATATAGTAAGCTTGAATGTGATGTTTGATCCACTAATCATTCTGAGACTTACTAAGACCAGAAACATAAGCGTTAGTTAAGTGCAGATTGAGACTGCTGTGTGTTTGACTAGCTATTTTCCTGAGAACTTTCTGACCTAAGTGTGTGACAGAAGCTTTCTTTTTTAAATAACTTTATGAATGTTTGCTGGCATGGCAAACCAAAGGAGCAAGATACAATAGCCTCTTGGTATAAATCTCTGTTAATGAGATCAGGACTAGAAACCTCATTGTTCAACTCACAT
This sequence comes from Oxyruncus cristatus, assembly GCA_013399855.1. Lineage (NCBI taxonomy): Eukaryota > Metazoa > Chordata > Aves > Passeriformes > Cotingidae > Oxyruncus > Oxyruncus cristatus. The sequence continues at coordinate 1,295,836 of VXAY01007484.1, read as the reverse complement.
TCTGTCTGAATGCAATCTGCTTCTCAAATTATAAATCAGGGGCAAGACACTGTACCATTGTGTAACCCTACACCCCGGCTCTGGAATGTTTCCTAGTCACAAGAGGATTGTCATCATTTCATTTACGAGAGAACTATCTAACAGGCTTGGGCCATATTTGGTCTACTCCCCCCCCACACTTGAATGAAGACAGATCCCCCCCACTTGCAGCAGGGTATTTTTTGTAGCAAAGACACAGAAGCATGCATTTTAGTGCGCCACATCCTGGACTCTAGAAACAAAAGAAAAAAAGCACTGTCAGAAGCAGTGCTCATTACTAAAGATTAAGAATATGTTTATGTATACCCTGTATATCTCCATCCCTCTAGAAAACAAACACACATATGGGTAATAAGGTAATTGAATTGAAAGGTTTAGTTCTGTCTGTAAAGGCTCATCGTGTATGCGAAGCCTCTGCCATCCCACGAGACCTCACAGCACATTCTGCTTCAGAGAGAAAGATCCCCTCTAACGATCTCAGTCAGAGAGAGGGACTTAGTCACAGGGTGCGGATGGCGCACTAATTTCAAGAGCTCTGAAGGCTTTCACATTTTCATCCAGCTTTCTAGCAATCCAAGAAAATGGGGAAAGACCTACTATATTTATTACTGGCTCAGAAGCTGTATAGAAAATCCCAAGCTCACTCATCAGCTCCACCAAATGTAACTCGTTAAACACTTAACCTAAATGCACAACCTTTCAGCTAAGTCACCTTTTGTCTTGGGTAGGATTCAGTCTACAGGAAGGGAAAGAGGTTCTCCCTTAGTACCCTGTGCTCTGTCTCCCTAGTTCTGCCTGCTGTTCAGAGCAATATCATGAAAGGTCTGTGTAAATACTCATCCTTCCCACCATATTCCCACTAGCTGAAACCTCCCTGTGCTGCTCTCAGCTACTGAGAACGTCTGTGTTGGTACTGCCTCAGCAGCTGTGCAAAGCAGCACCACAGAGCTCTGTTCTCTCCAAAGGCAGACCATGGGCATGGGTTGACCGGACAACACAGAGATCAGGGCTGCAGTGTGAATAACCAAGAGAAAATAACTCCAGCACACTGACAATATGACCTCTGAAGGCTATATTCCCTAGTGCCAAACCCTTTGCCTACAGCTGAGAAGAGAGTTCAGGCTGCTTGATTGTGCAAATTTTGCTTTTTATTAGATAGCCAAACTGAGAAATCAGAAGGGGAATTAATTTCCACAGGCAAGAAGTTACCAAATTGGTAAAAGTGGACCTGAAACTAAACACTTCATATAGCTTTTGACTAATCAGATTAAGCTAGTCTCAAAACCTTACTTTGAAGTGAAAAGTCACATTTTTATATACAAACAGAAATATTTGACCTTTAGTGATTTTTTTTCTTTGATCAAAACTCTGAATACGAATTATTTCAGGAGCATTTCTTTCTTTAGAAATACATGTTTTCATTTATTCGGTTTGCTTAATGTCACAGCTCTTCAATGACCATCAAATAACAGACAATGGTCCATTGTATCAGCATTTTTACCTAATTACAGGATGGAACAACCTTAAAGAAATCTTTTAGATTCTCATCATGGCCCAGGTAGGGAGATTAAATATGAACAGACATTGCTAAAAATTGGAAAAACGGCATAAGAAAGTGATTTTTTCTTCCCTTCCCTTCCCTTCCCTTCC
>VXAY01007484.1:1254316-1293977 GCA_013399855.1 Oxyruncus cristatus | reverse complement strand
CCCCTCCCCTCCCCTCCCCTTCCTTTTTTCTATTTTTTTTTTTCCTTTCTGTTTTTATTTTCTTCCTTGTTTCTTTCTCTCTGAAAGAGCACAAACTATTGGATACAGATTAAATAAAAATGTTGAACAATTACTTCCTTCTCCAAACAAGAACAAAATTAATATATACAATAATAGAGACTTTATATGTAGATTCGTGTCACCCACAGCAACTTCTGTTGTCTGGATCATTGCCACCATTGTTGCTGGCTTGGGATTTATATTCAATATTGAAGGAATCCTGCAGCTAGCCATGATTTGAAATACAATTCCAAAAACATTGTGGAGTCATCTTTAGTTTCTTTTGTAACGTGCATTGTCATTCCCATTTTGTCTGCAGAATTTGACAGTATTAGTCATATTCTCCTCCCAGCAGCAGGGGCTTTACCCCAACTACTGCCACACAACTCAAGACTTGTGTACTATATACCGGCCTAAGACAGGCAAATGCATATTTTGTGCATTTGTGCACTTTAGTCTCAGATGCTTTGAAGCACCCTCAGTCCTAACAGCCTGTGGTTGCAATTCTACACACACTTTGGCTGCCCCTAAACAATGTCGTAAAGGTTTACTTGTGCCTGTTTTGGCTGCAAAACATAGTGTTTAAAATTCTTGAAGCATCAATTACAGGTGTCAGTAGGGGCTCTGCAAAGGCCTTCAGCCCTTCACAAGGCTGCAGTTCTGATAGTCTGTGAATTTTGTAGCTATAGAATATACTTTTTCCCCATGAAATCAAATTGGCCAGGAGCAGTGACTGCAGAAAAAAGGTCTCTGGCTTCTCCCAGCCCCCCTCTTCCCTCCCATTACCACTGCAGCTCTTGCCACCACCAACACCTTACAATGAGCATAAGCAAGGACCCTGCTGCATGATGATCCTGGCTGGCAGAAAGCTCCAGAAGAGAATGGAGAACCAGAGCCTTGTTCAAACCCCCCAGGCTGCTGTGGCAGCTCCAGCTGCAGCTCAGCCTATCCCTGTCTCACTGCTTGTCCCTGCCAGCGTGGAGGACTTGTCATAGTCCCCATGTGTCTGCCACTGCACCTGGCCCTCACATCCACAGCACCATTATGCCTGTCCCTACTGCATCCCGTGCCAGCAGCAGGCCTCAGGTCTGTTGGCTCCTGCCATCCTAGAACCTAGCTGCAAGTGCTGGAGTGGATGGTGGCTATTGGCTGTGGTGCCCTTTCAGATGTGGAGGTAGATAACATTCTTCCTGGCATTGGAGGCTGCTGCACAGGCGACGGAGGAGAAGGTGGACCTTGTCAGAGGCCCTTTCATGCCCTGCAAACCCCTGATGGGGCATAAAGGTTGTGTTAACATCAACCCCTTTCTTCTAACCCTGGCCTTCTCCTGGCCAGGTCTGCACTCGGGAGGCTGCTTGTCAATCACACTCTAATCAGGCTCTGCTCTGCTGCTGTTTGCAACCCCTTTGGGACATTCTCCCAGGTTACTGCCTTGTATGAGCTGATGGGCAAAAGACAGTGCTGTGTGTACACCACTATTGCAACTTTTCCAGAGTTAAGCCATAATGGGTGTGTCATCACACACCACATGGTGCCACAGAAGGGCTGTGGAGCTGCCATCTCGTGCTGAAATCTCACCTTTATTTGACTCAGGAGCCTTACTGCTTGCTTGCACATGCTTATTTTTTGGGACCATTTCCATGTCATTCTCTGTAAAAGTACCAAGGTGTGCTTGCACCTCAAACCACGGGCGTTCAATCAAGTTGAAAGTCAGAGACATAGATAGGTACAAATTTAAAGAAACTTTTGTGGGTGTTCTGAATTTAGGCTTGTACTGGAAACCATAATGTTAAACTGGTTTTCATATTTTCATACTACTTTTTTATCACAGGAACAATATATGGACCAATTCATTTAAAAAAAGCAGTTAAAATGGTAGGTGGAGCGTAGGTACCCAAATTTTGTATGCTCATGTGTAAACCAAGCTTGTTGTTTTTACCATAGTTAGTTTTCTTTATACTTGAAAAATAAATTTAAGCCTTTATTTATTTATTTATTTATTTATTTTTAATTTCTGTGTGTTGCATAGAAAAGCCTGGTAACATCAGTCGGAATAACCATCAACTAATTGGAACAAAAGACCTTGTTGGCTTTTCACAAGTGCTCAGAATCCAGCTGCCCCTGGGCCCACTCTCATAGTCCAAATTTATGATGCCCAAGAGTCACACTGTTCAGTCATCTAAACAAAAAACTGTACTTCACTATTGTCAAAAGAGCCAAAGTCCCCTCAGAAACAAGGTTATTATCTTTGAGTTGAAGCCTGTAATCCTAAATAAAAAAACTACATTGAAAATCTTTTCCTAGAAATGTAAATGCAGGCAACGTGTTTTTGAAAGGATGTCTCCATGTAATTGAGGAAGGTGACTCATGGGCTTTAATTCCGCCACCTAAACCAATTAACAGGAGTAGAAACCTGGTTAAGCTGGTGCTCTGCCTTGCTGACTATCAGGACTGCTTTTGATCCACGGTCTCTGGTATTTGGATTATTTGCTCTCCCCTCTTAATCTCTGTGGGGAAACCTTCCCCTGCTATTTAAATATGAAATCCTCACCATACTGGAATGTCGCAGGGTACTGCTTACAAACAGAGATGTCAGGGCTCAGTATTTCAGTGCGAACCAATGTTGAGTTCCAACTCAGAAGGCCCTTTGTTCATATGTTTCATGTCGTTTGCTGGAAATTCTACATGTATTTGATCACCTAAGACAGAGTTAAGTCCTGTCACACATCAGAATTTTTAGACACGTGGACTTCAGCTATAGTTTCCCTTTTCTGGCAGCAGTGTCAGTACAGATGGCAACAGTGATTAAAAGACACCAAGTTTCTCAAATTTTGATGTTTAAATACAGTTTAACTTAAGAGGCTCCAGACTGAAGTTAGCCCCTTTAAACCTGTCAGATTTTTCCTCCAAAGTTGTTGCAATGCCTAGCTAGAGGAGAAAAGTTACTTATTATTTATTTTTCCATTCTTCAAAACATTGTATCAAAAAAGAAATCAATCTTTCCCTAAAAATTCTTCGTAAAATTTCAGCTGCTAACTGTTATTTACATATGTAGCTCACCTTAGTCTTGGCTGACACAACACACCAGCAGGTAGCTCTAATCCCTCACAAACTGTCCATTATTACAATAGCAAATGTTTTCCTCTTCTCTTTTTCTTACAGGTTGGTTCCATCCCAAGCAATGGCAGCAGTTTTTACAGATAATGGCATGATGATCTTGGTAGTATGATGGGGAACAATAAAGTTTTTAAAATACTTTTGCCAAATAATCATTTAATAGCTTCTTTTGGGAAGATGCATTCCATTTAGAGAATACCAGTGTTCCTCGGGGGGCTTGTTCCCATGGTTGCACTGTTATGGAGCTCCTTAAATAAAGCTCTCCTAAGTTTCCATACTCTTTGTTTCAAAGGCTAGCAATGACACTGTGTGGGGTGGAAGTCCCATATTTCCACCACAGCTTTGGTGGAAGTATGTGACTTAATTCCCCAGACAAACCCTACCCTACCCTACCCAATTCTTACTGTATACTTACACAAGCAGAAAATCAGGCATCTAAGAGGGAGTTATAAATCCAGAGATTTAGTAAATTGCTTTTATTGCTTCTTGTGGCTAATTACCAGCCTAGAACTTTTTTCAAAAAAAAGTGTGGATATGACACTTGGGGACTTGGTAAACATGGTGGTGCCAGGTTGGACTCAATGATCTTAGAGGTTTTTTCCAACCTAAATGATTCTGTGATTCTATGATTCTGTGAATGTTTATCTACTTTGTACTGAAAGAGCAGAGGAAGAGCTAACAGAGGAAGTTAAAAAGTCACCATTCCTTTGCAATTAACTAACTCCACAGATTTAGGTATCATGCTGGTTAACTAACAAAGGGCCTTTAATCTAGAACTGGCTTAACAACTCAGGCGGGTTTTTTAAAATTAATTTGACAATAAAGTGCAGAATAAAACAAACTTAATTATCCTAAAAATGCTTATCAGTCAATTTAAATTCATTAGAGTTTTACTTTCATCTTTATTTTGTTGCTAATTTTGTAGTGTCAAACAGTACAGACACTGCATATAAAGTACATAAAGCTGCAAGATCCTGTAGCAGATAATGTCAGTGCCTTCTGTACATTGCAGTGGATTGCTAGCTGAGGCACTCTGGCACTGCTCTGAGGCCATTGCAGGGCTCACCAAAAGGGAGGACATGCATTGCTGAATACTCTATAATAAAAAGGAGAATAATCAGATATATACGTATTTAAACAGAAATGTGATTATGGATAACATTCAAGAAACATCATTTGATGGTAGCATGTGATATGTTTTCCATTATATAAACAATAGTGTACCTTCATCTGGATTTAGAGGTTGGTATTACAATGTCCTTCACAGAAATTACTGAGTGAATATCCATACTTTATCCATAATTTATAGGAGAGCTGAAGCAGGGTGTTCCCTCAGTAAAAATTTTAAATTGCAGTGTTTCTCCTATCATAGTTGATGAAATCTCATTCATCTGTACTTTTTCTGAAGCTGGATACTTGTATGACAGTTCACTCATCATCATGAAGAATTCTAAACCAGTGGCTGAGATCTGAATGTTTATTTTCAGTCGGACACCTGTTTAAACGTTTAAGTATATATCTGTAGGGGAAAAAAGGTCTTAAATGTCCATCAGAGAACTTACAGTTCCAGAGACTGGACAGCCTGAGTAATGTGTCATGTTTATATCTTATTCACCAAAAATTTTGTAGATGAAGAAGTAGTGGGAGAAAGCTTTGTCACAGACCAGCCAGCCAAGGAAAAACACATTGCTGAGAGGAACAGATTTTTTTTTCTTTTTTTTTTTTTTTTGGTTGGTTGGTTTTGGTTTTGTTGGGTTTTCTTTGTTTGTTGTATTTTGTTTTGTTTTGTTTAATGTAGGACAGACTATGAAGAAAGGACCAGACAGCAGGCTCAAAAATGTGTTAGTAAAACACAGTTAGATCCAACAAAGGTTACTCTGCTGAAAAATGCAAAATTTAGAAGATGTTTAGCCATAAAACACGAAATTTGTAAGACAGGACGCAGAAGAAACGCAGCTGAGGTTCTAAGTCACACCTATTACTGAGGTTCACAAGAAGAGAGGTAATGATGTACCCTGTGGTCTTTTCACAGCCCCACTTCAAAACCAGGCAACCATTTTGAATTTATGAGCTGGGATAATTCCTGGGATGTTTCAGTCTCAAATTCAGTAAGTTTCAAGAGCCTTATGAATAAATAATATTTTCTCTAACATTTTTGGTAACAGTTTATCCAGTAAAGTATATGAAGTATGTGAAGAAGATCATCTTGAGTGCGATCACACAGAATGTACAGGACTAGGGTATCAGGCCCAGCCAGCATGGGTTTAGGAAAGGCAGGTCCTGTTCCACTAATCTGATCTTCTTCTATGTCCATGTGACCCATTTAGTGGATGCAGGAAAGGCTGTGCATGTTGTCTACCTGGACTTTAGTAAAGCCTTTGGCACAGATTCCAACAGCGTTCTCCTGCAGAAAGTGGCTGCTTATGATGTGAATGGATGCACTCTTCACTGGGTAAAAAACTAACTGGGTGGCTGGGCCCAGACCGTTGTGGTGACTGGTGTTACATCCAGCTGGTGGCTGGTCACAAGTGGGGTTCCCCAGGGCTCAGTACTGAGGCCAGCTCTGTTTAGTATCTTTATTGATATCTGCATGAGGGGACCAAGTGCACCCTCAGTCACTTTGCAGCTGGCACCGCCTTGGGTGTGAGTTGATCTGCTGGAGGGCAGGAAGGCTCTGCAGAGGGATCTGGACAGGCTGGATTGATGGGTCAAGACCATTTGTATGAGGTCAAACAATGCCAAGTGCCAGGTGCACCTGGCTCACAGCAACCCCAGGCAGTGCTACAGTCTGGGGGAAGAGTGGCTGGAAAGCTGTCCAGCCAAAAAGAACGTGGGGGTGCTGGTCAACAGCAGCTGAATATGAGCCAGCAGTGTGCCCAGGTGGCCAAGAAGGCCAATGGCATCCTGGCCTGTATCAGCAATAGTGTGGCCAGCAGGACCAGGGCAGTGATTGTCCCCCTGTACTCGGCACTGGTGAGGCTGCACCTCAAATCCTGTGTTTTGTTTTGGGCACCTCAAGATAAGAAAGACCTTTGAGGTGCTGGAGCATGTCCAGAGAAGGGCAAGGAGCTGGTGAAGGGTCTGGAACATAAATCCTATGAGGAGTGGATGAGGGAGTGCAGTTGTTTAGCCTGGAGTAAAGGAGGCTTAGGGGGGACCTTATTGCTCCCTACAACCACCTGAAAGGAGGTTGTAGACAGGTGGGGGTTGGTCTCTTCTCACGGCTAACAAGTGACAGGATGAGAGGAAACTGCCTCAACATGGTGTCAGCGAGGTTTAGACTGGATATTAGGAAGATTATCTTCATGGCAAAGATGGAGAGCTTTCCAGCCACTCTGCTCCCAGACTGTAGCACTGCCTGGGGTTGTTGTGAGCCAGGTGCACCCGGCACTTGGCCTTGTTGGACCTCAATGTTGTCAAGCATTGGAACAGGCTCTCCAGGGAAGTGGTGGAGTCACCACCCCTGGAGTAGTGCAGGTATAGTGCTTAGGGACATGGTTTTGGGATGGACTGGGCAGTGCTGGGCTCAAGGCTGGACTTGATGATCTTAAAGATCTTTTTCAACCCAAACAGTTCTATTATTCTAAGTATATGTGTCATGTGTCTATAATTTTTCTTCAGTATAAATACATAGTAAAGGAGAAGACCGATAATACAGAATTATAAATACTAACTCCTGCATCATAACTGAACATTTGAAATGTAAATATTATACTTCAGACACTCATCTGCTTATTAATTTCTTTGCATTCCAGGTATCATATTTGTTTCAAACTGACAAGATCTAGAATACACAAAACAAAATACAAACACCGATTGAAGAAAGGTAACACCTGTCATTTCTAGAAAATGGTATATCTTCAGGTAAGAATTAATTGCATTAACAATTATTTTATGCACTGCCATGCATAATTACCCTTTCCTCTCTATGTTATTAAGAAATACAAATTATTTATGAGACATATATACTTCAAATAGACCCTACTAAATTACTGTTCCTTAAAAGTTCTTGGAAATTCCTGGACTTGGTAAGTGTCTTCAGATCCCAAAATGAAAACGAAACCAGAGAATGAGGCCTGTCAAAGGCCTGTTAAAGCCTGTTTACACTACTATAAAGTTCATATTTTTGGGGGCTTTGTTTTGCATAAATAGAAATATGAAAATATGGCAAGCCAGATGACAGATTGATGTCAATATTTCAATTACATTTTTACAATATAAGTTCACTTTGTAAGTATTAAAACTGAACACATTTAAACGAAATACTTACTAAGGAGTGCTTATCTGCAAAACATGTGAAGCAAATGGGTTTCTGGTAATGGCTTCTTGAACATCTAAAAAAAGCATGAAAGTATATCACAAATATTATGTAAACCAAATACTTTAATAAAAATAAGATTCACAGTCAAACATTCAACACAGAACTTTCTGAAGGTCGTGGAAATGTAGTTTAATAGCACTTGTTTTATTTCGCCTATCAATTGCTGCTGAAATACAGGCCATATCTCTATTTTTAAAACTTGTGTCTAGATATTACATAAGCAAAAGATTTAGTGTCAATAAAGAAATCTAAACCTACAGAAAAGAACGCCAGCTACTCTAAGCCGGCAACAAATATTCCAGGCATAGATTGGTTAGTGACTAACTGTTATTCATTAAAAAGACCACTATGAAGGTACACAGTTTTAGTCACTTAATTTTTTAACATGTGAAAACAAAGACAATAAAAAGGTGTGCAGAAAGGTCATGGTTTAAAAAAAGCAATGTGCTTTTATGACATGTAAGTACATTCAACAATTTACTTACTTACTTACAGGTACCTACTTACATGTAAGTCTACCTAAAATTTTCCTGCTTCCTATTACCAATTTTAATCCCTAAATAATTAGGCAAGCTAATTAAGTTTCCCAGATACATACATATCTGTATATACTACACTGATTTTCACAGTTAATTCTTTTGCAATCTGTTAACTCCTATGACTCTTTGTTTCTTTCATATTCCTAACATACTTTTCTTAGAGTTTTCCTTTTCATACTTAACAAACTTCAGCATTCTTGGTCCCAGTTCTTTTGTTGAATTTACCTTTCCCTCTATTTCTTTGTCATTTCTCTGTTACTTATACAGTAATTTAGTTTCTATATTCGTGCATTTCTCTTTTCATATCTATTTTTCTAACCTAAGCACATCATACCTCTCTGGTAAAAAATGGAATTCTTCATTTCCATTTGCATGGAAGCAATAGCCACAAGTTATGTTATAATGAAATTCGGAACCACTGTTTGAGCAGGAATTGTAAGATACAGCTGCAGAAAATTTCTAAACAGTTGCAAAGATCTATTATTCTGCTGTGCAGTTTATAGGAAACTGAAGCCTTTTTCCTCGACATCACGCAATCCACCATATGATGTAGAAATGTATGGATAGTGTGCAGAAGCTTAACAAGCCCTGGTTTAGTTTGATTTCTGGCAATAAGGGATTATAATTGGGTAACCTGATCATGAAATGGTGCAGTCCAGAAGGAAAAGTAGTGGAATAGTAAAATGAAATCAATGGACTTCAAGAAACTCGTATAAACTCAAATAATTGGCATGTAAAATCTTGTATGAAAAAAGTCCAAGGAAAACATGAAATTCAAGAGAGTTGGCAATTCCACAAAGAGCACAAATGGCAAGCAGAAGTTATTTCAATCATATGAAAAGTCAAACAGTGAAGAGACCACGTAGACTAAGTCACAAGTTCCCCACTGATTTCAAATACAAGATGGAGCACATGAAATACCAAAACTATGCCAAACTAATGAGAGCTTCTATGGAAGACATGTATGACCTCATAGGTCAAAGCAAACCCAAACCATTAGATAAAGGAAGAGACCCAAGACATAAGTTTGTTCTACAACTGCGTTAGTTATCATAAGATGACTAATGAAAATGTTAGCTAGTTAATCACTGGGGAAAAAATTATCAAGAACAAGTATAGATGTTTTCCCCCCATTCTTCAGCAAAATGGAAGTTACGATTGGAGAGTTCATATAAAAAGCACCAGTATTAAGGAGGTAAGAAATCAGCCTGGAACAGAGAAATAACAAGTTATAGAACACTTAAGTAAGTTTGACATTTTTAAAATGATGCAAGTGATATTCACTTAAACATTCACATTTATCTGCAGCGATGTTGCAACTCAGGATTTGTGACATTTAAGAATTCATGGAGAAGAGGAACCATCTAAAATACTAGAAGAAAATGAAAAGCCATTCATTATGAAGGAATATATTTGCAAAAAATATATGACATATCATATAAAAGGCAATTATTTGCAAAAATAATTGCAAAAAAATCAAGATGGATAAGAAGAGATTACCAAGTCAGGCTGATGCACCTGATGCATCTTGAAAGAACATTTTTGACAAACATCTGTTGCAAACAACATCTACAGCTGGGCTGAAGGTGTCCTCCAGTCATATTTTGAATCATATTTTTGACAAAGAAAAGGTCACTATTATTTTAAATTTATCTCATTGACTTCAAGAAAGGTTTCATGATTTGTATATACTGTTTGCTAAATTCAGTAAATAATAATAATAATTTCTATCACAGGATTCCTGGTTTTAATCCAAATAAATCTATGGCAACAAAATATAAAGTTATTTAATCCCTTGATGTATCATCTTATTTATTATCCAACTTACTTTGTAGCCTTTGATTGAGGCAATTAAGAGACTGGAAAATCCTCTGTTCTTCTACTGAGAGTGCACTCATGCCTGGACACGGAGCCCTGTTAAGCAGTGAGGGCTGGCTGGCTGTCTGCACACTGTCCTTAGCTGCCAGGATTTCACCCTCTGCAATGGGCGTATTTGCTAGTTTTTCTGCCATTAGAAACTGAATAGTGCTTTCTGAAACTGAAGAGATTACAGGGGGAACTTCAAATGAGAAGAGCTCATTACATTTAAGTAAACTGCTTGTTTTCACGACTGTATGTCTGTGAAACACATAAAACCGACACTGAAAGATCAATTGGCAAAATCAAGAAACATGATACATTCGAAAATAAAATAATTAAGAACACTAATTCATCTTATAATTGGCAACAGAGCAAGTCCTAATTTGTTTGGAAATATGTAAGGGTAGCAAAAAATACATGTCCCTATCATACAGTTATGTATGACACACACAGCTACAAACAGGCACGGAATGAAAACTGAATACACGTTGCAATGCATTTCTAAAACCACCCATATCATGATAGGGTTGTATATTACATTTCCAGGAAAAAAAATTAGGTCAAGATAGATAACTACCCTTTTCTGCTTAGAATCACTGATGTCAAAAGGCACAAGTCATGTTACACAGTGTATGTATTAGGTCATTTTACTTTATGTACCACCAAGAATTGAAGTGAGTTGTGTTACTATACCTTCCGCAGATTTATAGACGTTTTTCATCTTTTGTACTGGATCAAATGCAGACGGAGCAGGACTCAGCTGGACAGTACATAACGAATTCTATAAAAAGTATTATAAGAATATTTTAAGTATAATTTAAGGTAACTACTACCTTCTGAACATGTTTTATTTATTATTTCATATTACCAAATGTTTTGAAGTGCAAAAGTATTAGTGTATACTAATTCAGTGAGGTATTCTGGTTGGTTTTATTCTTGTCGTTAGCAGTGACAGCAAGCTGACTAAGCATATTGATTCAAAATTGCATGGCACTGAACAAATCTTCGATATTTCTAAAACTCTTACCATTTTTAAGATATATAAGCTTTTTATTTTTTATAGTATTTTATATTAACCTGTGCATGATGAGTAGGCTCCCATCTTTTAGATGCTAGATTTTGTCTTCTGTGTTCTGAAACAGCTCTGTGTTTATTTTCATAGTTGCCAAGAACTTGATTTTGTCTTATAACAGGAACAAAACCTTAAATGACATGCAGACAAAAATAAACCAAAAATGTGTAAAAACATGATAAAGATCATAGTAGCAAACTAATAACGGTGAATAAATATCTCTGCCCACATTCAGATGTTTACATCTGATCTCATTAAATATATTTTCTTAAAATGAAAAGAGAGAAACAGGCACTTTTAAGGCACTTTTTACCTCAGCTTAGCATAGGACTATGAGAGACAGGTGTGTGTGTGTGTATGTCGATATAAGCAGGCTAAGTGAAGCTCCACTTTGAATCCCAGCTAATAAAAATGGTCGGTACAGAGATACAGGTGGTCTTACCAAGTAAAAAGGAGAATGAAAGGTGAGCTATGATATAAAAAATACCAAATGATGTTCCAAAAAGTAATGTTTTAGAAAATAAATCGTATTCAAAGAATAATCTTTAAGTCTAACTGACTAAGACAGTAAATGCCTCTTGACAAGTTGCTGTAATGTATATCTTAATAGATTCAACTTTTGGTAAGATTACATAGCAGTTCGCAGAAAACATGTAGTAGTTCACACAGTTTATTTGATTCACAGAATCAAAGAATGGTAGAGGTGGGAAGAGACCTTTGGAGGTTGTCTCCAGCACCTTCACTCAAACAGGGCCACATAGAGCTCATTGCCCAGGACCATGTTCAGACAGCTTTTGAGCATCCTCAAGGATGGAGACTCACTAAAGTCTCTGGGCAACTTGTGCCAATGCTCAGTCACAAAGTTTCTTGACATTCAGAAGGAAACTCCTGTGTTTCAGTTTGTGCCCTTTGCCCCTGGTACTTTCAGTGGGCACCACTGAAGAGAGCCTGGCACTGTCCCCTTTGCAGCTTCCTTCCAGGTATTTATAGACATTGATAAGATTCCTCATGACCTTCTCTTCTCCAGGATGAAGAGTCCAACCTCTCAGCCTTTTTTCCTAGAAGAGATGCTCCAGTTCCTTTACTATTTTCATGGCCAGCCACTGGACTCTCTCCAGCACTTCCATGTCTCTTGTACTGAGGAGTCCAGAACTAACACAGTACTCCAGGTGGGGCCTCACAAGTGTTGTAAGATTTAAAAGTCATGCTTTTAAACCTTATTTCTACAGCTTGAGATTTTGTAGTTAATCTTACTAATTCATACATCTGTGCACTAATTTTAATGACGGTACTGTTGTATAGCATTTTCCCTCAGAGAGGTCTAACCAAGACACTGTACCTCAAATCTATCTCAGTTTTGTCTGGCGTAGCAATACATTTTCAAAATTAAAGCATCGAGTTTCAAAATTAAAATTATGTTCTTAATTAAATGTTTATGCATACAAACTGGAGATGCAAATTAGCATTTTCATGGGCAACTCAGGAATCTACATACCCAAGGAGATATTATATTCTCATTTGTAAACACAGTTCCTAGACTTGTAAATGCAGTTACTTGATTTATACTTGGGAAGATAAATTACCTCTTTATTTACATAATAAATATTTACATATGAAGTTTAATGTACAGTTCATGATTTGACCAAGAGATCTTTTACTGATTCTAACAGAATTTTATTTCTTTTGTGGTTATTACAGTGACATTTAACAAAGTAGAATTCTTACTATTCACAGAAAAAGAAAATGATTAATTGATCCTTGTAGCATGTTAGAAACTGGTCATCCGGCTGCTGCCATCAATAGTAACATGGGACACATTAGATTTAAAAGACTGCCATTTAGTTATGTGCAAATTATTGTAATGTGATGCATGGTGCTGATTAGCACCTGAAAAGAAAAGGAAATGTTATACTGAATATGGCAGAAAATTAAGAAAAAAAAAAAAAGAAAACACAAAGAAAACCAGAGACCCCTGGTTATATTAGTAATCACATGATGTTTTTCAGAAAAAAATAAAATTCAAACTTGCCCTATGCATATGCATCAATACTTAATTTAATTAGTTTGCAAGACATGCTAGATATATGCCAAGGAAAAGGTTCCTTTGAGACATGTAAGACAAAATTATAATAAGCAATAGTATCTTTAAGGGAACAAGATACTAAGCAGTCTACAGCCGTTTAACTATAAGCATGTAATTAGCCCCATATTTGTGACAGGCTAAAGGTCAAACACATTTTTAAAGCCTTTTACTGACTAAACAAGAAAGGTCTTAAAATAATTCTAATATCCAGCTACAATATAGTATGTGTCATCAGAAGATATACAACTTGAAGTCTGGAAGCCAAACTAAATTAAGATCCTCATGGATGACAATTTTATTTATTCATCTTGTTCTCACTTACACTTTAGGTACATTTGGCCAAGCATTGCAACAAATCACATTTTCTACAGTGTCTTCACAAACCTCATGGAACTCTGCAGGTATTTTACTAGAGAGCAATGCAGTATTCAGTCTCACAACAAGCACTTCAGGACAAAGACTACGGTGTCTATGTGAATTGGTAGGCAATTGAACAAATAACAGCAAGTCAGTAAGAATTATCTAGAGTATTTAAAGTAAAGACTTTCAAAACACAAAATCTAAGCAGATACTAAGAGAGGGCAACCCGCCCAAATTTTATTACTCAGCTCTTCCTCCAAAAGAGCTGCAGGTATGTGACACTGGGAATGTAGCATTTAAAGTTGCAGTGAAGACAGTGTTAGTAGTGCACACAACTTTGACCCAGTACATTTCCTGACTGATTGATCTGATGTGCAGATAAGGACATCAAAAGGCAAGAATCTCTGCTGGAGGCGAGGCGTGGTAATGAAAGTCTTCATTCATTTCCAATGTAAAATCAAATAGGTTAAGTCACCCAGATTCATCTGTTTGACTTTGAACGGGAACAGACAAGCAGATATCACTTTTCATTTCCCACCCTACTTTCGGCCAAGAATATTCACCTGCCTGCCTTACACAACAGAGCTGTTTTGAATTACTCCACAGTTAAAACTGTATATTACTGTAGATAAAACTATAAATGTAGGGGGGGTTTAAGTTATGGGAATTAATTATTCTGCTAGAAAGCATTTTTGAGTTGCATGGCTGATCCTTGGGGTGATCCTGGTACATGAAGCAGTTTCAAATGCTGCTTGTACCTGAAGCAGGGTCTACAGTTGCTGGAACTCCAGCTGCAGCCCTCAATAGGAAACAAACCAGCAAACTGTATAGAAATTATAAGCACAAGGATGTCATCAGTGATCAAGGCACAGAATATAGACAGGCTGCACAGGAGAAACAAGGCAAATCAAAAAGCATGAAATGTAATAACCAGGAGATTAAAGTTTATTCTCCACAAAATTTCTTACGAATCTTTCATCTTACCAACCAATCTCTTCATCAAGGTTAATTTTTAATAAAATGTAAGATTGTTTATCAAATTCCTTAAAATTCTTTATAAATCAGACATACTTCACAGCAGAGCAAAGTTTGCTTGGCAGAAGCTCTTTAATTTTAACTTACCTTTTTTTTTTAAGCTTTAATTGTATTACTGGGACTAAGGCTTAATAATTTTAGGCATTTTCAGTGTCAACATTTTAAAAACACAGTAGATCTACACTTCTTTCACTCTCATGTGGCAGTGACTGTTCAACAACCAGCTATGACTCTCAGTTACCTTGTAAAACTTGCTTGTATAAACTTAGTCACTTCCTCCTATATCATTATTTAAGGCACCTGTCACATCTGCTCATTAGTCAAGAATATAATCTCAGGGAAAATACTTCCTTTTCATTTAATATGGTAGAGAGCTATTAAAAATGGGGATCAATGTTTGAGAGGCCTCTGGGCACCACTAGAATAGAAATGACAATGACAAATGGTGAAAGCTTGTTAAAACTGGTTGTACTGTGTGGATGGATGAAAGGTTGGATGTTTTAACTGAAAACAAATTCATGATGTAATTGAAGAAGACTTCTGTCTGAACATCCCCCCACCCCAGACCCAGAAACATGACTCTCACCAGTAGCAGACTCCTTTGCAGGTCGGGCAGAATGTGCTCCACGCCAGGAGGTGCTTGTTTTTCCAGCTGCTGGGATATGATGGAGATGTAATCCATTTTCTGCATTAACAGGTCTTCTCTCAGTGCAGGTTACTGAATGATCTTGACAGGCGCTTGCCTGAACACCACTTACAGAGCAAGTATTTTTTGCCCAAGGTTCATATTTGGCTGTGCTGCAGTCGGGTGGAGAGATCGCAGCGGCCAAGCCAGAACAACAAGCAATGTTCTCACTGTTTTCTCTACCGTTCCTATTTAAACCCCAATTTGCTAGCACAACATGCCTGTCATTTAAATCATTCCTGTCAGTAGTGGTAGCTTGGAGGCTTGAAGGCAGCAGTGACTGACACCCAGGGGTGGTTGTGTTTTCGACACTTCTGTTTCCCGGCAGAGGTGCGGAAGGCAGGTGAGGTGTTAGCAATTTCCCTGGAGCTTTTTGAGTTTCGCTGGCTCCAGTGGCTGACTGCAGTTGGAGTACAGTGCCTCTTCTCTTGGGCATAAAGCTTGACTGGGCTCTTACAGATGTTTCTCTTCCATATATTTTTGCCTTATTTTTGAGTTGATTACCTTCATTAATTTTAGAATTATTGCTATATACTGAGGCTTTACTTGCTTCATCTTTTGACACCATCCAAGCTTTTTTAGCAGAAAAGGATTCAGCAGACATAAATATATTCTGAGATGTGCATTCTTTATTTGATTCTTCAGTATTAACATTTGGTTTTGATATATGAGAATTTTCCTGATGATTTTTTTTGAACGTGGGGTTTGAAGGTTGAGCAACAATACTTAAATTATTCTTAGGAGCATTATTTGCAGTTTGCACATATTGCAGCTTTGGAGAAGATACTTCACTGGTGCTTTTTTCACAGCATTTTTCATTATTTTCCGTTATTATCTGGTCAATTTGATCACACCATCTTAGCTTCCTATTGTATTTTTCATTTTCTGCACTTTTCTTTTTTTTTTTTGCCAGTTCTAAACTGTCTCTGACAGATGTTATGGATCGAGTTCCAAAACTGATCCCATGGTTCATAACCACAGTTTTGAAAGGACTGGGCTCATATTTAACATCCCTCTTTAGGATACTTGTGAATAAGTTTGCTCTTTTTCTTTCAAGAATATTACTTTTCAGGGTTTTGTCCTGTGCAGGAATGCCAGAATTGAACTCTGTATCTGACACCAGTGACATAGTTTCAATTACATTTCCCTTTCCTTCCTCTTTGTTATTCTGTTGCTTAACTTCCAAACGAACTGAGGCATTTGGTATGTCCTGAAATAAAGATATTCCTGGAATAGTATCATTAATACATTTAACATTTTCTTCTTTTGTTTCAGTCATTTTTCCCGAGGTATTTTTTAACAACTTTGTACTGATATTTTTGTCCTTTGGTAATGTATCAGCTGTGCTGGGAATGCCAGTGGAACATCCTCGATTAGGAAATAAGATTATAGATGTTGCAATAGGTTGACTGGATGCTTGCACAGATACAGTTCTTTTCTGTGGGGTCATTTTAAAACCCTGATCTTGCATCAGATCCTGAACTCTTTCTCCGGGAATAGAATCAGGGCTGTCCCAGGCTTTGCTAGGATTGAAAACAGGATGACCAGTGGCTAATGTACTAGCTCTTCCAGAAGATGGCTTGCTTCTGCCTTCTTTTATATTTTGCAGAAAACTACATGTATTAATTACAGAGCTCTTTTGCTTATCAGAGGTAGAGAACTCTGCAAATTTTTTTCCAGATCTCTGAGAAGCAGATGATTCCTCTTCTGCAGTGTTCACATGTTCGGCAGGAGTGAGAACATTACGTTTAGCTAAAAGATCATGAATAGGTATGTTGTGGTAGTGTTGTGAATCTGCATTTCTCAGGCAATTATTTAGATGTGCATTTCTAGAAGTACTTTGATCTATATGAAGTAAGCCATTATTCCTTGTCTGGGATTTTTCTGGATCATACAGGACATAGTCACACTGTGCAGTCAAAGATGATTCACTCGGTGTTGTGTAATTTCCACTTTGTCCTCCAGCCTCAAGACTGTCAAGGCTTGTCAGGCTTTCTGAATCATCTGTTTCTTTGAGTTCTTGATAAAAATTCTGAAATACAGGCATAGAACCTGACTGTTAGATTTATCAGCAATGTGGTTTTGCTGATACTAATTTTTCATTAATGGAAGCTTAGACTAAAATACAAACAATATTGAGCCTGGTGTTTTTATGACTTGGGTTCACATCACCATGAGTGTTTCCATCAAGTCAAAATTTACCTGTGTTAAGTTGCAAAAGAAAATTATGTAATTTGGGGAGAAATTCAGAGGAGAGAGCTGCATAGTTCAACAAATTTAATCCCTAGTTATATATGAATTCTACAATATCAAAAAAGGAACTAGATTTATCTAAACAGCAATACTATTTCTGGACTTCCCTATGATACAGGATGGCTTCCATACTCTGTAAGGATTCTAAGTGAGTTTACAAATCGAAAATGAATATTTGATAGTGGATGTGCCCCAAACTGGGACTTTTCCATCATATTAGACTGAATACATTTCTTTTCATGCAAAGAGCCACAAGTGATGAGGAGTTAAGCCTTGTCATGGCAAACACAGGAAAATCTCTTAGCTCTCATAACCACAGTGACTAACAGCTCCCAACCCCCTGGTGTAATTCCCTGTTCATGTCTTTCAGAAAGAAAAAAATATCATCTGACCTATGAGGACAGATCAGCTCTAAGAGCATAAGGGAGTCCCATGAACTCCCCCAACCTTCTCACCAGATTTTAATGGAGTGATGGATAAAGAGGAACTGGCACCATCTGAAACATCAGTGGGACAACTTTATGTATGTACTGTACAAGCATTTTCTTCATTATTACTTCTCTATCCAGGCACTGAGATGCTGACATCATTGACAATATATAAGTTTTTAAGTACAAGACTTCAAAATATCCATAAGCATAAAGTATAACAAGCATGTCAACCATTTTCACATTCCATACACTCACTTTCACACAACTCAGCAGCAAAGTGATTTTTAAACTTATGTTGGAAAAAGCTGGTGTGAAAAACTAAGAGAAATTGAATAGATATGCAACTTATGCAATAAAGATTTTTTTTTTATTAGAGACTTTAAATGCAAAATGTTTCAAGTGGCAAAATCTGTTAACCTAGGTAAGTGATTATATATCCCCTGGCAATAACACAGAATTAACATTTTGAAAACTCATCAAAGAATACATAAAATTCTTTAGTATAAAGAATATATTTTTGTAGTAAACATTTTTTATTCTAATAAAATTGTTATACCTTAATATTGCATATTTTATAGTTGTACAAATATATTAGAGCAGAATAAAACGCTTAGTAAGTCCTGAAAGATTTTTATGGTTGAATTCAATCTCATCTTGCACTATATGTTCAGAGTTTGGTAGAGTCTTCCATTATAGTTATGATCTGAGATAAAGAAACTAAATAGAAGAACAAAGAACTAAGTGTAGGGAAAGATCCCTTTAGGGACAATTTTCAAACTAAAGCTATATAAACCGGTGCCTTTCTAATAGAAAAAAAAGAAATAACACTTTGTTAGTTATTTATTAACTTTTATGTTTGGCTAAATTATATTGTTAACCTCTGCTTGAACTTCACCAAACAAGAAAAAGGCATATACTCAGAGTTTTTTGTATCAGGCCAGACCTAAGAACTAGCTTTGAAATTTGCAGATGGAAAATAAAAACAGTAAAAAGAAATTAGAGATCTCAGGCTTACTTCTTGTCTAATTTGGAAATTGCAACTGTATGGCAAAATACGTGTTTCTAAAACAACAAAGTTAGCAGAAAAATTTTGTAAAGATTGATTTAAAAGGCACTTTTTCTGAGAGCAGGTCAGCTTAAACTGGTAAATCTGGAGGATGCAAGAAAATTTTCAACTTTTAAAAATTAGGATTAAGAAAAATTCTATCTACCTAGTTGTGCTCCAGAGCACAAAAGACTTGATCCTGCATTAGATATGTAATTTTACTATCCTTGTAAAAAACCCAAAATCTCAGTTGAGGTAACATCCAGAACGTTAGGAACTAAAGAATAGAGTCCTCATTTAAACACATACTCACTTTCATGTAGTTTATGCAAATTTAGTTCATTTTTTTTTTTTAGTTTACATTTATTTTGTTGCAGCATACAATTTCATCCTTTCACACATTAAAGATGCTTAACATTCTCATTAAAATATTCACATATTTTATTCCCCATTTTAACCTACCATGTAATGCAAGTGAATGTCATGTTTCCTTGTAAAAATGTGTAACTAGAACTACTTTTGCGGACAAAAAAAAAAGCATTCAACAATTATCCTTTTTAGTGATCAATAAGTGCAGGGAAATAAATCTGGAAATCCCAATGACTTAATTTGATTTAATTTGTGAAAATATATAGGATGACAAGGAACCAAAATGTTCATAGAGTGTACTATTTTGTTATTTTCTGTATTTGCATATTGTTTCTGTTATATAAGTACAATGTATTGCATTGCCCGTGGCCTGCATTATCTTATGTTCTAATGTTTGAAATCTAACCCCTCTCTGTCCACATATGTGGTATTCTAGGAAAGGGAACACTTCCGAGGAGTTAAAGAGGTCACTTGTACGTCTTAAGACTTAGAACAGCTGTGTCAAGAAATTTCATTTTAGTAAAGCACTAAAATGAAGAGAAAACATGAGCCTAATAAATCTTTCACAAGGCCAATGAAACATTGCAACAAGTGAAATTTTAAGTGAACCCGAGAAGTGAATTTTCTGCCAAAGGACTCTGTCAGAACACTATTACACCAAAGAGCTGCTATATGCGTATTTGACACGTTCTGCAAAAGAAGTTTTGACTGTTCATAATTCCAGCAGGTGAATGGGAACACTCTTCTGAAGATAAATGATGGAAAAAATGCTACCTATTCTGAAAACCTCGGCCCCTCACATCTCACACTACTTACTATTTTGATAATTTCAACTGGTTTATTTTTACAGATATTCTTTCCTTGTTATACATATATATATACATAATGTTATATACCTAACTGATTCTGAAGTAAAATACATAAGTGGACATACAGATACAAAACTACCTCTCAAAGCCAGTGAAGTACCTAAACACCTTCACTAGTTTTGAATTTACCAACTATGGAATAGGAAAGGCCACTAAAATTAATAATCTCTTTTCCATATGAGTTTGGCACCACTTTCTCAGAAGATTTGGACAGCCTCAAGAGAGCAAATTCCACTAAGAAAGGGTTCTAATGCTTACATTACACAGGAGATCCATTCTATTGTGCCAGACCCACCAAAGAAGCCATGGAGGTGGAAGATTACCAGAGAAAATCTTACTATCAACACTCCTGTCTTTCCTAGTATACTAGATGCCTGATCTCCCCCCAAGCTACCTAGAATACAGAAATTAGATATCTAGATATTCTATGAGTATTTAAAAGGACCTGATTCACTTGTTTGAAAATCATCACAGGATACTAGAAATGCAGGTTCAAACTTCTTGGGATAAAAAGAACTAATGTTTCTAATTTCATGGGCACTTGGGCAACTCAGTAAGCCATACTGGTAGAGAAGTTTAAAAGAAAAGTGATCTGAACACTGAATGCCAGAGTGCCAGTCTGACTTCCAGTTTTCATTAAGTCCTGAGGTAAATGTACATAATTGTGTAGGAAACAGGTTTTCACCTAAACTTGTCTCTCTGTTGTTTTAGCACCTCAGTACTCAGAGTGCTGTTTCTCGGGTACCCTGTCCCAGGTGTCTAACCCTCACAGACTAACCTGGTCATTCAGCTCCAGGAGTGGAACTTATAATGCCACGTTTAAATACTATGAAAATTTCTGAATCATTAAATGTTGAGGCCCTGTGCACCATAATGCATTAGTCCCTTTTTTTGTTTCTAACCCATTAAGAAATTTATGCATCTGGTGAGCAGGCACCATCTACCCTGCAAATTTGTCATGTAAAAGTATTATGGGACTACATAAGTGAAAACCATCATAAGGGAAATAGTCATGGAGAAAAATTCGGCATGCATATGAAATATTAATTGTAGAAGTTCTTAAGTGATTAAATAATAATAATTTTAATGATTAAGTTAACGGATTTGAATGAACTGGAGCTGTAGCATCAGTTAGAAAGAATAAATTAATATTATTTTACTTGTACACTCTTCCTGAAAGAATCACACAGTGTGTGAATATAACTTTTAAAATAATGTCTAGGTCAACTGAGGGACTACCCTACCAGAACTCTCTAATTTGCTAAAACACTTGTATACATTTTTGTAGTCTATGACAAAACATGATTTTTTCTTTTAGCAATGTAAATAGATTGTAAAGATGGAACAGTTTTTAACATGTTCCCACTCTATCTTATGCACTGCACAGCAGCAACCAAGGCAGAAGGTGGATTTACATAAGGAACTCCTAAAGGTCAGACACAGAAATACCTTTAGAATCATAGAATACCCTGAGTTGAAAGGGACTCACAAAGATCACTGAGTCCAAAGCCTGACTCCACACAGGGCAATCTAAAAGTAAAACAAATGAGTAAAATACTTTAGTCTGGAGATACATTTCAAATTGTTTTTATAGAACATGTGAATTTTGGATTAGCAAAATAATGTGTAAGATAGCTGTATATCGCAATACTGGTTGAAAGCCAATGAAAACTGAGCCCCTCTGATCTTACCAAAAGGGAAAATAAGGAGGGAAATCACTTAAGTCTGTCACAAAATCAACATAAGTGATCAACATAAAAAATGTTAACACTCACATTTATAAGTAAAAAGTGGCCAACGTCTCTAGATTTAAGGTGATCATAGAAACCTATTTTAAGTTGTTGACTGGTCTGTACAAATTCTAGTCTGACTTCTGTTTCAATGCCATTTTATCGTAACCCTCCCCTTCAGAGCCTGTTTTCTCACTAACCAGCCCTGAGCATTCTACAAGTTCCTGATACTTGGGAGAGACTCTGTACACAGGTCCTCCTTTTTTCCACGCTGGTCTTGTCTCTGCCTCTGAAGAATTAGACTGATACCACATTCCTTGCAGAAGGAACCTTTGTTTAACTCATTCCAGTCACACTACAGTTTTTCCATCAGTTACCTGAAACATCTCCATTTCATAGACCCTGTCCAACCTCAAAAGCACAGCTGACATCATACAGGTCAACTCAGGCAAGGAAGGCCATGTTCACACCTATGCTGCTTCCACTCAGTGGGACATCACTTAGAAAACACTCTTCATTATTTCTCAGAGACTTATGTCATTTTACGCGTCACACACATAAACACACACAGTACAAAAGATACAGATTTTTCTTGTATTAGGGATAGTGTAAGAATAACCTTCTGAGTTCATGGTTTGGGTTGCAAGTTCTGTGTTCCATCCCTGTTTCAATAAATATTGAAGTATTTTCTTCCAAGGGGAATGGAATCCATAGAAAGACTGATATTGAGTACTTCAATGGCTGGACAACATGCTTGGAGGAAAATGAGAGCCGAGCTAGAAATCCTGCTTGAAATCAAGCAGAAAGGGATTTAAATTTAGATTTCACAGACATCAGCCGAGTAACCTAATTATGGGCAGATAAAGGAAGGGAGAGGAAAATACAATCTCCATGTGATAATCTATACCTATTTTGTCAGTGAATTATCTCTTACTTCTGAGTATTTTGTTAAAAAAGTGAAACAAGAGGTAAAATGTTATGCCAATCAGTTTGATTCCAACATAATGTATTCTTCTGGAGGAGCCTAGAAATGTTGTACTAACCCAAACAGTGTTGTATGGCCACCAAATTAAAGAGGTGGCCAAAAGAAAAAGACAAAAGATACCTGAATAATACTATTACTAGACACAGTTGAGCCATTTTAATGGGAATTTTCTAAATTATTCAGTTCAAGGACAGGCACCAGAAATGAAAAATTTGGACATAATCAGTTACTAATTTTGAAAAATGATAAGCACTTGGGACTAATGTCTTTTGGTGAAAAGCTGCCTGCAGCTTTAGCCATAGACTATGCTACCAGCTCCACCTTAAAGATTTTATTATGCATGCAGTAAAACAAGGAAAGGACTGTGCAACAAATCCCTTTTTTGTGAATGAAGTTAACAATATTAAATTCTTCAAAATGGAACATACTCATGAACATATAACAAATAATAATTTGATGTACTGGCTCAGATGCAACTGTTGCACAAAACAAAATCTACTGCTCTCAATATTTTAAGCAAAATAATTTTTTGAAAATGGTAGAAGGGTCACTAAAAACCTTGGCTTACTGATGAATCTATAAAAATTTTTAGGGATATAAAGCAGGGAACACAGCAAATCTACTGGTAAAGATTTACATAGAACTTTGTTCCCCTGTAGGAAAGTGAAGAATTTAAGGAATCTTTATAATCCTGCTGGGCCTGTAAAAACAGAAACAAAGAGAGGTCAAAGGATCTCAGTGGATGGTTAGACTGCAAAGCATGTGCACAATGAAATACTTTGACATTACTTTCAGAAAGGCAAGCACTGTTGAAATTACTTTGGACAACAGGTAGGAGCAAGACTAATGAAGTCTATTCATTTCAGTAAGAGTATTTCAAATCATTATAAATTATAAATCTTATTAAAAAGAGTATTATAAATACTATTTCACAATGCACATACACCCAGCACAATCCAAATACTAAACTTCCAAAACTCAGGCCATAGAACAAGGACAACAGCTTTCTTGACTTTTTTTTTTTTTTTTTAATCAGACTCCAAAACATGCAATTTCAAGAAAGGAAGTCCAAATGTCGTAAGTATAAATATTTACATTTTGAAACTATTTATCAGAGGAAAGAAGCTGAGCAACCCCTAGTGGCAGCAGAAAAATACATTCTGGGAAAAAAAGCAAAATTTTATACAGGACCAAGGTATTTTCAGAAATACATTAATTTGTAACCACATGTTTATATGCAATGTCCAAGGTTGCCGATAACATTTAGAAAAAACTGCAAGTAAAAAATTATGCATGACCCATGGCAGATTTTTCCTAGTATTGAATTAGAAAGTGATAACTGTTTTTGATAAAACACACTACAATATACATGTCTTACAATATATTAAGAACAATCTTTTTATACATTTTTCTCAAAGAGAATGTATTTTGTTTTCTAATTCTAAGATATCCTACTGCAACTACTGCCAAATTCAGCATCAATATTTAGGGAGGGATTTGCAAGTACTATACCAATTAAACGCACAATATGATATTAATTAAAAAAAAAGCTTAGACCTCTGTGTTTTGTTTTAAAGTGGTTATCTAGAATTATAGTTTTATTAATTTAAAAATAAATCTAGTTTTGTTCTCTCTTTTCTGTAAATTATCATTTGCTCTTCCTTCTTTTATGCTTGGCAATAAGAAAGAATCATTGCCAGTACAAATTATACTTTTTGTTTTCTCAATCTTTTTTAATCTCACTCCAATTGAGTGAGAATTTCTGTGTTGGTCATCAGCTGCTCAAGATTTTTACAAATAACCATCAGAACAAAGTAAATACAAAGACAGAGATGAATGTTCCTGAAAGCATCCATCTCAAAGTATATTCAAACTCTATACAGTCTTTCAAAAGTTACCCATACACACGTATTTAAAGGAAAAGCTCTTACTTTATGGCTAATAATGATCTCATGCCTCTAGCCTTCACCAGTATAGAGGGATGGTGCTTCACAGAGTCCAGGTCATTTCAGATACCACGACTCTGGGTACCAGTAGATATTAAAGAAATGAAAGAGCCCCATGGTATGTCCTCTTCTTTCCATAAAACATAATTTTGAAGACAATATTTCCAAAATTAAAGACAACACTGACAGACCTAAAATAACACTTAAAATCACTTCGGAGCTCAGTTCTTCTTGATTTTCACTTTCTAAGGTGAGTTTTGAAACTGGAAATTTGGGTCCAAAAATCAGTTCAGGCAGAAAGCTTGTTGCTGGAACACCTGCAGCTATCCCAAAGATAACAAAAAAAGGGCCTCAAGAGACTGGAAGTCAATCTAGAACAAATCACCATGCATTGGGAAAAAAAAAAAGAAAAAAAATCCCCCAACACTTGAGCTACTATCACTATACTTCTATAGCAGTAGCTGAGCTGTAGCAAGAGAAAAGCAGAACCTTCATTGTGCACTGAAAACCACCAATTTAAATTTGGAGGTAGCACAAGACTCCTGTGATAGAGTAATGACTTGCAACTTCAGAGCCAAGAAGTTTGACACACAAATCTTACATTCAAAGAAAAAAAAGACAACATGACATATATCTTTGAAGAATTTGTGAAAATATTCTTACAAATATTTTTAAAGATCTATGACTTCTCACTGCAAAAGGTGTGTAATTTTACTATAAATAATCTATTGGTAAGGCATAGTACAGCGTGTCCTGCTGTGTTGTCTATGTGGTAAAGACTGCTTAACAGACCTTTCATTTTTGTCACACTCAAGAAACTTTCTGTCACACTTAAAAAGCATCATGTAATGAATCACATGAAAATATCATACCTCCAAGTTGTTCAGATGCTGTTTTTCAAGGAGCTGTTGCATTTCTCTCAGATTTTTCTGGAAGAGAAGTTGGTGACTATCCATGTTTATTCTACTGCTCTCTTGTATTGTTTTATCACAGCCAAACATTGCTGAAATCTGCTTCTGATGGAAAGAATCATTTCTAGATGCTGGTGAGGATGTATCATCTGTGGTGCTTGATGCAGACAAGCAACTTATTACTTTATCTTATTTTTATGAGTCAACAGTACACTTTTAAATATGTCCCTTTCCAAAAGTATACACCACCAATAAATGCCTGGCAAGTGAATGACAGCCATACTACATGCAACTACAGGTGGTGCTGTTAGTACTACCTAAAAGTGTCCAACACTTTCCATTTTAAAACCTCTCTTCTGTTATTTATAAACAGTCAGACTTTTCTGATTGGGTTGTTGGGTGACTGCCTCAGGCTGAATTAATATGGAAAATGTCAGCCAACAGTTTGATAATTTGCAGAAATGGAACACGGAGGGTTGTTTTTTTTAAAAAAAAGAAAAAAAAATCAAGGAAAATAAAAACCCAAGGAAAATGGGCTTTGTTTTTTCATAAAGTTGGCTTACACCGAGCATGCTGTCAGGTGTTCCCTTCAAAGAGCAAGAAAGCTTTGTAGTATGTAGAGACCCCAAATCTACTGATGATATGTAATGTCAGTATTGTGGTATGATAAAGAATACGTATTTGATGCCTGAAAAAAAACACCTTTGGAGTAGCTAGTGTAGCTGGCTTCTGTGACCAGGGTGGGTCAAAATTAAGGCAGAGGAAACCAGAGGTTTCTACAAGATGAAGCTGGGTAAGATCACTAGGAATAAGAACCAAGCTTTGGAAAACAAGAAGCAAGAACTGGGTTGATACCAAGGATGACAAAACCAAGAAACAAGTAGCTTTAAGCAATAAGAAAAGAAGGCCTGGGGAAAAAAAAAAAAAAAAAGGCAAAAATAACCCAGATGCCAAAACCCACAGCTTGTGGGTAGATCAAGCTTTAGTATTCTGGAAGTATAACTATTACCAGGTTGCCAGCTATGCTAGACTGTCTAGGTGGAACAGTTCAGTGAAGGACACTGATCCTGTCTTTTGGCTCCAACTTGGTTTAAGGGCCTTAAACACCCTTAATCTGGCATATCCAAAGTGGCACATACAACTATCTCTCAACAGATCCATGCTTTATGTACTCACCTATGTTTAATAGAGCCATAATTCTTGTAATTGATTAGAAAGCCAAGGTTATGTCTTGCTGTTTTAGGATCAAGTATTTAATGATGGACTTGGCATTGCTGAGTTAACAAAGAGACCTGATAATCTGAAAGGTCTTTTCCAAAACCAAAACAGTTCTATGACTCTATGATTTTCTTTGTTCTACTCCACAATGATTACAAATGGTGGTAGAAGCAGAATAGATCTTGAAAACAGACTATCAGTATAAACTTTCAGTGAAGCTACTTGTAAAATGGGTATGCCTTTATCTAAAAGCAGAGATCCAACAAGATTTACCAGACAGGGTAACAACTTCTTGTATTTATTTACAGAACTCAGAAAACTGCATGCTGTATTTTTTTGTATGGCAGATATCATCCCTATCCCAAAACTTTCTTATTAGACACCTGGCTCCCAAAAAACCTGGTGTTGCTTTTCTCCAAGAGGAGTTAATATGTCTCCATTGCTCAGTTTATTTCTTTACACCTTTTTAAACACAGACATTAGGAATTTTAGAACCTTTTAAAATTCACTGACATCCAGTTGGGTCTACAGCCATATTTATCTTGAATACTTAATACAGTATTAATTTCTACCTTTAAAAGGTGACTGTCAATCAATTATATATATTCTGTTTTTGAGGAGGGTAAATTCTAAAGGTAGTATAAGATTTTGGGCTTAAGTGTTTGTAGAATTGCAAGGAGAAATACAGAAAGGTATCTATTACTTCATCTGAGTTATTTATTAGCTGTCCCACAATAGACTCAACTTTTAAACTTTTTTCATGCTGGGGTCACTTATTTTAAATTTTTTTCTTTGAGCAATTACTAATTTCAAACTTAGAAAAATATAATTAACTTTGAGATTCTTATCTCTCTCTCAAATTTGGTTACTAGGGAAACACAAGCTGTAAAAGAATATGAACATATAAATTTAATTTCCTTAGGAAATCATATAAAAATGACATATTTAAATTTTCATTATAAACCTGAAAATTGTGAAAGGAACACACTATCATTATTACAGGATAGTGAATATTTAAAATTATACAAATAAAAATGGAGTGACAGCACTGTAAAAAATGGTAAGTGGTTTGAAGAGCTCCTGAGAGACAAAAGTGAAGCACAAGGAGCAATTTGAAAGCAGATGAAAAATAAAGAAACAAATCATAAAGGCTGGGAGATGAGGCACTGAGCTGCTGTCCTTAATGAAGCCTGTGAGTGAAATGAGGCAAACCATCAGAAACCCTGAGACATGGTTCAGAAACATCTACGTTTTTTGGCCATAAATTAAACTTAACAGGTAGATTTCTTGCTTGTTTCTTTATTTTTATGGCTGCAATCTTCTTATGAATGTTGATTGGAAAACAGCGTGTTTAGCTGTAGACTTATGAAATATTTTCTCAATTAACCAGTTATCACCTGCAAAGGTATTAATCAGCAGTAGCTATGTAAACAAGCCAAATATTAATGGTACAATTAAGAACAGACTGAAGCTCAAAATTAGGGAAATCCCTTTTAGAGAGAATTTGTCTATTCTGAACATCTGCGCAATTTTTTTATATCATGCAGAAAATAATTACAATAATAGTAACAACAAAAACAGCAATAACACAAATAACCCCCTGAACTGAAATGTTAAAGAGATAAGAGATTAGGAAGGGGATAATCAGGAAGGAGTATGAAATACAGCAGCTAGACAAACTATGTATGAAGAAACATCCTGTTATAAGTCAAGGTATCTTTGAAAGAGTGCTTAGGCAGAGTGAAAAGTATGCAAATCAAATTGTATGTGATATAAAATAAAATCACAGGATACTTAAAATACATATAGAGAATGAGAAATATAAAGGAATGACAGCTGGAAAGAAGATCCCTGCATGAATATATAAACCAAAGTATCCTTGAATGTCAAAAGGAAAAACATCTGGATGAGAATAAGAAATCATCCAGACAGAATACTTTATAAATCACAGTAGAGCAAATGGTTTGATAACCATGGAAATCTGAGTCAGGCTATAACTGAATAGAGATTGGGTTACTCCTCACTATTACCAGAGTTCTGCTGAAGGGAAAAGGTGTATGTCACCTCCTCTGCTGCCTTACCAAATGGACACAAAAAACTCAAGGAAGTTGCATTATGTTTCATTGGAAAAGTTCACAGAAATGCTTTCTTTGCTATGAGGGAAATGTCCTACAGTTTCTTAAAGAGTAATTGTCTCCTGTTTATTGAATTCCCTAAGCAATTTACTTCCTTTGATCATCAGAGTAAACAGGAATGCTTACCTGAAGTTGATTTTGTTTATGCTTGGCAAGCACAATCGTGATGTTAAAACTGATCCTTTAAGTTGTTCAAGAGCTTCTTCTAACTGAGAAGATGCTTTTGTCTGGACTAGAGGGATCAGAGGTAAAAAAACACAACGGAAAAAATATTTTTAAAATTGGAATATTTTACCATAAATGGTTTGGTTAAGTTTCTGAAGTTTGGAAGCCTAAATCCAGAGAGTTACAATAAACAGAGTGGTATAGCATTATTAGACATGGTAGAGAACCTCGAGTTCCTCTGAAACAAAATGCCAGTCTATTCAAGTATTTAGAGTTACACACGTATTCAACAGTTTTGCTATTTGTTTTCAAACTGCATTGTTGAAAAAGTAGGAGGTTAAAAAATCTAAATTTTTTTTTTACATCGTGATTATTCTGCTCACGCACTAAGCCAAAGTTATGGCTTGCAGATATTTTACAGAGGCCAAATCGTAACTTAATAATCCAATCAGTAGAGAAGAAAGAGTCCAGACAGGCACAAGTTGTTGCCTTTCTGAAGTAAGTAAAAGTAGGGTAGAGAGTAACTTTTTGCTACAAAAGAAAACCAAGGAAAAAAAAATATGATTCATTCTATTGCTACACAGTCTGGGCTGTCAGTAGGGCTATGAAGAAGCCCTAAACTAGTACTTTTCTATTTTGTTATTTTAATCTGACATTTGATCTTGAAGTAAGAGACATTACCTCACAGTTGGCACAATTGCAGTTGGGAAAGTAAATCTGTTAAAGTATACCTAAGTAATAGACCATATCTTAAGTGTCTGAACACTGGAAAGTTGACTGGAAATCAGACTTGGCGAATGCTGTTGCAAACTTCTGCCAATCTGCATTGATTCCAAGAAAGCAGGAACTGAGCTGCAGTGATCATTACTTCCCAGCAATGAGAGAACAGCTTAGAAAGTGGACTAATTCAGAAAAAAAGTTATGTAACACACTAATAGATGCTAGGATGGTTTTTACTTAATGATAAACAAAATGCACATTCTTGAATATGTCATTTTCAGTGGTTCAAAGAGGGGACCATTACTCTACCCTAGTAACTGTCAGTGGCTTTGTAACACCTCTCAACCAGCCATGAAAGCACAATACTGTAACCAATAAGCACATTGCAGTCAAAAAAGTGGGGAAAACCCAGGAAGCCACAATACCCCAAGGAGGTGATGTACTTACTGTGACCGGAATATAGTGCAATATCTCACAGTACAATTTTCAGGAAAAAAAACAAAACTGTGTTTTTAATTCCCTCTCAGCTGTCACATGGATTAGATCTGAGCTTCTTGTCAGTTGTTTTGCTTTTATGAATTCAATGGATTTGAGTAAAGTTAATTGTTCTGTTTGCTTCAATTATATTATACTAATAGAATAATAGGAAGGGTTGGAGTAATAATGATCTCCAGAAATCCCTTCCAACCTTAACAATTCTATGATTCTGTGAATAGAAAAACACTTGTATTGCGAATAACGATTAAATTTTAGTTTACAAACCTATTTGTTTGTGTTGAGAAAAAGGCAGATGAGCACGCTGGAACTTCTCAGTTGCCTCCTGAAGTTTTATTTTCCTTTGCTGAAGAACTCTTTCTCTAAATCTTTGTTCTTTTTCTTCTTCTTGCTTCTGTCTTTCTTCAAAGGCTCTGTATGTAAGAATCAGAAGCAGATAATTCCTATGTTTTCAAATTACTTTTACCAAACTATTAGTAACTTACTTGCTTACCAACTTGCCGCTTCAGTACAAAAGCTTGCTTGTCCATAAATTAAATGCTATTAACTTCAGCACTGCTGGACTTTTATAGCAAATGGAACAGTGGGTGGGGAAGAAGTCACAACATATTTTTATTTTTTAGCCTCAGCCAGAGATTTGATTCTTTTTTTATATGTGACTTAACATGCAGAACTTGACCAGTTCTTGTTACCAGTGTGACTTCCACAACAACCTTTACATTACCACGTAAATGTACCACAGTGAGCAGACCAACAGGAAACTGAACTGCAAATTCTGTGTGTGTGTGCCTTTCACAAGCTGTTGCGGAAATAGAAACAGTTTACAAGTTGTTATTTAGAAATAACACAAAGGAAATACAGCTTTTACCTGCAAATATG
The DNA here is from genome assembly GCA_013399855.1 of Oxyruncus cristatus. Lineage (NCBI taxonomy): Eukaryota > Metazoa > Chordata > Aves > Passeriformes > Cotingidae > Oxyruncus > Oxyruncus cristatus. The sequence goes on along the minus strand of VXAY01007484.1, from coordinate 1,262,694 downwards.
CAAGAGTTAGTTTCAACTTCTAATACTTAAGAAGCTTCCTGAAAGACAATCAGATAGCAGCACAAAATGGGATAAAATAGTAATGTGAAACTGTAATTGACAGAATCATTTGTTAATACCAAATATGTTAAATATCTCCTACCACCTGGAAAGGAAAGCAGCTCTAATGAAAACCAACCATCATCACAAAGGTTTCCTTCAGTAGGCACAAGCTTGATGAAGTTATGTGGAATTTTTTTTCCTGCTGACAGAATCATCAGCTTTTACTGACAAACTAGCTCCTTGAGTGAAAGATACCCATTAAACTTATGGGCACAGTGCCTATACAGGCAAGCCATATTTAATGGTTTTAAACTAAAAGAGGGTAGATTCAGACTAGATATAAGGAAGACATTTTTTACAGTGAGAGTGGTGAAACACTGGAACAGGTAGCCCAGAGAGGTTGTAGATGCCCCATCCCTGGGAACATTCTATTCTAAATGTAGTAATACTGTAATACTGTAGTAATACTGTAGTAATACTGTAAAAGTAATACTCTTCAAGTTCAACTTCCAAAGCCTGCCATGCAAGGCAGCTTCCTATCTTTGAAGTTCTCTGTGTATTAGAAACGTGATTTGACAGGTCACTAGTACACTATGTGCCAACTCTTAGCCAACATTAGTGGAAAGAAATGTTTAGCCATATGTTCTTCATTTCTCTCATCACAATAAGATATTACCCCATAACTTTAATCACTTGCAGTTGCTTCATACATCTTCTTGCTTAATGGAGCAAAGCTGCTGCTTAACAGAGCTTCTCCTTAACTCGAGCTATTTTAATGCCTCTTCCCTTTGCCTTTCGCAAAAACGTTCAAACTGAAATATTCAGCTTGAGCCTCCTTACTATCCCTTCAAAGTGCTGACTGATCACCTGTGAAAACAAACAGGAAAATAATTTGAAATAGGTACTTTTTATTTTAGAAAGTCTAAAGGCTGTAACTGCACAATAGTAAAAAAATAGGAAAACTGCCAAATAGTTCCCAAGTATATACTTATATAGGAATATCCACTTTAATCCACTTGGAAGCCAAAGCACAGCAGAGAGACACATAAACAACTTCCACTGTTTTGAAAACTCACATATTCATGGCTGTCAAAACATGTTAGAACTAAAAAGTAGAACTAAAGTTCATCATCCACTTTCAGTAGTTCTGAATTTCACTCACCTTAAAATCTGATACAGAAATCTGCAATGTTTTACATCTTTATTCTGACTGAAGAAATAAGAAAAATCACAAGAGAGGAAACAGACTTGCTTATCCTAGTAAGTAATTTAAACACATTCTTCATGATGTCCTTAATATTTCTAGAAGCCAGTGAAGAAGGCCTTTAGTTGAACTGTAGTTGTTAAATTCAAACATGTGGGAAATTCTGCAACTTTACACCTGGAGTAATTCCAGCATATAACTCCAAAAAGGAAAAAGTGAATTCTGACAGAATTTTTTGGTTATTTATTTTTTAAAATGATTTGGGATATGACTTAGCTGCAGTCTTCCACATTCCTAATAACTGGCATAAAAAAAAGGACTGTTGTTCCATATAGTTGGGAATGAGCAAGGCCAAATGCTGATGCAAGAGATCTTTTTCCCCACAGCTCATCATGATCATTATTTGGTTTGGATTAAGACATGAAGGAGAAAAAAGGATCTTATTTTAAACGTAAAGAAATGCATGAAAGATATTCAGTGAAGCCGGCATCATTAACTTCTCGACCTCACAGAATGTAAATTGTGACACCCAGGTGCACCATGTAAAATAAATAATTTTACAAATGCACATTGAAAAACAGTTAAAGCAAATGTTTGTTCATGCACTCTCCTTAAGCCACCAGCTTAGGTTCATATCACAGATGTAACATTGGCAAAAGAGTATGGCTTTAAGATGAAGAGTTAGCAGAAGAATTTCCTGACTGGTGTTTTTTTAACCCAATTTTTCAGTCTACTATAAACAACCCAGCGGTGCAGCAATTTTTGAAACGGCTGCCAAAATGTTTATAGTGAATTTGGAATATGAAACTTAAAATATTTAGCCGTCTCAGATATACAGACATTATGTGGAAGGCATTTTTATGTTAAAAACAGTATGACTAGATGGTGGAGCTATTTCCTGGTTAATTTTACAAAATTGTCTTCACAGTGAAGTGATGGACGCTACCTTCCCAGGTGGACTAAATGCTTACTACTGCCCTGGATGACAATAATAATAAAAAAGAAGAATACATACAGTGCATATGGAATGCTATGAAATGCACCTTTTGATACTGCATTGATGTTATTCATCCTTTGGTTGCCATATCACGTTGCAAATCAGTGCACAATCATTTTAAAATTGAGGTAGGGAAGTATTTTTATAGTCAATGACTACAGCAAGATCAAGAAAAGGCTAGAATGGGGTGTCACACTCAAAATTCCCTTCATGGTCAAACAGGAAACAGACCTTATATCCTTCAAAAGATCTGTGCACATTGCCAATAAATTAACTTTTTCCTCTAGGTGAGATGCTTACCCGGACCAGGAACACATATTAACCTATTCCCTCATCTTTGATTATCGTATGCTGAATACAGAAAGGACAGCCTGAAAGTGCTGTAAGAGCTTCAGATGGACCAACCCTTACAAGCTGTAGGGGCTCACAGAGGGCAGTCCTCCAAAAAGCCCTCATTTGTTACGCTCCATATCTTGTTTATAGACAAAAAACAAGCACACCCCATATAAAGACAAGCATTTTTTTCTGTTAGCATAGTTCAAATCTTGAGTCTGATTATTATTAATCCAGCTATAACTGTTAATGAAAAAATAATAATACAGTTAGAATACTTCTATACAGAAAAAAGTCAAAAATAGTGATAAAACAGTTTGAACTGTTATTCACACTTTGAGTTTGCTATCCCTTTTCCTGATGCTCATGCTTGCATTGCTTCTAGTTTCATTCTGGTGATGCTGGGGTGAATTGGCAGCATCTGGAGTCCCTTCAGCAGGACCAACAGGATGTTCACATTAGTGCTTTCTTCTTCCTCACCTCAGGATCAACTTGGAATAATTTTTGTTTTTGCTAACACACTTCTACACCTTTGCTCTCTCTTCATCCATCTGCAGCTCTACAGTACCTCCAAAAATACTCCATATGTGGTACCTTTTATGTATGTTACATACTATTCTTTCTTCTCTTTGTTACCTCTGAAGCCTCTAAAGGTTTGTCAGATCTAGTTCTGCATTTCTTTAACTGAGTATTGGTGAGTTGTTTATAGCCATGGGGTCTACAGCACCAAGCCTGTGTGCCGTCCCTTACTCTCCCCCGCCTGTACTCCTCTGTGCCGCATCCTGCACTTCTAGATATCAAGGCCTCTGCTGCTGTACCAGGCCTGCATTTCCCTATACTACATCATTAGTTTAGCATCATAAATGCCTCATTCTCTACATAGAAAAACTGCTTGTTAGTGCTATCTTTATAAAACCATGGTCATACCATAAAAAGTTAAACAAGGCAAAATAAGTTAGCCACAGACACCTGGTCAATTAGAGAAACTGTTGTTACAGCTAAACCAAGTAAAACAAAGCTGCTGTCAGGTCAAGAAAAGTTCAGAGAGAGCAAGATTGGCAAGCATCTGCCCCAAGGCCTTGAAAATTCAGCACAATCCTGTGGCTCATTATTAGAAATGGCAATACTGCATTTCAAGTCTACACGGTTACAGTGTTCACCTACTTTTCACAGTTTCATTCTGATGTAGAAAGCAATACAAAATGCATAACATTTTGTTTACCAAGTGCTAGCATTGTTCTCTTATTTCTGGCCCTACACTGCTTTTCATTCTCTGTCAATAACACTGATGAAAAATTTAAGGAGCTTTTATTAAATAATCAATGTTAATCAGCCAGTAGGTGGAGCACAAAGCTTGTGCACGTGTTGAAAATAAACTATTATGAAAAAAATAGTAATGAGAATAGATTGGAAACTGATATAAATTGGGAAAGCATTCCCTTCCCCGGTTACAACAGAGGGATAAGCTATTCCAAGGTAATTCAAAACGCTGAACCAAGATAACTGACTGTAAGGTTTGTTTTAAAATGCACAGAGACAATTGCATTTCCAGAATGAACAAACTACCTGCAGCCAGTAACATCCCAGTAAAATAAGATGCACATTTTGTACTGAGCAATAACAGCAGGAAGTCTACAGTCCCCAGCAAAACTGACAGCTGGTATTTAGAAAGCAGTGTGTTATATAAACACAAAATATGATATCCTATTCATTTATATCAAGTATGTGCTTAGTCAGTAGCTCTTATTTCCAGAATATTGTTATTTAAACAAAATATCTGTCAGCTAACTGCCCCAGCGAATATTTAATTCTTAATCTGATCTTGAAATTGCAACTTCACATATCAGTGAGACAATAAAAAAGTTACTTTCTTGATACTCAGGCAACTCATACAAAGGTTATCCATAGGTTAGGGGTTTTTTTCTATTTTGAAGCACTGTTGTTAACACAAAACTACAGAGCTTGGTCAGTACAAGAGATGCAAAGAAACAGATGGAATCAGATAGGCTGAAAAAGGTCTGTGACTTAAGTTACTGAGCCTTTTCTTTCCAAAGCTATAGCAGCTCCTTTCTGAGCAAATGACGCTTTTGTCGTTTACTATTAAACCAATTAACTGAGGACATATTGTAGAAGTTGAGTATTTTTAATGCTGAAGCTGCTGCATTTTAGAGATATTGACAACAAATCAATACAACACTGTCAGGGAAAATTTCATTACAAGTACATTTAGAAAATTCATTACAACTACATGATGGTTACTGACACAAAGTCTTAATGGAGGACAGTACATCATGTTGAACCCTACGGGTCAATACTGGGCCCAATCCTGTTTAACATTTTCATTAAACACAGAAACATAGAATCATTTAGGTTAGAAGAGACCTCTACAATCATCAAGTCCAAGAACAAACACAGCACTGCCAAGTCCACCACTCAGCCATGACTTTAAGTGGCACATCTACACATCTTTTAAATACCTTCAGGAACAGTGACTCCACCACTTCCCTCAGCACCCTGTTTCAATGCTTGACAACCTTTTTCATTAAAAGATTTCCTAGTATCCAACCTAAACCTCCCCTGGCATAACTTGAGGCCATTTGCTCTCATCCTATAGCACTTGTTACTTGGGAGAAGAAACCAAACCCCACCTTGTTATTACCTCCTTTCACGTAGTTGTAGAGAGAGAGGAGGTCTCCCCCGAGACTCCTTTTCTCCAGTCTGAATGTCCCAAGCTCTGTCAGCCACTCAGCATAAGACCTGAGCTCCAGCCCTTTCCCCAGCTCCATTGCCCTTCTCTGGACTTGCTCCAGCACCTCAGTGTCTTTCTTATAGTGAGGGGCCCAAAACTGAACACAGGATTTGAGGTGCAGCGTCATCAGTGCTGAGTGCAGTGGGACAATCAGTGCCCTGGTCCTGCTGGCCACAGTATTGCTGATACAGCCCAGGATGCCATTTGTCTTCTGGCCACCTGGGCACACTGCTGGCTCATGTTCAGCCAGGTGTTGACCAAAAATTATCTGGATGATGGGACAGAGTGTATTTGCAGTAAGTATGCAGATGACACCAAACTCGAAGGAGTGGTTGATACACCAGAGAGTTGTGCTGGCATTCAGAAGGACCTCAACAGGCTGGAGAAATGTGCTGACAGAAACCTCATGAAGTTGAACATACACAGATTTGAGATATGACCTGGTGGTTGATTAATCAATTCCTACTTGCAAAACTATCTGGAAAAAACATTCAGATTCAAGGAACCTTTTATTGTCAAACAACTTTCCTCCATTATGTTTCACAGCTTATTAACACTGTATGCACTTACCACCTTTCTAGTGTTAGACAGCTAACTCTTTTTCAGACTTGTCACACCAGACTTCCATTTGAACTGCTGATTTTGCTAATAGTTATGCCATTCTCAATTATCACAAACTGAAATAATTTCATTTTATGAATGCCATACCTATAATTTTTAACTGGCTCACTTGAGCAACTTGGATTTATACATGGTTTCTTAAGGTTGCAATGAAATACACATGGAAATGTATTTATGTATCAATGAGTATTAGTTTAACTACACTAGTCTGTCAGAACTATGCAGGCTGTCTGGTATTCGCTTTTACATTAGTGTATAATATTTCAAGACCAGTAATACAATAAACAGTGTTCCTCTGAGATGTGTAGTGTTACAGTGGTACTGTTACAGAAAACTAAATTACATATTTAATTTTTCAACTGAGACTCAGTTTATTGTCTGCAAAGGTTGTGGGTCGCACACTGTCTTTAATCACTCCCAGGTGATTATATTTCTTCTTCCACTTCTCTTTATATTTCAAAACATATGTTGACAGCACATACTGTCAAGCTAAAATGGCAGTACAAAAAATATATACCACCTCTCTTAGGAGTTTTGAACATATGTCAATACGTAAACGTTGTACAACAGAAGTCATCTGACACAGGAACTGTGGGGGATGAGTGTAAATGAATTAACACGAGGCAGAGGACGCTGGCCTGAGTCTGCGGACCGGCAAGGAGGAACCCATTTGCCCCTACCGAATACACAGGCAAGTCTCCTGTATGTGTGAGTACAATCCCAGTGCGAGGGAAAAGATCTATTAAAACTACTTACAGCACTTCACTGAAACATTTCAGTGTCTGATTTACTTAATCCATTTGTCACAGAATATCTCATGGCTTTGCATTCTCATGGATGCAGAAATACAGACTATTCAAAGGTCTGTTTAAAATGTCAGTAGAGAATAACTTTATTATAAATATAATACTGTACTAGAAGGATATTGCTCTGTGTTTATTGGGAAGTGGGAGCACAAAGCCCCACCACGAAGGGGAGGCTGTGCAGCTGTTATGCTGTGCAGACAGAAAAGCATACAATTCAGAAGGAAACAATTTCCAACTTGCTGGCACTTTCTGTACAGCTGAGTGCATTTTTTACACATCCATTGAAGCTAATAAAACCCAGAATAATATTAGAAATGCAGATCAGAGCCATACGATGGAAGTGCTACTTACTTTTACTTTATAAAATAAGAGTTGACTACAGAGAGTTTCCAAAAATTAGTAAATTAGAAAATTGTTCTTTATTTTATTTGTCCTACAGCAAGAATCTGGATTTGTGAAACATTTTATCCTAGATCCTGCTAGACCAAAGTGAACATGCAAATAGTAGAGATATATTGAGCTGTCTTTGACGCCTTTTTCTTTTTTTTTTTTTTTAAATCTTCCACCAAAGGAACCTTAGTTAGTTACCTTCTTCTTCTGTTTGTCTCTAACAAATATTTCTGTGCCTTACTCCGATGTAATTTCTGATCCTCTTTCAATATCCGACGTTCTTCTTCTAAATCCTGTTCAAAATGAAATGTTAAAGCTCTACCCCTAGTATTGTGTTAAGGACAATAGAAAGTGGATTTAACAGCCTGTTTGATTGACTTTATATTTTTGATCGATTTTTATATTTAATTTTTTGGGGAAAGAGCAAACTTTATTCATTATTAATTTTATTAATATTGATTTAGTAATTTTGAGATACAAAATGCTGATATGACTTTTGACTAAACAAACATACAATAGTTGGTGTCATAATTGCATGTTATAACTAACTTTATACTTATGCAGAAAAGAATGTTATTGCATATTACTGTTTAAAGGGATTTCAAGAGAGGCTTTCCACTCATATTTCATGATAGCACCAGCTGAAAAATCTCATCTCCATTATATTTACTTGAAGGGATGTATTTCTGTAGTTATCTAAATCTGTACCATACGGATACACGTACCACAGGGAAAATGATTCAATAGCAAAAACACCCCCACCACACACATCTAAAGTATTAGTTGTTTACATTGAAATTGATTTACATTACTGCATAAAAGCTCTCCACGGAGACAAATCATTACTGGCAGCACGCAAGACTGATCTAAGCAGCACTTAGGATGGAAAATATAGTTCCCAGTAGCAGAGCCTCATAGAAGAGCGAGAACAAGAAAATTCCGAAGTTGCCTGAGAATTCGAATTTCCCACAGCAGTTTAAACCCACAAAGTGTAAGTTTTAATTTAAGGCCACCCGTGAGGCGGTCTCTGACCGAGGGGCAGGGCGGGGGCTGGCCCACCGCCGCCCCTGCCCCACACGGGCCCCATACGGGCCCCACACAGCCCAGCGGCCCCGTCCCGCCTTCGCAGGGCGCAGCCGGCCCCGAGAGCCCGCCCGAGCCCCCGGCCCGGCCCCGGCCCCGCACGGCTCGCAGAAGGATACCCGGGGGCGCTCCGCCTCCCTCCCGCGCGGTCCT
>VXAY01007484.1:984636-1253575 GCA_013399855.1 Oxyruncus cristatus | reverse complement strand
TTTTTTTTTTTTTTTTACTACAGCGTGCAGAAGTCACAAGAACAACAAGTAAAAACTAAAATTGTATAAAATTTTATAGAAAAATATTAAAAATACATTAAATAAAGTTACACAAAGTAANTTTTTAGGCAAAGCAGCGTTGTCTCGGGATATTGCCTTGCCTTGGATGAGCTGTTACAACAGGCGAAATGCCTTGGTGATTTCCTGGTGAGACATTTCTTGGCTGTTGTATTTCAGTTTAAACCAATTCTTCCCTTTTTTTTTCCACTGTGCAGCTGTTCTATGTCTTTGACTAGGAAGGTAAAAATAGTACTCGGCATTTGATAAATGCTCTTCTCCACAGACACCTCGTCCCCCAGCCCCCTTTCCCCTCTATTTGTAGCACAGCTTGTGAAGTAGGTGTTACTATGACCATTTTACAGTCAACATCACTGATGGTCAGGCTGCCAAATGTACATAATATTTACAATATCACAGTTGCCGCAGTTGAGAAGATGACCCTAAAATGGAAGTCTTTCACCTCTCGTTCAGAATACCAGCCCCAAATTCACCACCTCTTTGCCCCATCTGCTCAGCTGTGTTGCAGGTAGAAAAGTGATTGTCACTTTACCACCGTGTGCTTTCCAAGCCACATAAACTTTTTAAAATCCAAGTTTGGCTGATAAAATGCACTGTTTCATTTAGGATGCAGCAGAAGGGTTTATTAGTATGGAGAACCGAGTCACCCAAGCAAGACTGAAGCAGAGCTAGGAAAAAACTGCAGAATTTGAGCTCATGGCAGATCTAGAATATTCAAGTTCCTGATCAACTCATGCTGGCAAAATCTGAGCTTCTTTAGGTTGAAAATTTTGATCTAATACAGCACAACTTGCAGCTTCACCTTAAGATACTTTATGAGATTTAGAAGTAAGAATAGTTTTTACATATCTTTCTCTTTCCCTTCTTTGTCTTTTTCTTACATCTTCATAGTCCTCCTTTACGGTTATTGGATAATTCCTCCTTATGGGTAACCTCACATCTTTCAGGCTGTGTGATGAGAAGGGGACTAGCTGAGGACCTGTATTTCTGAGATGTGTGATTATACTGGGACAGCAACCAGCCTGATCTTAAGTAGTTACAGAATGGAAGGTCCAGCTCTGGCAGTTGGTTTGAAAGAAGTTTCATTATTTTACTCTGGGCTAGATCAGATCTTAAAACTTTGTGGGATGAATCCTGAATTTGTTACAAGTCTTATTTGAAGGCTGCGGCATAGCTGTGCTGCTGCAGAAACACATTTTTCTTTCCTTCTTTTTTTCCAGTGGGGGATTAATTTGCTTCATGCCCTTTAGCTTTCCTCCAAGTTGTGCACGTGACTGCATGGGAGAAGAAATTCAGTCAATATTCTCACTATTGTAACCATCCCTGCCTGAAATTTGTCACCTCTGCCTATTTCTGTGCATGGAAAGAAGAAGAAAAACTTTTTGGTCCCTGTGAGGGACCAATGAGACAGTTATGAAAATCTTTTCACCTTCCTGAGATTGAACTATGGATCACAACCTGTGTCTTCTTAAGAGAGTATCAACTGATGCACTAGTCAAACTCTTGTAATTTTCATATTGGAAAACTATGATTTTCCATGTGGTATTTCAGAACAAAATAAGAATTTGATTTTGAGAGATACAGAATAATGAAAGTTGTTTATAATTTCACAAGCAGTTGAATATGCTCCTCGCAGGTACAGGTGCTTAGTACCCTTTAGCTATTAATTTTAAAGACAAAATTTGATTAAAAAACTGAATTAAATCTGCATTTAAAACTGTATTTACACCTCTGCTCCCAAATGCTTTCAAATCTCTTCACAGCAAAAGCTATTGCATATTCCAGCTTCAGACAGGGATGGAGATGAACCACCTTATCAAGACAAATTTGGAACATTATTTGGCTGTACCAGTGTAAGGTGCTGTTGAACAGTGTATTCAAAATATTCTTTAAACATTGTATCTCCCAGTGGTTCATTATGAAGCTGAGGTTTCATTTATTTAGCCAGAGCACAAACAATTTAAATTATTTAATAAATTTTTTTTTGGTTAAAATATCAGATCCAGTTTTTAGGTACAAAAGTAGTGGACTTGAGTGTGTGAAAACTGTTAGTGCCTCACAGTTTTAATTAAGCTTATGTGGACTACATTTAATGTTCTTCTTTTTCAGGCCTTTCTCTTGTACTTTGACATTCTAAAGGGATAAAAATCATTATATTGAATGATTGTCTTACTCTCAGTAGCTGTGTTCCTACAGGTGGGCTAGAGTCAGACCAAGGGACTGCTATTGTCCCCCCAGTGAACATGTTCTATGTAATACAAAGTACTACTTTAAAATAATGTTTTTCAGTTTTCTATTTTGAACTTGCTTTTATGACATATTCCAAAATTGCCTCCACACTTGTTCTAGTGCAGTACCACCACAATACAAACGCCTTCATTTTAATGATAAAAACCTTTGTAAAAATTTGAAGACATTGATTAATACTAGTTTTTCTTTCAAGTAGCTCAGACCACTCATACCAAATATATACCAATGCTCAAAAACAGCATATAAGAAAATCTGTCACAGTTTATCACAATAAAAATATATGTGTTTGATGTGTCATGTAGAGGTGATAAGCAGTAATTTCCCTCAGGATGCAAGAAGTAGTACATAAATTCTACTGTGCAGTTAAAATGTGGTTTATTAAATCCAGGCAGTAAAGGAGTGATGTGTTGGCTGCCCTTTGTGCTGTAGACATTCCCAAATACTTAGCTCAGGACTTCATTGTGTACAATCCTTTCCACAGAAATTTGAAACCCGTTTAAAACATTTGCATTTCTTCAAGTAAAAGATGATCCACCACTTTAGGGTAACTTCACTGATTTGTCTTAGTATTTTTTTGTTCAGTTTAGTAGAGATTGTCATAAGTAATGGCAAGCATTGTGCATGTAAGGTAAGATTTTCAATTACTTTTCAATATCTTTTAGAAAAGATAATAAATGTAACTGAATGATTTCTCAGAAAAGTGACAGATGTTTTAAAGATGTAGACTGCCTTATTTAAGATAGATATGAAAATACAGAGGAATCCAGTATTTTCAGATTCAGAAAAGAAACTACACTGAAATTGTAGGAATTCAGGATATTAGAACATTTTTATGTTAATGTCCTTTATCACAGCTCAGTTGTTAGGTCATATTTTTAATCTCATCTGCATGACTCTAAATGCAGAGTAACTATTGTTTTTGGCAGAGTCACAGGTTTTGCTTGAATTGCTGAGATCAGACTTAATTACTTGTTTCATGTTGGCTTTTGTTAAAGATAAATATTGATTAAAAATATTTGCTTGAGAGTATTTAATTGAACATCTGGTGAGTAGTTGTGATAAAGCCCTGGAACAAGCCATAGTTTCAAGTGATCTATTTATAAGTTTTAAGTGTTCTGTTTATAACTCTTACATAATTTTTCTTCCTTTACTTTGTGCTTATTTCAAAATTAAAGAAACATATGATTTTACTTCTCTACCATTTATTTCTAGGTGCAAAATGCAATTATACTAATAATTCAGAAACCTTTTTTGTAAAATCTTCTTGTTAAGAGTTTTATGTAATTTTTAATTTTTTAAAAGCAAAAATCAGGAGAAAAACCTGTTCAGTGCTTTGCCAGGGCAGTGCCAATACCAGAAAGAAAAAAACTGAAGCAGGAAAGAATAACTATGTTGAAGATATTTTCAAGTCCAAATGAGTTTTCTTTTTCATTAAAATCTTGAAATGTCTAAGAATCCTATTTACATTTGAAAATACATAATGTGAACATACTGCAAATGGTTTGCTGAGATTATGGAATCAACAAAGACTCATGAAAACATGTTGCTTAGTCTTTTGTCAGTGACGCATATTTCAGGAATTACTTTTAGCATTTCTTTAAGTGATGACTCAGAGGCACTCCCTTATTTTATGTCACATAGCACCGCAGAATAAAAACTACTGAATAGGAAAATATTATTTTAAATAACATTAATAGGTGTAACTACTTCTACTAATGCTATTATTGTTACTATTTCATGTAATTGTGTGCCCATGAATACTGTCCCTTTATTCTTTCCTTTATAGGAACATTTAAAATGCTTTTTTGTAATGCTGAGTTGGTCTGTAAATCTGCTCTTAAATGCATAGGTTAATAACTTATGCAAGTATTTCCATGATCAGAGTCTGAGTAAATAATTTACAGATTTTCAAAAGTAAAAGTATTTTGCTAATACCTGGTAGATCCAAAAGCCTTCTACTGTCCAGTGAAGATAACTTTGTTAGCATTTGAAATGTTTGTTGGGTGTGGTGATTTCTAAAATGTGAGCTTCTGAATTGCAAGATTTGCATGTTCTTGCTTCCAGTTCACAGTGCTCACAGGTAGAATACTTCACCAGAAATGTTGGTGGTATTTTTTTGATTTATAGAGGTTATTCTTTACCTCTGACACTATCTTTTTCTTGTGAGGTACGGCTAAGCAGAAAACACCTAATCAGTTTTGGTAATTTCTCAATTATTGCTTGACAAAGCTTTAAAGAAAGAGGTTTTGAAGGAAGATCTGTGGAGCAACCTACTTCATTTTGACAGAATGACCTATTTTACATATGTTTTATGATCAATTTATTTCCCCCTCCATTGTTTGGTACAACAGGACACAAGGAATGTTGGAGCTGTGGAGGGACCACTCAAGGCAGAAGAGAAAAATAAATCTGCAGATATTTCAAAACAAAAAGAACCATGCCTTGTACCATGTGATGCTCAAGCTAAAATTTCACAAGGGGAAAAACATTACATGTGCAGTATGTACTCATAAAGAATACTTTTAGTGATGAGCTATGCAATGTCCTGCTATGCAATCCTCTGCTATGCTACGCTATGCTGTGCCAATTTGTTTTTTAATCTTCTTGAGCACATGTGACAGCCTTTGACCCTGCTGCCCAAACTGAGGATTGTTCAGGAAATTTGGGGTGCCCTGTTTTTAGGATACAGCTGGTGTGACAAAGCTAAAGTATAATCATGGGTGGAGACAGGCAAATCTAAGCAACAGCACAGCCCACCTAGATCCGTGTTACCCTCCAAATGTCAGTATCTATCTCCATTAGAGAGGAAGAGCAGGATGTCTGTCCCTCATTTAAACATCATAGCTAGGTGTGTGGGTGTTAAGTGGGAGTTAGCTACTTAGTTAGTTAGTTAGTTACATGGGAGTAAATCTGTACTTCATCTTACCTTTTATACATGCATGCACAGGACACTCTCTATCATTACCTTGACAAACTACACAATAAATGATATAATCAACCTCAGAAAACAATTTTATAAATGCTTGGTTTTCACATATGATTTTTTAGTATATATTATTAATTATCTGTCTAGATGATGATGATGATGATGATGTTATTTCTAGCATCAGGGCAAAAAACAGAAGTAGCACAGTGAATGAGCAAATATAGGTAGATAGGAAATCTTATATATCTGTCTTTTATCATTTGCATTTATATTTCTGTGATATCCATTAACTGGTCATCCATTAACTGGTCATCCAATTTGCCCAAGAATAAGATGAAAATCTTCAAAGCATAAGAAGAGCCATCACTTCTTAAGATATCTCTACTGCAATTAGCGAGTCGGAAGTTTTTAGCATCTTTGGCTTTAATCTGTGGTCTCTGTACTACTTTCATTTCACTTTCAGGTACCATAAGGTAAAACACCTTCACTATTCACACTGATATCATAAATAAGTGTGTTGTCATTCAGTCAAGAATATTTCTAGATTTATGATAACAAAGTAGATGAACATATTTCTTTTGAAGGAAATTTGCAGGACTCTCTTATTGAATATGCAAGAAGTACACAAAAACTGGTAAGAGACATGATGGATGATCAACAGTCTTCTTTGGACTTCCTTTCTAGTCAGGTACTTTTTTCTTTGTCATAAACATTTGTATTTGTTATTTCTCACTGCAGGTGTTGCCTATCTGAGGAAAAATAAGTATTACTATTGTCAGTAAACCAATAGAATTAGAGACCCTATCACTATTCCTTGTACCTTGGGTAGGCTGTGAGTTACATTTCTACCAGGAGTGATAAGCACCACCTGTTTTAAGGCTTAGTGTCATACATGGCAGTAGCATAAGTGGAGGACGATTCCTTCCCATTAGTTGCCATCTCCAGCCCTGTTGTCTTTGTGCGGATAACATATTACACTGTTGTTAGCTCTGATAGCATTTTACAAGCACTTTGTATCACTCAGAACAGATAAAAAGCTTTAATCAAACTGCAGGACTTTTTTTGAATTAACTGGAATTATGCCTAAAAATGATTTTGGATGAAAAAAGTAAAAAAGAAGATTGATTTGCCTAATGAAGGTACGATTTACTAACACATCACAAAAACAAACTTCAGATCATATTTACTAGGAGTCAAAAAAATCTTTAGAATGTAAAATTCTTCACTGCAACTTAATTAAAGATCTTTTATTTGAATTTGCAGGTAAATGAACTCAAGAACAAACTTGTTCTTTTGAATGAAGTAGTTTTGAGAAAGCATCTGAATCCACTTCCTTACAAAGCAGTTCAATCTCATGGTAAATATTTTTCAGATATAGTCTTGACACCTTCCCTTTTTACCTTTGTATCTTGACAAGAAACTAATTAAAGCAAAGGTAAGGAATTGTAACATTGACATTTATTCTGTGTTACTAGTATATAAACTCTAGAAACTTTTTGAACTGTTTAAAAATGTTATCATAAATACTGCTTTTGTAACTGACAATTTCAGGCATCCTGTTCAGCATATTGTTGATTTTTATGCAAAATACCAGGTATGATTGTCTGTTAGCAAGTAATCTGATGTTGCTAAATGGCACGTTCTTTTGCAATGAAATAAAGTGTGCTCTGCATCTGCAATATCTTTCTTCAAATAGGATGCAAGTCAACTGTTCACTGGACAGTTGATCTTCTTTGTGGTGTCCATCCAAACTAAAGGAAACATTATGTCTAAGCAGCCATGCTGGTTGTGGAAACTGCTTCTTTGAGTATATTTAACATGTACCTGGCTTAACACTTAGAGACAAATTCTTGTATACATTATGATGAAAAGGCTCTTACAAGTATAAATACAAATGTCTGTAGGAAAAAGACATAATTTCCCAGATAATATGTCTTTTTCTCAGTACAAGTGTTATAAATGTAATGTAAAATGTTATAAATAAAATGTAAAAATCTGTAAAATTACCCAGATATATAATCTTTAATTTCTGTATCATATCTATTAAGATTAGAAGAATTGTCTCTATGCAGTGTAATTTATACTTACTTATGAGCTTAATGGAGATCAGAGTATTTCAATTTACGAGATAATTTCATGACAAAACATGATTTTACAGTTTGCATGAGAAAAAAATGCTATATTAAAGCATTCATATGTTACCAAGAATAGTAGTATTTCTGTGCTTAATCTGTATTTTTTAAAAAACATATTTTGCTAATGAATTTCATCAAATACTTTTTTTCTCTAGGTTTGGACTGCACTCATATTAAAGATACCGTTGGTTCAGTTTCAAAAACTCCATCTGGTCTGTACATTATCCATCCAGAAGGATCAAATTATCCTTTTGAGGTAATACAGTTATCTCTCAGAATAGTCACACTTTGCTTGAGAATATGTACTTAGAATATTTTTATTAAAGTGTTTTCCTTGACAATTTCTCAACAGATGAATAAGAAATGTAATAAATTCTCTGCATGTGTCTGCTGTTACTATAATTTTGACAAGTTTCTCATTTTCTACAAAGAAATTTAATTTCTGTCATAAGAGCCCCTTGTCAGTTTTCATATGCAGTGAAAAATGTACCAAAGAGGAAAACCCAAGGTACTTTCCAGCACCCCTTTTGGACATTTAGAAGCGCTGCTCTTTTCTGTTTTAGAGATAGAAAACTGAACAGCCAATTGACTGATCGATTTGGCTTCTAAAATGTGACTTTTGGCTTTTTGACTTTTTCTGCTGTATAGCACTGCCTTCTCTTGTGGTATGACTCCACTGATGCCTATAGGCATCTAAATATAGGGGCAGATGTACATTAGTGTGAGGAGCAGGTGCTTAGCTCTTGTCTGAGTATCATTATAACCCGGTCTTGAGGCAGAGAGGCATCTAAAATTTTAGTTTTTATATCCATTTTGGAGGATATATATTCTTAAGACTGCAGCAATCATGCTTCCTATCACCACCTGCACTTTATGTTATTGCTGTGAGTTAGAGTGTTCATCTAGAAGAGAAATTTGGGTTAATTTTCTCAGGCTCAAGACATTCACATCCATGCAAACACAAGGAATATTTTGTTTTATGCCTTTATTTCTGTTTCAGGCTGTTCTGAAACAGAACACTATACATAGAGAAGACCTTATGTATAGTGGAAAGGCAGATATGGCACTTTCAAACCTTTTACTTTTCAGTACATGCTGGAGTCATTAGATTTTGAAACAAAACCATGACATTTAAGCCAACTAATAAATAGCAAAGTTTAATATCTAACTTTATAGTCTTCTTTTATATATAACAAAGGAAGGTTGAATCCCTTTACCTCTAGCCAATTGGAGCCCTTCAAAATGCTACAAAAAAGGAGCTCAAACTGATTAAGAATAGTCTTCAGAATTATGCTGGGATATCAAAAATAAAAATGGACTCGATTCTTCAACCCCCTGATACAAAAACCTGTCATTCTCTCTGTACAATGCAGTCAGCTCAGGGAAAACGGTCTGTAACTCATCAGTAAGTTCCTGCCATGTAAAAGAAAGGCAGAGACATGTCGCAGTGTTCACAGAACAACCATATTTATAGTATGAAGAAAATGCTGTCTGCCTCATCCCAGGATGAGCCATAGCAAAAAGTGCATTTGTTTCAGAATTTCTTTTGGATTGAGGGGGGTTCCATTGAGGAAATATTCACACTTACCCAAATTACTTATCCTGAAAGATGGTATAATTAATCCACGTGAGAAAAGTGATTTCTCAGTTCACTTTTAGGTTTTGACAAATAAATCTGAAATTATAAAATTTCTTTTCCTTCAAAAATATTTTTGACACTTTTCCACATTTAAAGGTACTGCCAGAATCTGAAAATCGGTTATATGAGTGGAAAGGTTCTTTAAGGAGTACAAGAAAGAAAAAAGAAAAATCATAATAATTTGATAAAAAGAAAAAGGTAAAAAATAAATAATGAGAAGAATGTCTCTAGTAGTCTCATTTCTTGTCTGCTAGATGTTGCACAGATCTTAAAAGATAGGGCCAAAAAGTTCACAAAGAAAGATATATAAAATACATGTTCTATAAAGAATGTTATTTTAAGGAAAATTATTTTATGCAAATTGTTTCTTGTGTTGAAGCATCAGAAAGGTAAAGGGGAAATGATAGATGAACAAAAATATCAAGACATTAAAACATAAACAAGAATCAGAAAACCATAGTAAGAAACTCAAAGACAGGAAACAAAGCCAAAATGAAACAATTTATTTCAATGAGGACCTTTTAAGCAATAAGCTGCCCTTTTAATGTAATGGAAACTAAATGAAAATGTGTTTAGAATCATTTGCATGAAGATACCAGTTAAATGAAGAAAACTATTTAAGCAACTTGATCCTGTTCTCATGTTTTCATGTTTGAAACCTCATGTTGTCAAAAATGAGTACAGATTTTGATGCTTAACTTGGGCTAATTGAAACCTGAATTCCAAGAGTAATAAAAATATCCAGTTTCAGTGGTAGTGTCAGGTTTTCGGCATCTCAGGAAATTAATCCCAAATGGGCTTTTGTCTGAGCATTTAAACATGAGGCAATTAAAACCAATTTCACTTTTGGAAAAATTAATCATGATCAATTTCTGATACATTTTTCAATTAGTAAAATTAGATCAATGATATTTGTAAGGTGGATCAGACAAAGTAAACAGTTGTTTGGAATATAACTTTTATGCACACTGAAGATGGAAAGAGGAGAAATATTCAGTGGAAGCATCCTCCTGCTCATTTAATTGAAATTGCACCTGGCACAATCATGCCCCTCATGTCTTTCATGATATGAGACACAGAGCAAACTGTAAAGTCTTATAAGGCTTTTCAATTGCAACATTTCTAGAATATAAAGGATTAAGAAACTACACTGCCATGACTGTATTTCTCTCTCTCTCTCTCTCTCTCTCTCATCATCTGCCTATCATCTATCTCAGATTTTTACTTAGCTGCTGTTTGTATTGGTGCTAATGACCTCTCATGTGGAACCAAATCTGCTCCTTCTGAAAATTATCAACACTCCTGCTGATTTATATTAGACTGGAGATTGCTGTTGTGACCAAGTGGGCTTCTCTTAGTATTTCTGACTCATAGTCAGAGGAGTAGCCAAGCATGCAATCATCTTCTCAAGACAGCAGATGAGGCAATGGGATTATTTTTAATGACTTTTAGGTATTTGCATCTAAATATTCATTTTGAAATCTTCTGTATTTCTTTTTATTCCTGTTCCACCCTCCCTGGGTGACTAAAATAAGCATGGGATTCTCCAGGGAATAAAGGCCACAATTTTCTTTCATGCACACAACCCTTACTATGATTCATTTAGTATTTGTTTTGAAAGGATTGCCCACAGCATCCAATGGCATTGGCTTACTTGAAGATCCAAGATTCCCCGGGTTGTATTAGACCACATTGCAGCTCTGTCCTGTTGCTTTCTTGCAGTTCATTTGAGAAGATGTTAACTCACAGGGGCTCTGAATACGATGTTGATATATTCCTGCCAAGGAACAAGCGTGGCTTCAGTGGGGGGGAACATATAACACTCAGACTGTCACAAATTTTGCTGAGGGTTAAACTGACTCACACCTAGATTCTACTTTTATCAACTGGCTAAGATTGCAAATCTCTCTTTTCTGAAATGTTTTATTTTGTACTTCCTCTGTAACATCAACAAAAATTTCTTTACTCCATCACTTGTACATCTGCTTAATGTTATGACAGGCAATGTTATATTCTGAACTTACTTTTGTTATCACAAGTAGCTCCATAGCTATAAGCATTTTCCAGGTTAATTCTCCTGATATTAATCACCTTAGGAGGTACTTACCAATGACTCTCTGTTTTTAAACACTCATTATGTATAGTATCCCTAGAATTACTTTGAACAACTTAGGGTGGTGCAGTGTCTAAGTGTGAAATATGCATCTTTCTACATTCGATTCCCAGACTATAATGCCAGTTAGAACTGGTCAAGATCTGGCACTGGGGACATATTTAGGGAGTTTGATTACATGTCTAAAGTTAAATGGACTGAGGAGAAAATGTGCCACATAGTGATATTTGATATTTCAAAGCAGAGCAGAGCTGGACCACTGCCATTTGACATACTGCTGGGCACAAATTTTAGCAAAGACTTATAAAGACTCATAGATTTGAGAGTTGATCTTATGTATTGAGTGGGACTGCTCAGTTGCAAGGTTCACATTGGGACTTCCCGGGATTGGGGCCCCTTCTTATGTAGAGGTTTTTGCTGCTGCAAAGTATTATTATATACTGGGTCATTCCTATCACTTCTTCCCATTTTCTCAGATTTATTAAGGCACCACACATTTCCCAGGCACCACAAGCACAGTATTTCTCTGGAAGAAGGCATGATGGTGAGGGAGAACGTGTAAGAAGTTGTATCTATTTTGCTTTGCTGAAATAAAAGTTTATTCAGTGTTGCTGCCTGTATAGACAGTATTTTTGCCTGACTATACATGGCACTGCATTTTGATTCCATTTCATGCTATAAATATTACAGTAACATTTATCAAAGCTTATTTATTATATCTGATATGAGCAGATGTTTGCACACAACAGTTTCTACTCATTGAGGAAATATCCAAATGTAGTGGGTTGACCCTGGCCAGATGTCAGGTACCCACTAAAGCCACTCTCTCACTCCCCTCTGCAACTGTACAGAGGCGAGAAAAAAAAACAGCTAAGGCTTCATGAGCCGAGATAAGAGCTGGGAGAGGTCACTTACTGATTACCTTCATGGGCAAAACAGACTCAAAGTGTGGATGTTACTTAAATTTATTACTAACAG
Source organism: Oxyruncus cristatus (assembly GCA_013399855.1). Lineage (NCBI taxonomy): Eukaryota > Metazoa > Chordata > Aves > Passeriformes > Cotingidae > Oxyruncus > Oxyruncus cristatus. The sequence continues at coordinate 1,241,456 of VXAY01007484.1, read as the reverse complement.
GATCAGAGCAAAAGAGTGAGAAACAAAACAGTCTTAAAAACACCTTTCCACCCCCGATCCCTCCCTCCTTCCATGTTCTCCCACCTCCCCCCCAGCTGTGCAGGGGGACAGGGAATGGGGGTTATGGTCAGTTGTTGTTTCTGCTGCTGCTCAGGGAGAGGAGTCTGTCCCCCACTCCTGTGGGATCCCTCCCACGGGATACAGTCCTTGATGAACCTCTCCATTGTGAGTCCATCCCATGGGCAACAGTTCTTTGTGAAACTGCTGTCCCATGGGTCACGTCTCCATGGGGTGCAGTCCTTCACAAATGAGCTGTGCCCGTGTGGGTCCCCCACAAGGGCCACAAGTCCTATCTGGGAAAAACCTGCTCCAGCGTGGGCTCCTCTTTCCACAGGCTGCAGATCTCTGCCAGGACCCTGCTCCATCATAGGCCTCCCACAGGGTCACAGCCTCCTTCATGCATCCACTTGCCCCAGCATGGGCTCCATCACGGGCTGCAGTTGGAGTCTCTGCACCCCGATGGTCCTCCACAGGCTGCAGGGGCCACAGCTCCAGTGCCTGGAGCACCTCCTGCCTCTCCTTCTGCACTGACCTTGGCGTCTACCTTGTTGTTCACATGTTCTCACTCTGCTTTTCCCTGGCTGGAATTCTTTTTTGCACCACAACCTTCTGTTCTTAAATATGTTATCAGAGAGGAGTTACTGTCACTCCTGACTGGCTCGGCCTTAGCCAGCAGCAGGAAGTCCGTCCTGGAGCCGGCTGGCATTGGCTCCACCAGACCGGGGAAGCTTCTAGCAGCTTCTAACAGAAGTCACTCCTGTAGCTCCCCCCACTACCAAACCCCAGCCACAAAAACCCACTACACTAAATCAAGCAGTCCAACAAGAACATAAAAGAAAATACTGCAGCTTCATTTATAATTTTCTTTGGGCTTTTTGTTATTTGAAAGGTATGTTACTTAGCAAAATTCTGAAGAGCCCACCTTTATTTGACTAAAATGTTTTCTTCATAACAGCTCCTTCAAGAATGCTTGAAGTCTGAATCTGAAATCTGAAGTCCGAATCTGAATTCTGAAGTCCTATCTATGTCTATTTTAGGTTTTTTGTGACATGGATTTTCGAGGAGGTGGATGGACTGTGGTTCAGAAAAGAACTGATGGAATAATTTCATTCCAGAGAACATGGTCTGACTATCTGGATGGATTTGGTGATCTTACTGGTATTAATTTTAAATACTCTAAAGTGCTTCGTATCCTACATTTCTGCTGCCTGTATGTGAGCAACATTCCACTAAATTGTGCAGGATTTTTAGTAGTATAAAATTCTTGTTTCTTAAAAGTCTTATTTTTACATACAGATTTTTTTAATCAAATCTGTTGAATGATCTTCTCAATAATGGCTGTGACCCACTAAAGTCTTTAGCCATTGTAGTCTCACAGGAGGTGTTTAAAGTATGATATTTTCTTCCTGAAATAATGCATGGATTGTATTTCCTCTCTTTTCAGATAAAAAAAAAATAGCCTTAGTTGGTTTGAATCACATTTGCAAAATATTTCCCTAAAGGAGAGAAAAATCAGTAATATTTCACCATAGGACAACCAAAGTTAGAAACAGAATGGAAATATTTCAGTAGCTAATAACAACACAAATGTGATAACAATTTTTTTATTTCCACCTTTCATCCAGCAAGTCCAAACTCATTTGCTTTTTCAGAAGTTTATCTGGGTTTCCAATGGAAACACACAGCTTTTCTGTACAAAAAAGCACAGCCCATATGGGGCAACAAGTGTAATTTATGGAGGCAGCAAATTCTGAGAATAGGGTTTGTGTTTTGTTGTGTTTCATAGAATGCTAACATTTAGCACTTCTCAGTATTGCCCTTGGGAATGCTACTGTTTATGCAAGTGGATCTTTAACACATCCATTTTTTTGTGGTTTTCTAAGGTATATTTGAAATCTATCATGTGGACAATTTTCTAAAAAGTATCATAGAGAAAAAAGATGATACCCACATAGAACTCTTTCCATGGATTTCCTAAGGAAGTAGGAAGATTACTCTGTTCCTTCATTAGTCTTTTAAAGGAATATAAGCCTGTCATACAACTTTTATTACATTTGGTTTAGGAAGTAAAGTAGAAAAGAAAGAACAATAATTTTTTCTTTTACAGTTTCCATTTCTAGACTATATATTATATTTCTGTTTAAGGGGAATTTTGGCTTGGACTAAGGAAGATTTTTGACATAGTAAATCAAAAAGCCACTAGTTTCAATCTTTATGTGGACTTGGAATCAGAAAATGACAAGCATGCCTATGCATCATATGATGGATTCTGGATAGAGGATGAAGCATGTTCTTTTAAGATCCATTTGGGGCATTATTCAGGAAATGCTGGTAAGAACTTCCTTCTTTAAAGTATTTAAAAGTAGCTGGTCCTTTTCTTAATATAAAAATGCATTCAAAAGAGTAATAATTAATTAACTTGAAAAATTGTTTATAATGTGTTTTTCTCTGGCCCATAATGAACACTTATGCACATAAATGGTTGATGATATAGCAATTTTGGTTATGCCAACATTAATCTTTACATAGCAGGAAATCACTTTATTGCTTCAATGTCCTTAATGGAATAACTGAATAAACTCTTCTTTAATAAAGATGAATAAAAGGAGGATCTTTAACAGATCCGAGTCTATGGGATATATATAATAAATAAGGGATTTTGTAGGTATTAGTGTTATCTAATGGTACAGTTCTTTAGATGTCCATTATCTCATCCCAGATTTGCTGATGTTAGTGGAAGTCTTCCTGATGATGCTTTGGTTAATTCAGAAGTGCCCAGACAGTCATGTACAAAGGGTAGAGAACGAAACTGAGTGGAACAAAGTTGGTCTACAGTGTGTAACAGTTACTGGGTGATACATAGACACAAATTAATTTACAATTTCAGACCTCTCTTAATAGCATAAATAAACTAAGTGTGGAAAGATTTTCATTAAGTATTGCACAATGTCTTACTGCTTTTTTCTCTGTTTTTTTTACATGTTTAGTAATATGAAAGAATGTTTCATATTACTAATGAAATAGCTATTCTCTAAAGGTGTTGGCGCTTTACTCTACCTGTATTTGAAAGATACTGTATTTGTATTTCTTTAGTAAGACAACAGAGCCAATAATCAACAACCTTTGAGTTTTAACAATTCCATCTTTTCTCATGACTCTCTTTGGGGCTTTGGACACATTACTGGAAAATCTTAAGTTACAACCCTTTTTGTTTCCTTTATCTTTTCTTCCTCTGTCTTTGAGGACAGAAGCCTTTACCTTCCTAGCCCGTATGCATTTCTAAAAGCAACAACAATATAAAGATGTTGTTTCATCAAATTTCAGCTTCTTCCATATTTCTCAGTATTTTATTCTTTTTCTTTCCTTCATCTTTAACACTTTGCCAGCTCATTATCTGGTGCTCTTGAACCGTTTTTAAAGAACTCTATTTTTCCAATAAATTTAGAGGAAAAGTTTGTGAGATATGCAACAAGCAAGAAATGTTCTTCCATAAATAATTTTTTTATCCTTCTGTTCTATCTGTTGTGCTTAGGTAATGCATTTAGAGGATATAGAAAAGAAGATAACCAGAATTCAATGCCTTTCAGCACTTTTGATGTTGATAATGATGGATGCAGGCCAGTGTGCACTATCAAAGAACAGCCTGTAAAGAGCTGCAGTAACTTCAGTGATAGAACTGGATGGTGGTTCAGCAAGTGTGGCCTTGCAAATCTTAATGGTGTTCATCGCTACACAGGTAGATTTCTTGCAACTGGGATTCACTGGGATACATGGAAAATGAAGAATAAACCAGTCAAAATTAAATCAGTTTCAATGAAAATTCGGAGAACCTATTATCCATATTTCCATTAGCATATGAAACTAGAAATATATCTCTTCTGGAAATTATATGGAATAACGTATCATTGCAATCATAAATACCTTTCATCTTCACTTGAAGTGTTCAGTCTTATAACTTTATGAGGTATTTCTACAATACAGTTACTATTTTTACCGGGAAATGTCAGCATTTGTAGTGTTCCCGCTTGAGTAAGAAGGTCCTAAAAAGAACTGGGTTTCCAGAAAAAGAATTAAGCTTAGTTCTTGTCAGCTTTTATTCAACTTTTAATTTTATTTACTCTTAGGCAGTCTCAGAACCAGCAGAAAAAAATTATAAAGAAAAGTGTAATGCTTACCTCTGAATGTGCTTTTTCTATGCACTCTGCATATCTGAATTTCTAAGAAATTGCATCAAATTTTCTTTTAAAAACCTATATACCTCCCATTTCCGTCATAATATTATGGAAAAATATCTTTTCTTCACCATAGGTTAATTTTCCAGAATCAGCTCTTCTTTCTATATTCTTTATCAGTCAAGTTAAAAATTGTTACAATGTATATATAAGGTTCAGTATATCCTTAGGGCCTGATTTTTATACAAGTAAGGTTAATAATGAGATTCGAGAAGTATGGTCTATTTTGTATTTAATTTGAACAGTCAATGTATTTCATAATCCGATTTTTACTCTACCATTGTCTATTTCACAGTTCACTAAAAATGAAAATTTTTTTTCAAAGAAAATGCATAGCTTTGGACTTTTAATTTTTGGATATATGGGCCTGATGGGTTTTTCATTCTCATTGGCATTCACTTTGTGGAAGATCATGTGGTAATGCACAAAACCAATTTAAGTTGTATAAGTATGTTTAAAATGGTTAATTCTTTGAATTTCTGTCAGTAAAAATAAAATAATATCAATAAAAATGTGAATGTTGTCAGTACAGCAGTGTTTCTGGAACCTGGCATCTAATCTGCAGCAGCTAGACATGGTATTTCTCATCTTTGCTTCAGTTTCAGTAGATCAGCTCTGTAGAAGCAAGTGGAATGAAAACAGTTAAAAACTCTGTGAGCTTCCTCTTTGCTATTTTTTCTTTTGACCAAATATTATTACAGTGAGCAGAAACCATCATCAGTTCAGAACCACAATAGTTTAGAACTTCTTCCCAAAGTCATACATAGATGTAGGAGGAAATTTAGCTTTTCATGGAGTATGTTACAAGCTTAAGAGAGAGAAAACATTCCTCTTTTCTTCGATGCTTTAGTACTAGTCTTTAACAGTTGGATGTAAAAAGTTCTTCTGCTAAAAGCAGAAGGCAGAAAGCTTCTCTCTGCCAGAGAGAAACTGGGGACTATCCTTATTGGAGGAGGGGGGCTGCAGTAGAAACAGGGTAGGAAGTAGCTTGAGGAAAAATATCAAAGGCCCTGTAGAGGGATTGTGAGAAAGGGGGTGGGTCCCACTTTTGGGGGAGACTGAATTCTCTGAGCACGGGGGGTATTTTGTTGACGGACACTGTAGTCTTTGAAATTAGAGATGAAGCAATTGTATGTAAAGACTGTTTAGCCCTCTCTCTCACTTCATGTTTATTAGGAATGCAATCCTTTTGAACAGCAACATGGACCCAGCAGACCTATAAAGGTACATACTGAAGTGAAAGAGCTTCTGCACCAAGATTAACAGACATTAGAGCTTAAAAAGAGTATTAATTCTGGCTGCAAGCCTGGATGGTGCCATCGTATTAGGGCTCTTATGTCAGAAGGAGTCCTCAGGCTTCAGTACAACAATCCTACTGGAGAATGCCAGTGGCTAAATTTCATGGAAATTTAATGGCTTTAATGAAAGCCTCAAACTTTGATGGTGGGGCCCCTGTTCTGACAACAGGTCTGAACCTGCAAGCAGAAAGGAAGAGTCTCAGTAGGGACTCTGGATGGATAGAGCTATATTCTACTGACACCCTGAGGCTGCTTGTGGCTTAATTAGAATCCCTGATTAAAAATGAAGGTGACAAGTGGAGATTGCAGATGTGTGCTGGCAGATACTACCATGATTAATTATCAGGTTTAATCTCGCCATTGCCATCATTGGTTAGATTAGCTGGCAGCAAGTAATCACAGTGGAGATGGGCCTGGAAAGAAAACTAAATCTTGAAGGATCATTCTTGCAAATAGGCACCGGATCTTTAAGTCAAGTCAAATTGAAAACCTATATAAAAAATGAATTGAATTCTCAATATCAGTAGTGGGGCAAGGTTTTGATTTTTACTGTTCCTTGAAAGATAAAAACATTTCCAAGACTATTTGCAGACACTTGCTTTAAACTCAATACACATGCTTAATACCATTAGGTACTGCTCTACTAGTAAGGTTGCAGGTAGACACTATGTTCTCTGTGGCTTAGAGTTCTGTCCCTTTGTAGATAAAATGAATTTATTTTGCCCCAGGCTTGACTTGTGTCTTTGTTGTGCTGTGAGAGCTGGATCTGCAGCATTAACTGCAAAAAGGATGAAGTCCAAATTGCAAATACTAGTCAGGTTTTAACTCCTACGAATCATTCAGATATGAGTTTTCAATGTAATATTCTCAATCAAAAGATGGACAATGCTTTAATTCTTTTTTATCTACTAGTCATGATCACACTAAGTGCTTCTGTGGCACCAAAACAAGTAATTAGATAATAATTAATATAATTTATTGTAGTTTAATGATTTTATTTCCTTTTATCGAGGTTTCTATGAAAAGCTGTTAAGCATAGGAAAATTAGTTTTATTATCATTTGGATGTTCTGAAATATGAGTATTGATTTAGTCTTGTTTTAAAATTTAGCATATGCTTAGAAAATCAGAGTGCTAGAGATTAGCTGGCAGCTTGCCGATGCAAATCTGAAATACAGCAATGACAAGAGAACATTTTCCATGTGATAGATGGCTACTGTCTTCAAAGGTTCATTCCATTTCCACCTTAATAATAAAACAACTGTGAAAACAAATAAATTTTTAGTTAAACACAGACAATTTACAAGAATATTAAACTGTTCCAGAAGCCTATGTTCCATATTTACAGCTCATGGTTCCCAATTACCACACGTAAGATTTTTGTGGCCATATACTTAGGACCAGTAATCAGTTGGTTATTGCCCAAACAGTCTTATTTTGACTATAATATAAAGGAACATGTAGGGTGTACCATATTAAGAGAAACTGATTGAGTGTTTCAAATAAAGAGTGTCTTGGTTTAAATGCTCTTAATATCTATTCCAGGAATGATACTCTAAGCTATGAGAAGTTGCATTTAAAGGACATGCTGTTATGAAACTGCATTTCTTTTGTTTTCTTTTCCCCACAGTATATCTTTAATTTGTAAATCTCAGTTTGGTGAACTCAAATTATTTAATAATTTGACCTTTCTGGTCACAAGAAACCTTTCTGAGGACTTTTGTTTTGTTCTGCACCCCTCTCCCTGGAGCCTGCCCTACATTGTCCCATTGTCAACCCAAAAGCCAGCAGAGACAATCCACTGGCATGGGAGGGGTGCTCTGAGGGATTTCTGTTGGCATGGCTGCACAGAGAATGTAAGTTATTTACAAAAGGGGTACTGGAAACATGCCTACACATTTCCAGGCTGGGTATTGATCTGCCAGGTGTTCTAATCTATAAAGACAGGCTGCACTTCATTTTGCAGCTCATTGTAAAATGAGTTAAAATTGAGGAAAGGAAGGCATCCTTGGCTTTCAGCGGACACAGGTTTTGCTGACGTGCTCTATATTCATCGACCAGAAGTTAAGTTGTTACTCTACAACATGCTCTAATGAATACTTATACCAAATGGTGCAAATAACACTGTATTCTGCAGGACTGTACAAAGATACAATTCACAGGAAGAAGGGAATGGTCCTTTCATAACAGAAAGCTTTTCTGCTCCTTCATTTCAAATTTTCAATTTGTGTATGTGTGTGTGTGTGTAAAAATCACAGGCGGGCAGACAAACCTATGTACTCATGCATACTTGTAATGCAATTTTCAGCGAGACAGAAGGCTGCTAAGACCAGTATCAAAGACACTCCCAACCATTTATTTTCCACGTGTTTTCCTCCATTGCCTCAGCTTTTCCCCAGCCTTATCTGGTCCGATAGTTTTGGGTTTTGTGGTTGCAGCGGCTCTCCTTGTCAGGGGGCTCACAGCCAAGGCTACCTAACAAAGACAAGCTCTCAGAAGCAAACATCAGGCTCAGCTTTGAGTCCAGAAAAGCTTTGTTATAAAAACCATTCAAAACTGAGAGGGTTGTTTGAGGTACACCCCTTTTGTCCCCTGCCAAGGGGCCGAATCCCAGGCGGTTCCAGACCCCAGCAGGGCCGGGCCTGCGCTCGGGGCCGTGGGCGCCGCTGGGGAACAGCCACGAGGGGGCGCCAAAGCGCCGGGCGCGATGCGCTGGGGCCTCGCGGGGCCGCTGGGCCCCGCCGTGAGGCGGCCCCTGCCCTTCCCAACCTTCCGAGAAATCCTACCTTGCCCTTTCTTTCTCCTTTCCCCTTCCCCTCTTTCTCTTTTTCTTCCTCTTTCTCTTTTTCTGTTTCCTTTTCCTGAGTGTATTTTGCCTACAATCTCCTCCAGCTGTGATGTCACGCGTTACCTCCCCGCATTGCACAGCCCAGGGCGCACGGGATGGCAGGAGGCACAGCCCGTGCTGGGCTCCCCTTGCAGCCCACGATTTCATGCGAAAACCCTCAGAGCATGCATTGCACTTCCGTGTACTGTGATTTTTCAGACATCTCCTTTTTTTTTTTTTTTTTTTTAATGCAATACTTTGGAGGGAATTTTATATTTAGCACTAGGGAAGAGGGGCTCATGGCGACGAATCTTCGCACATAAAACATTTGCTAAAGACAGTAAAAGTTTGCATGTATTCCAAAAAGACTTGGATGGATTCATGCAAGATGAATGTATAGAATCGTAGAATCATTAAGGTTGGGAATAACGCCTCCAAAATCATCTAGTCCAACTATTACCCCAACATTTTGAAGTCCACCACTAAACACATGTCCCTAAGCACCACATCTACATATTTTTTTTTAACACTTCCATGGACAGTGATTCCACCTTTTTTCTGGGCAGCCCATTCCCACCCTTTCAGTGAAGAAAGGTTTGTGTCTCTCAGTTGAAATAGGGATGAGGAAACTATGAGATATACAGGAAAATAAAAAAAAAAAAGTAGATGTTTCCAGTCTCAGCTATTTTGTGGTATGTAGCTGCAGACAAAAAATGTCAAAATCCAATTAATTTTCTACAATGAACAGATATAAAATAGAATTTTTTTTCTGTATTTTATTGGTTGCAAAACTAAATATGAGAGTTATGAAACTGAGAACTCAGCGCAGGAACATAAGGGTTTTTAAAAAACAAGTTTTCATTTTGTGTGTCTCCTGCCTATGACAACAGATTCATTTTTATATTTGCAGCTATTTCTGCCTCATAGTAGTCAATAAGGTCCTGCATTGTTACAAGGTTAAATATTTTTCAAACCTTTCTAGTGTTCTTATTTAATTCTGATACTACCACATAGATTGGTAGTCCACTAAAATGATGAGAAATAAACAGAATTCAGCAGACCAGAGTACAAAAGCTAAGAAGGTCCAAGCAATATAAAAGAATACTTTATATAAAGCCTGTCAGGTATTACAATTTTAATAACTTCTTTCTTATTAGGAAATTGCAATCAGAAGAAAAAGTACACGCTATTTTCTAGTGAAATATTTGAAGGAATTCAGCTCTGTAAATTTTTTGATTTTGCTTTATATTCTTTTGCTAATACCTTTTTAGATGGTTAAACTATTTGTCTCCACATCCGTTCTGTCCTTTTAAATTAATAATTACAAGACATAAGCAGAAATAACTCCTGCATTCTAATGAAAATGAATGATTGATTAGCGCTTATCATTCTAAAACACCGGGTTCGTGTGTTTAGGTTTTGGTAGTGGGGGGCTGCAGGGGGACTACAGTGTGACTTATGTGAGAAGCTGCTGGAAGTCATGTCCAGTGGAGCCAATGCCAGCTGTCTCCAAGATGAATCCACTGCTGGCCACAGCTGAGCCCATCAGCGATAGTGGTACCACCTCTGGGATAACATATTTGAGACAGGAAAAAACCCTGCTATTCTGGGTTAATACAGAACCTGCAATTTTTTTTGCCTGGGAGTTAACATCAGGCAAACTGTCACCAAATTCTGTCAGACAACCTGCAGGCAGAGAAGAAGGGAGTGAGAATACATGACAAAAACAGCCCTGCAGACCCAAGGGTCACTGGAGAAGGAGAAGTGGGGAGGTGCTCTAGTTGCCAGAGCACAGATTCCCCTGCAGCCAGTGATGCAGACCATGGTGAGGCAGCTGTGCCCCTGCAGCCCATGTAGGTCCACAGGGGAGCAGAAATCCACCTGTAGCACGTGGGGGACCCCACACTGGAGCAGGTGAATACACAAAGGAGGTATTTTTCTGGAAGCTGAAGTCTCAGTTTGGGACACACGATTAGTCAATCAAAGCAAAAGATCTTTAGCTGAAATATTTAATTAAATTTAGTATCAGACATATTGGTGCAAGGTGTTCTGTTGAGTTGCACTGATAGAGTGTACTTCAGCTATGTTATAAAGTGAAATCTCTATTGAATTGAATGAACTGTGATTAAGCTCTGTTACAAAAGTAACTATAAAATAATTTTAAGCTCAACAGGCTCTATATTTGTATTCACTCTGAAGAATGTATACGACAAGCTTTAATTTTGTGAGTTTGTGGATAACTTCTAAAATGTTACTTGGAGAAAGCGTTGGCTTAATTTATTTTCTGTTCTGTAATGAAAGAACATTTAAAATGGTAGGAAAATTCCACTGTTGGTGTGGAGACAATCAAATATACTTTTATTGAGTAGTTGATGCTGTTCATCGTCTCTTCCTACATTACTACTTACAGACTTACGGGAGACAGTAATTGGATGTATGGCTTCACTAATAGATGCAGTTAATGTCATCAACAGCAGATATAGTCCAATTGTTTACAAACTTGCTTTCTCAAGTTACATCAGAAAAGGAAATGCTCAAATTCTAGATTTGACATTTTTAGATGTCAAGGAAGATGCCAGGAGCAAGGAAGGCTCACAAATATGCATCACTGCCTTGAGCCAAATATGTGCCATTCCTGATTAGAGTTATGGGAAAAAATTCTGTGCAGTATGGACTTTTCCTGCATGGAATTTTTCTAAGTCAAGGTTATGAAGGAAGGATATATGAATCTGCTTTAGGCTTGCATTAGGGTGACTGACCAATGTTAGTCTCAATTACTAATCCAAACAATAAAAACATTAACTAAAGAGGCTCATAAATTACCTACAGTAGAAATATCCCCAAACTGATCAGGGACCACCTGCCCCTGACAACCCCAAACTCTCAGGTCTCCTGGAGAAGCCACTCCTGAGCGTAAACTGGGAAATGGGGACATGTTGTGAGGATAGTGAGGAAAACCAGGGAATGGGGAGGTTGAGCCATGCCCTGTTTCGCTGGGTGTCCTCGACTGTCTCCCTGCTGTCACATTGAAGGCACCTCGCTGTCCTGAGGCTGTGCGGTCTCAGTGGGGGACCTGAAGCTTGCAGACAAGTTCTGGGTTGGGATGGATGCTTAGTGCATAGTCAACCTGCCAACTGATGGCACAATATGATGACTAATTTGGAGCATTTCTTTACTCAAAGGCATTCTTTTGCCTATGAACACTACGCAAAACACACTTATGTCCAGTATATATAGCCACTGTATGTTTAAGATATCCTGAGTGTTATCCCTTTGGTGGCGGAAAAGTTGTCTGTAAGTTTTTGCTTAAACAAGGTCAAATTGTGTAGCCAGTGCAGAAGAGATATTGCTGCAGTCATGCTGGTATAACTCTTCTAATAATTTCCTCAAACCTGTACCTAATGTTATATTCAGAAACTCCTATGAACTGATGTAACTAACTCTATTTTCTGATATTTGCTTTCCTGTGATTTGGAAGTAGAGGAGGAGGAATACGTTATACCCAAACAATGTCAGTATTTATGAAATGACTCTTCCATGTACTTGTGTCTTCATTTCCTGGAAGAAGTGGATGGAGTGGAAGAAGACATTTTGTCACCAGGTTTCTTTTGACCTGCCAAGTATTTGAGTTATCTGGGACTGTGTGTCAGTCAGTGACACTGTGATAGGCTCTTTCTTGAGTTTCCATTTGGTGAGAACAGAGATGCCTTTTGACACAGCCTGCTATGAAAGTGCAGCCAGCAAGTACAGCTGCAGACATCAGTGGTATGAAATAGCTGATGTGATCTTAGACAATAGAAAAATGAAAAGTCTCGGATTTTGCTGGAAGCACAGTGAAGGTCAATGGTGTATTACTTTGAGCCATGGGCTGTACCCTCTCCTGACATATGCTGGAAAAGAGCAGAGTGGGGTTTGTGCTTGTCCTTTCACTGAGCATGAAGAGTACCTGTGAAAAACATTGATCACTGAGGAAGCTTTGCAGAAATATGTACATTTGCGAATGACTCTCCAGTTACAAGGTAGCAGATTTTAAACCCACTTTTTAGCTAGCCTCTGTTGAATTGAGATAGAATCATAGAATTGTTTACATTTGGAAAAGATCTCTTAGACAGCTAGTTTTTATTTAACGATATTAAATATTATTAAAGTGGATGACTTATAAACTCTTATATATTTGCTTCTGCATGAGTAAATCAGGTGCAGGGTCTGATCATGAAAGAAAATCTAGTTCATTTAGTGAGTTCTGGTTCCTCTAAAGCCTTGCAGACTATTTTGCTATTCTTTTTCTTCTGTTTTAGTTGGATCCCTTGTAGAATTTATTTTTATTTTGCCTGGAATAAAAATCAGGCAAACTGTTGTCAAATTCTGTCAGACAACCTGCTTACCTTTTTTTAGAATTGATACAATTTTGAAGGTTTTTAGTGCCGCCATATTTCAAGATGTATTGAAATTTAATACCAGTTTGTGATATGTAGTTGCAAATTAATGAATCCTGTTGATTTAAAACACTTTTGCTTGATAAATGCTGTTTTACCTCTCCAGATAATACTGCTAGAATTTTACCATCCTCTCGTAATATACCTGTTGGGTTTACCTGAAGCCAGCTGCATTTCCACTGAGATGCTTCTTTGTTTCTGCATCGGGAAATTGGAATGACAGGACTTTCTGTGTCTGCATATGTAAGTATAAGATACGTATTGAGTGTATACCATATATGTATGATTGTGTAAGTGTAATAACTGCAATGTGTGCTCAGCAGATGCAGGAACATGTTTTTGAAAGCCCTGTGAGCCTGGCAGTTCAGCCAGCTTTCAATCAACCTCACTGTCATCCTTAGCTTGTCTTGAAGGGAACAGTGATGGGAAAGATGTCCAAAGCACTGCTGAAGTCAAGATAAAAAACATCCATGGCTCTCCTCTTATCTAATGAGCCAGTAATCTCCTTGTAGAAGGCTAACATCTTGGTCAAGCCTGGTTTCCCCTTCCATGCATCTTGGAGAGTTGTAAACTCTTCTAGATTTTCCAGAAAGGATGTGAATGCTTCTCCCGTCATCCTGACCTCTTACCACTTCTGTATTTGTGTACATATGCTTGAGGTGGTCCATTGTCAGCTCTGTTTTGCCAGTTTTGGGGTCTCCCTTTTCCATGACAACTTACTCCCTTTGCTTGCTAAGCCAGGCCACCATAACCTCACATGATGATTCGTCATCTCCCCTCCCTGTCACTCTTATTTTATAGGTCCCATCTCACAGGATACTCCTGCAGCAATGCAAATATCTTCTGAATATCCTATTGGAAAAGAGAGGAAAAAAGAAAAAAATATGCCTCCTAGGTAGAAAAATAAAAACCTTGCAATACACTGAATAATGTAATCTTAGATTAAGAAATAGGTGTTTTTTGAGAGAAAACCTTCAAAACACATTTTAGTTGGGAGCAAGGTATGTTTTTCCGTAGTTCATGACAGTCAGTATTATTCTAGAATCAGGTCTGCTGCAGAAATATGAGATTATTTTTGCTGCTGGACAGACAGACCTCAGCTGATTCATTTGGTCCATTTGTAAATTGTATAAGGCTTTTTTGAACAGGCTGATCTTTAGAAAATGTCAAGCTCCTTAGAAACAAAGCAAACACCAAAAATATTGCATAAGTTTTTTATGGCACATCCATGAAATAGCGATCATTTGAGTCCTTTACAGCTGTGAGTGTAGTGAGTTAATTAAATTCTTGAGGTAGCGGGACATTTCCTTGTTTCTGAATTTGCACACCTATGCAAGGATTTTCTTCAGGAATATTGAAAGCATTTTAGAGTGTTTGCTTATCAGCTGAACCTTTGTACATGGTTCTCAGAGAAATTAAAAAAAAATAAAAATGTGTTTTACACATTTATGCTGGGGAAGCATAAATAAGCAAATTAGTGTAGTTGGTCTGATCTTTTTCTGGCCAACAGTTTTCTGTTGAAAAATGCTGGGTTTAGGAAGCTTTTGTAACCTTGTTTGTTATCTTGTTATGTATTTATTTGCTGTTTTTTCATGTGGGTTCTTCAGTTGCTTTTCAGAAGTTCAGTGTGACCTGAAGTCTGGGACCCCGCAAGAAATCTAAAACTCTCCTTTGGACCCCACAGGTGTTTGAGAGGTGGCAAAAGCACAGCAGTAGCAAGCAGGCCCTGCAGCAGCTATTCTACTCCCAGGAAATCAGCTGTGACCCAGGAGCAATCAGCTGAGAGCTGAGACCAAATAAAAGCCCCGCTCCCTGTACACACCCTCTGCTTGGTGCCAAACTCCAGCTCCATGTGCTGCTGTCCCCTGGCAGTCCTGGGGCTGGGGCACAGGAAGCTGGCACTCCTTTGTGCCTTCCCAGCCACTGCTGCAGAAATAGCTTTCTCCAACAGGATATTCTGAAATGCTGACTTTGCAGTTGCTTTCCAAATCAATTTGACCCCATGTGTCACCCACCCCCACCATTTCCTGTGGAAGAGGACTTGAAGGGGGTGAGGCTGAATTGGGCAGAATAAGATTTGCTAGAGCTGCATGGAGATATCTGGAGGGGGGAAAGGAAGGAAAACTGATGGCCGTTTTTTGATTTACACAGGGTCAGGGAACTCTGCTTTCTCACATATGTCATATTGATCTTTGACCAAGCATACTCCCTTAAAATTTTGCATTGGCATGAAACTAAATCTATGGAATAGATACCTAGCAGATATCTGTCCCAGGCAGAGCTCTCTTCATCTCTGTGTCTCCACAGGGCTCTGACAAATGTTGAAAACATCTGATCCATACCAGGAGAATCATCTCCTGCTTATAGCTGGCCTTTGCTATTTTTTCAAGTCTTTCTGGTTTGTTTCTGATCTCATCCTGCCCATCAAAGCCAGTCCCTGTGAAAGGGAGATCAGGAAATGCTGTCTGGAGAAACAAGTCACAGGTGAAATATGTATATTTATGTCAACAAGGTTTTTCTTCCAACGTTGTTCTCCTGCTCCCACTCTCAATATTCAGGTGCTCTTCTGTGTCTTCTGTGACTAGCACAGAAATTGGCTAATTCTGGATGATCCACTTTAGGATTAACATAATGATGGAGAAGTCCCTGCTCTGAGCTGCTGATGGTCTCATTTGAACAGATAGAAGCCAGACCATCATAAGGGGCTTATCATGAACCTGAGAGTCCAAGGAGAGTCCTGAAGTCAAGATAGTGAATTTTTAAGGGTTCTTACAGAGAAACAGAAAATTACCTAATGGATAGGGGCCATCCTGTGTGTTCCACGTGTTGACAGAAAACAGTTACAAGGAGCAGAAGAAGGTGTTGAAGGGAGGACTGAGAAGAGGGTAGAGATGGAGAGAGGTAGAGGATTTCCTTGCACTATTTTCATGGCAATCATCGTGTGAAATATAAGGCTTTCTAACACACTAATTTAGTTTTGCAAAAACACTGTTGTCCTCATTGCACATATTAGGGACTGAGACCCATAGAGATGTCTACTAAAGACTAAGCCTTTTCAAAGTACTTTGTATTACACAACACAGATGGAAATGCTTGGTACTTCAGAAAAACAGACCCTGGGGTATCCAGAAAATAAGAAACATGCAGTTCAGTTACAACTCATGAAAATCTCAAAGTTAGTTAAACATAATCAAATTGTCATTCGGAGGCAAGTTCAGGAATAATCAAGGGCAATAATTGAGCTGATCTCTGAGACCACCTTTACTTTTCCTCACTCAGCATCTGCAACGTATGAGTCAAGCTCTTAGAAACAAGAGGGACTCCAGTGCATACCTGGCCCAGCCTTGCAGCCTTCTCCCTCCTGTGCATTTAGGGAGGGAGTCTCATCTCTAGAGGGTATCTAAACCAGCCAGGAGGAAAGGTTTTTAAACCTCAAGGAGAAAAGGGGGAGGACTTGAGTATTTTTCTCCTATGTGAGACTGACTGGAAGTCAGAGCTTGAAACCCCATCCCTGGTTTGGATACTTTAATTGTGTTTTGAACTGTAGATGACTAGCTCATACTTTGTTTTCTGAATGGCAGCTGCTTTTTAGGTGATGAAACAAGGGATTGGAGACCTCCAGAAAGGCTGCACTCTCCAGCCTGAGATGGACCAAGGTCATGTTTTCCACTAAGTGCGTGATTAAGTTTAAGAAGATGTACCCAAAGGCAACAGTTCATATTTCATTAAAGCTTCTGTTTCAGCTTGAACTTGGTCACCCAAGAAATTGTTCCTGCTTTGAATATCTGATGTGTGTAGCAGGTATAATAATAATGATTGTGATTCTGCAGTTGAGGCTGGTGTAGGTCTGTGTGCCTGGAGAAGTAGGTGATCGCTATTCCCACACACAAAATCCAGAAGTAAGGTGAATCAGACAATAGAGACAAGACTAGATAAGTAGGGAGAGACTAGTAGGGTGACACTCTGGAAGAAATGAACAAACAAAAATGAGGAAGAATAGGAGATATTATAGTAAATATTCCAAATAATTTTCTGACACATTATTTATTTATTCATACTGGACCCTGCTTCATTGAAGATAATATTTGCCACAAAAGAGTTCAGTGTCAGGGAATTTCTGTAGAAGATCAGAGGAACACAAAGTCCTCTAAACCAAGTCTTGCAATGAGGCTATGGCAGCCATTCAGCTTCCAAGCAAACACCAGGAATGAGTATAATCATAAGATGAGCTGGAACATGGCTATCATAGAAGAAAGAGGCTTCATTTAAGATTTCACCAATATAAGATGTTCTGCATAAGGAGAGACAGCATCTTGGCAAAACATACAGCTGTCTACAGGGCCGTAGAGAAAGAATACAGAAGAATGTCCTTTGTCTAAACAAACTGCTTATGTAATCTGCTTTAACCTCATGATAACTATGTGTAACACAAATGAACTTCAAATTCATATGCATTCAGTCAAGGAATGATGATGCTGACTGGTTGCTTTAATGATGTACAAGAATGTCCATCTCATTGTATCTGCAACCTGTGAAAGTCCTTAATCCTGCTTATAGCAGTAAATTGTTGCATGGAAGCAAACAGTCTCAGTGTAGGGTCAGACACTTATTCTATCATCAGATCAACTCAAGTTACTGTAGTTACTACAAAGAATCACTAAACACATATGAGACCACTCAGGAACACTGTGGGGCGCGTCCAGAGACAGTAGCTGTCCAGGATCTTACAGCTGCAAATTGCTTAGGGCCTCACATCATTACTATGCCCTACAACACAGGCACAGGTCATTGTCAGTTCCTTGACAGAGTACTCTGTGGGGACCTTGACATTCAAACAGTGTGGTGAACAAGTTGCTACATCATTTGATAACTTTTTTAGTGCAGCAGAATAAGACAATCTAGATGATACTCGGTGGGGACAGACAATATTTAGCTCTTGGTTGCATCCCATATGAGGGATTTCACTCAGCCTGGCAACTTTCTTACAGGAACAGCAATGATAAACATACATGTAAACCTGAATTTGGTGTTTGGTCAGCTGAATTGGCCCAACTGAAAATGAAATACCAATTCCTTTTGTAAGAACCTAAGCCAGTGTTTGTAAAGACAGAGTACCAACTCCACAGAAAATATATCAGTAGCACATTTAGACCAGTAAGATTTTCAATGAGTAAGCTTTAAGTAAAATAAATGGGACATATCCAACTTTTTCCCTGCCTAATTTGTACTGTGAATCAGGTGAAAGTAAAACCTGAAGATATACTGGATAGTTCTTCTACTGTAATTGTTTGGTAATATGCAGCATGGAAATACACAGTGCATGACTGAACTTTGTTGGGTTTACAGCCATTTAAGTCCATAATTCATAGTTTTGTTGTCACAGTTTTCCAATACTATAAATAATAAATTAACAATACTTAGAAGATCCTGCCCTTTGCTTACTTAACCTTACTGTGAAAGGAGGTTTAAAAAAGAGGTGTTTTTAAATCTTCAGAAAATGGAAAGATCCAGTCTCGGTGTTCTTAGTGCTACTGGCTGAGCTGCCAAAGGCTTACAGAAGATTTACTGGACATACTGAAATTGTAGGATTTGATTACTGGTAATGTCTTCAGAATTTTTTGTGCTCTGATAAAATTTGATTTTCTCTCCAACAATATCCGTTGTGTTCACCCCACTGTTTTCTTGCTTTTAACTTTTACAAGCTCATCTTCATCAGATTTATGTGCTAAAGACTTCTCTTGAGTCATCCTGGTGATCTCACACTTTTATAAAATGTTACTTAACCAATCAACAAAGTTGGATTGACCACTACCCTATTTCATCATAATTGCGAGGAAAAAAACTACACTTACAAATTTTGTCAATGTCTTAATGAGACCCCATTTCAAGCTAAGTAGTTCCTGAATATATTGAATTAATATTACAGAGCATTATTCTTTGCTTTCACTTCCCAACAGGAGCGGAAATACTGCATTTTATGAAGACTGATTCTCAGTAAACTAGGTAATTTCTAACTCTGTATAATAATGTCTACTCTGATTTACAATTAATTATTTTATAGTTTACTTAAGTATCATGTTTTCTCATGTTTCCACTCAGAAAAGTAGCACATATAAGGCTAGAAGCAACACAGAAATAGCTGTTCTTAACAGATGTCTTTGATTCCTCCTGAGTAAATGTTGGACAGTAATTCAGTTTTCAAGAAAAAGTTGCTCCAGAAGGAAATTTTATTTTATTTATGCTCACATCTTGTTATTCCTTAGGCCTATATTACCAGTGAGTTTAAATTGAGTAAACTCTTCTCTAACATTTTTCAGCTCTTGAAAATATAAATATATATATGCAAACACCCAGAAGATGCAATATACAGATATGATATAACAAGGGGACGTAGCTTCAAGTTGCACCAGGTGAGGTTCAGATTGGATATTACGAAAAGTTTCTTCACTGGAAGAGTGGTTAAGCATTG
Organism: Oxyruncus cristatus; assembly: GCA_013399855.1. Classification (NCBI taxonomy): domain Eukaryota; kingdom Metazoa; phylum Chordata; class Aves; order Passeriformes; family Cotingidae; genus Oxyruncus; species Oxyruncus cristatus. The sequence continues at coordinate 1,222,135 of VXAY01007484.1, read as the reverse complement.
GAACAGGCTGCCCAGGGAAGCAGTGAGTCACCATCCCTGGAAATGTTCAAAAAAAAGTAGATGTAGAACTTGGCAGTATGGTTTAGTGGACAAAGTGGTATTCAGTTGAAGGCTGGACTTGATGATCTTGAAGGTCTCTCCAGCCTTAGCGATTCTGTGATTCTATAAGTTGATAACAATATTTCCATCACAAGCAGAAAAATACTGATGTTACAAAAACAAATATATAGCACTGGCTATCTAACATTATTTTTTAAAGTTGCACTTTTTTTTTTCCTGTCTTGGGGAAGGGCAGGAGATTTTAAGGCAGAAGAACAAAACAGTGAATCAAACTAAGTCAGTGTTGAAACTGGGAATACCGGTTTTGTCTTATAGGTATTTATATGTCCCTCCTCAATAATGTAACATCCGAATGCCTTGCAGTTTTTCAGTAAGTTCTTGCTTACCCATAAAACAGAGGAATGTTTTTGTCTACAATTTATCAGCTGTGAAGGTGAACCACAACAAATAGGAAACACGGGGATTTAGAAGGCTTAAATTTCTCTGAGATCTCTGATCTGAATATCATCTACTGGTTGCCCATGGAGGTCATCAAGCTAGCTAGAGTCAAACAACTAGAAAATTAGTCATGGCAAATGGAAGGTGTTTGACTATGACCCTAACCTTTTTTTGTCCCAGTGTTTCAAATTGCATGAGTAGATGGTTCTCATTAGATATGTGTCTTTTCTCATTGAAATAAAAACATGAGCTTGTGTCACCCACCACAAACTATTTAGAGACCTTCTCAGCATTTAAGGTCACTGGATATCAAACAGGAAATGTTGGATGTTATGGGAAAAATCTCTTGTGTAAATGTTTGAACAATACTGACATAGTGTAAAAATCAACTGCAGACAATTGGAAAGAAGCTCTTAGTGTAGATGTGCATCAATGATACAAATCTAGCATCTGCTAAGATAAAAATTTCATGCTTATTATGATTCTTATGTCTATTTGTTACTATGAGTATTCTTGTTAATTAGCTCACTGAAGACGTATGCTCTCTCCTGCTATGATTTATTCACAGTGTAGAACAGTATTCTGGTGAACTCCTGAGTCACCCTAAGGAGTGTCTAGCCTTGCTGCTGCACACTCTTCGTTCCTTTGACAAAATGTCTTGGTCCGATATGGCTGGACCATTTTTCAGAGAGGAAGGAAAGATTAAAGGGACCAGAGTCTGACAAACAAGAAAGAGGAAACTTATCTCCCAGGTCTGGTGAATGGTAACTCCCTGAAGAGAGGTGGGATTCTGGTTTTCATTCTTTCTCTTACTGCTGATTCTCTAAGGAAAAACGTCTCAGCAGACTGAGGAGAAAGGATTTCTCTTTGGGAGTTTCCATCCTGGTTCACTTTTGCATTTGGTCCTTGCCCCCTTGAGGGAAATAATTATCAAAGCTATGAAAGGGAATGGAAGATAGCTGAGAATGCTACATGAAATTAAAGGTACATTGTACCTCATTAGTCCAGTATCTTTATATCGCCGACCGCGATAACAGGGAAAGGCAACGACTCGCCTTGTGGGTCCGGCAGTGGTCTGCTCCCGATGATCGGTTACAGCCTCAAGCTGCCTTTTATTTAAGATGGTAGTAATAGATAAAGCCCACGGGAGCGGAGGTGCAACTAGACGCAGCTAGTGCAGAAACCTCCAGGCGAATCTCCTGGGAGGAGCAAGGTTGGGGTTTATATAGGGTACAGATAGAAGGTGCTGGAACAAGGGTGGAGCTTTAACATATAAGGATAAGGTAGGTAGGGCTTACACCAAAACAGGGAAAAGTGGGACGGAATATGATAACAGGGAGGTAGTTACAAACCAAATATGGGGAATACTGCATTGCAGCGTTTTACAACCAATCAGAAAATAGGAATAAACTATCCATAAAACTGAGGGGAAAATATTAATAAACTGGGGTACAAAGATATAGAACATGCATTAACATTCTCTGAGTTTAATTTGGTGTTAGTAAACTGTCTTTGTCCGTGTGCAGAGTGGATTTCTGGCGTGGTCTCCTTCAGGCGTTCTGCGTGGAATAAAGATGGTTCCTCCATGTCTCCCATTGTCTTTTTCGACTCCCAACATCTTTATTTGAAAAGTGTAACTCTTGACTACATAAAATAAGTGATATAGTACCATGGAAATTATTATTTATATGCAAGAAGGTAGGGATTAAGGCAGCAATTATAAAGTGGGTGGTGAACCGGCTAAGTGAAAGACTGCAATGCTTAAAGCTAGAAGAGTAGGAATCAGCCTTGAGGAATTTTGCTTGCAGAGTTCCTCAAAAATTATTTTTGGGATTGGTTTATTTAATATTTTGATTCATAATGTAGACAACAATTGGATTCTCAAAAACAGAGACTGATTTTTGACATTAAGAAATGCTTAGATAGGGCTGAGCATTGATATTTCAGTTTGAGGATGACCATGAGTCACAACCTTCTCTCTTTTTTTCTGCTTGTTGGAGGAGTCTGTCTTTCTGTGCTACAACTTTCCAGAACAGTCCTTGCAAGTCTCAAGGAATCAGCTTCTATCATTGAAGACAGACACTGGATGATGATATCTAAGATGCTTCCAAATGACTCAGAGTCTGAGTCATATATACAACTTTTAGCTGTTTTCCCTGTTCTCTACAGTTAGCAGAACTCACTATGAATGTGAAAATGAAATGATGAACTTCTAAGTAAAAATATTTTATCCTGGAACATCAACACCTACATGAAGAACATACAGGGCTTTTGGGAGATATTCATTCAGTGAACAGCTACTTCATGGGTTGACAGCATGTCTGTCCTTCTGCTGAAGGCTACTGCCCATACAGCTGCTTCGTGTAAAACTCTTCTAAACAGTGTAACAAAGGGTCTGATTATTCTGACCAATAGATTAGGGAGCATCCTCACGAACCATTTCTTTAAGGGAAGCGGTAGGAATAGTCACCTCCAGCAGGGATGCTTCAGCAGGGACCTGGATGCAAGCAAGCCATCAGTCTCACAGCTGGAGCCAGGAAAGTGCTTCCCACTTTATTCCACACCGGTGGGGAATCTATAGGACAATCAGCCTGCACTCATCTGGATGGGATCTCTCTGAGGGTTGATTCTTACAGGTGATTGGATTGGACTTGTAACTGAAGAGGGATTGATACAGGGATAACATGGAAAACCACTGCAAGATTCACTGTTACTGAGTGCTGGATCAGTTCTAAGCTGCTTCAGACATCGACATGATTCTCTGAGGTCATCATTATTACCTCTGTGTGTCTCAATGACCCAAAGAGTAAAAGTTTCCCTCCTGATATAGAGTCTTTTCATTTTTCTCCAACTCCAAATTTAACACCAACAGAGGGTCAGTCGACTGCTCCATGAACAAGGGTACTGGAAATTAATGTGCAGCAATTCCGTAGTCTTGAATAGACTGGTAAAAAAGCAAACATAATTGTTACCAATTTTATTTAAAATAACAAGTCTGAAATAATACCTTGTTTTCCCTAATCTAATTTAAAGTACTAAACCTGTTATCAGACATTCATTCCAAAGCGTTTTAGTTGTGTTAATGGATACATGCACAAGCTCATGGGCTCAATATTTAATGTCAGGGCATCAAATGGGACTTGTAGGGGGTGTGCATGAAATCTCATTCCTGCTAATGATGGCTGTAATGCCATGGTGAGTTTTGGGGTCCCCAGCACGTAGTGATTGTCTGGCTCTAAGTGGTATTGTGTGGATTGTGCTTTAGTATTACTGCCAGTTCTAGAGACATTAGCAATTGTATAGCTTTGTGTGCGTACTGTCACTGCAGTCCCACTGAGTGTGAACTTTGCCAGGAGCTGAGCCAGCTCTGTGCCTCTTGGACTTGGAATACCTGGGGCAGGTCTCCATTGTTTAGAGCAGTCAGAGCTTAGTTCAGGCTCACCCTGGTGCCAGAAGAATGGAAGAGCAGGATGTGGAGACCCAAGCTATCTTAGTATGAGCTGGTACAGATTGGGTGCAGTACAGCCACAGTCATGTACTATTAGCCTAATATTGCAGTCAAGCTAAACACATAATCCAAAAGCCAGTATTAATAGTAAGTATTGCCTGAGCACAGCAAACCCATAGCTGGATCTTTGCTGATCAGTCTCCTGTGAGTGCTGTACCAGTTCAAAGGTATCTGTCACAGGCACCTTTTGTATGACAAATAAACTTTTGTCCTTCTTCACCCTCTATGTTCTGACATAGTACCTGGAGTATTCTGCTCTCTCTGTTTCTGTTTAGGGAGGAGGATCTGTACAACTTTTTAAAAAGAATTTTATTTTAAGATTCCTGAGATACCAGAATTATCTGATGAACTGAGCACTTGCACGTCCCAGTTGACAGCCAGAAGATGAAAAATGCAGGAGAGTGAGTCCTGCATCCTTTCTGGATGTTTATTTGACAGTGCAGTGGGAAAGAAAAAGCTGCTTTTCCAGCAGACTGAGTCATCAGAGAAGGATTTAATTTATAAATGTTAATAGCAAGTGATGTAGTTTACCAGTGAACACTGCTTGGAAACAGGCTTTCAAAATAAAGGTAATAGAGGAAAGAGGAAAAGGTAGGACACAGCATATTGTTCAAGCACTCACTAGCTGTGTGGTGATTTTGAACACTAAAAGCTTTTGAGAACCACTAAGCTGAATTTTTTTTGTTGATATCATCTTGATTCTGCCAAATGGACTGTGCCTGGCCAGGGACAGACTAGCTCTAATCTAAAGTTAAACCTCCTACTGTGCATCTACTGTTTACCTTGGGTCCTCAGAACCAATCCACTTTCATTGCACTGCTTTTTACGTTCCAGTGCATGAAGCAACCCCAGTCCCTGCGTCCACCAGGAAGAGGACTCAAAGCAGAAATAACAGAGAGTGCAGGAGCAGCAGTCTGCTGTGCTCAGCCCAGGAGCCTCCATCTGCCTGAGAACAGCAGGCCAAGACCTCTTCTGGAAATAAGTGCCCACATATTTTTCTTTAAAAAACTAGAGAAAGAGTCAGCCTTCAAGCAAACAAAAAACTAGGTGATGGGCCTTTGCTGATGCTCTTTTTTTTTCAGCAGCTAGGAGGTTAGAAAATATACTTGTCTTTTAGAAGGTTTTTAAGATGGGAATTGGAAGCTTTCCATTTTGCATTTCAAAGTCAGATTTCTTGTGTGTACTTCTATTAAAGCTCCACAGAGAGACCATTCACTTTCTTGTGTGCCTGCACTGCATGTTTCTTTTGTCTCTGCTGAATCATGCAGTAGAAATACCAGACAATATTAAACATATTAAAACTAGTAATGCCACATATTCAATTATTGCACAGAATCATTCTATACTTTTACTACTAATTTATTTAGCATTCCAATATCCTGCCTAAATACGTACTTAAGGACACCTTTATTTTAGTGAAGGCCTAAAAATATACTTTGAATAGCTGGGTAGCTCATTATAGTAGTATAATTTTTGTTTCCCGTGATCCATCTACACTACTTGAACTTGGAGGTTTTCCCCCCACCAAGATTTTCCAGTTATGTTTTGAAATCTCTACTATAAAAAGTTAAAATAATCTACCAGTTTGGGGACAATCCCCAAAAATGTTGACAAAGTGGTTTGCAAATCGAAAAGCATGATTTTGGCCTTGCAGATAGGGTAACCAGAGGGGGATGCAGTTAACATGCTGCTTTATGCTCTGAGACCTGGTTATTCTACAGTAAACCATTTACAGGCTTTTTTTGAAATTGCTTTCTGAACGATTTGAGTCAATGGGTTGTTTACAGTTTCAAGGCAAGGAGAAAACACTGTGCTATAAAATCTTAAAGCAATAACAAGTCTTGTGTGCTAGGACCTCCTCAATATTTTTCTGGTCCAGTTTTCTTCTCAGACACTGAACTTGTAAGTCAGAGAATTAAAACCAATAGATTTACAACCATATTGTATTTCTCTAGCTGCAAATTGTGTAGAACATTGTTTTCTCCTCTTTTTGTCTGAAAAATAGCAAAACTCCCTCTCCAAATAGATTTTATAACAAAATTCAAAAGTCAGAGCTGAGTTTCTCATGTCAGTTTACTCAGTAATTTCATTATATTGTAAAAAAAAAAAAAAAACAAAACAACAGTGGCATGACAACTGAATCCAATGCTTTTTACAGTTTATGTGCAGAGGCAGAAGGTTGTCCAAGCAAAAAAAATCCAAATTATGCCAATGTGATTTATTAAAGAGACTTGTTTTAAGGGTTTGGACAAAATTTGTTTTAAATCAATTTCATCCATTCCCTACTGCCCAGTCTAACATTGGAAGAGCCTTAAGATAAGTTAGCTTGAACTTAAATTCAAATGCGAAACTTCAGATAACATAAAATAAAACAAAATGCTTGTTAATAAGAACCTTAACTGACTGAAAATACTGAATTTTTTACTAACCTAGCATTGACTACAGCCATCTGTCCTAATTTCAAATGCCATAACATTGTTAAAGAACCTTCAAACTATTAACTGTGATTTAGAAAATTTTTGATAAAACCACTTTGATGTAACTTTTTACAACACTACTTAGAAGAAAGTCCAATTTTGACCTTGCTTGTCACAGGGATTAAAATATCTCCCCAGAAACTGATGGTCCCATTTACAGAAATGGAAATGAAAACAAACCAGCTCCATTAAAGGCACACCTCCAAGTCATCTGTTATGCAAAGTAATATGAAAAGAAAACCAAGGTCCTGCAGTTAATAGAGTGATTGCAGGAATGCAGCATGAATAATGTAATCCAGATTACATATTAAAAATGGGGAGGAATTCTGAAAAAAATTGAATCCTGTCTGAAATGATCCTTAAAATTCTTAATGCTTTCATGACTTAGATTTAAAAATGTAATCTGTTTTGAAGAGCAGAAACTTTTGCTTTGAATATAACACCTCTTCTGAAACATTATCTTTTCTAGTTTAGAAGATACTAGATTTTTTAATGAGAATTATTTGACTTAAAAGCAGAATTCATCTTATGGAAAACAAGTCACTGCGACAATTAATAAATCGCTAGATGACAGAAGCAAAACATAAATCAATTTCCTNAAATTTTTTTTTTTTTTTTTTTTTTTTTTTTTTTTTTTTTTTTTTTTTTTTTTTTTTTTTTTTTTTTTTTTTTTTTTTTTTTTTTGTCAGAAAGCAGTATTTGAAAATTTCCTAATCAGCTCTGGGACAAACATTACACTTTTAGAATACTATTCATCTGATGAGCCAGTTTGAGCTACAAATTCAGTTATTTTCAAGAATATCATTTCACATTCTATGTTTTTATTTTGTTGATTCTACTCCTCTGATGTATGGACATGCATGACTTGTATTGTCTGAAGACTTGTATGGCCTCTATGAATTACCATATCAATGCCTTCTTCGTGCAGAGGCAATTGATGTTGAGAGAGCAAAAGGATAACTTGTCTGAATCATTTTGTCTTGTATTAAATGAGACCAGGAGAAACTGGCAAGGGTGCAGTATTTAATTTTTAAAAACATCATAGAATACACTGAGTTTGAAAGGACCCACTAGGATCACTGAGCCCAACCCCTGGCTCTGCACAGGACGCCCCAAGAATCATACCACATGCCTGAGAGCGTTGTCCAAACACCTCTTGGACTCGGACAGACTTGCTACAGTTCTAATTTTTGACCTCTTGGATTGGTTTTCCAGTCAGTCTTTGCCTTTTTCATTCAGTATGATTTCATCCACCTTAAGTCTAGTTGCCACTGCCTTGAGTCAGTTCTGAAGGCCTTAGTGTAAGTTGTGGAGCTACTCTACACAACTGTTGAGTAAAACTTGTTCATTGGTATTAAAAACACTCTTTGTGTGTGAGGAAACATTTAACTGCTCCTCAGGGGGAAAGAAAAAAGCCTACAGAAGTCTTGTAGTTCTTAGAATCTGTGTGTTTTATAGAGACCACAGTGTTTTGAACATATGGAAAATTTGTGAGAAAAAGAGTACAGAGATTGAAGTCAACCCTATTGATATTGTCAGGTTATCTCCTCAGGGCCCTGTTGTGAATAGTAATACTCCTGTGACAAGTATGTAGCCCGGGAAAAATTATGCCCATACCTCTAAAGGAAATATCCTTGGTCTTTGGGGGCAAGTGGTCTGGCAACATGAGATGTCTTTGTATTAGTGTGGGAGCATAGAAGCTTCTTATAAATAAGTATTTCCTCTGATCTGTTCCTCTTTGACTCATTTTGCATGTCAGTTCTGGCCGAATCAGCAGATCTTTCACTGCTCACAGTCTGCAGCTAAATGTGAAGCTGAAGACAGACATGGTGTTCCTACCACTCAATACATGTTTATTTTTATCAAACTCAGGATTTTACATAATCAAGTCCCCTTTAAGTGGATATCTGGTCCTTTGATTTCATTCTAGATTCAATTAGGAAGAATAATAATCTATGGTATGATATAATGGATTCTCAAGTAAGAGAAAATAACTGTTTTTGCGTCTCTGTGAAAACATTGCTAGCTTGGGAAAAGGTCAGACAAGGGTTTCTTTTCAATGCATGTGTCTTTACAGAATATAACAAGAGCCAGTGAAATGTAGACCAGATATTTTCCTGGGTACTCTTTAGTGTCACCTCTTTGGTTTTAATGATTTTTATGTAATTGGTTCAGTGATGGCTTCTGATTAAGCAATGTACTGTCTTCATTATCTGTCTTAGGTGATCCATAAATAGCAAGTAGCGAGAGACATAGTTACTCAAAAGGTATAATCTTGGCCTCCTGAAATTCCTAATTTTTGGGAGAGGGATTTATTTTGATATTTAGGCAGTGGTGACAGGCCTTATCACACACCTTGTAATTAAACTCAGTTCTGTTGCTTGGTTTGTAACATTTTACATGAAGACCTACCTTTCGTTTGATCATAGAATGACCATTTAATGTTTCATACATAAAAAAACCAGGAGTGGAATCAGGAGTGAAAAGTCACATGTAAAAACTAAATTTTGGGGAGAATTGGTCCACTGATTCTTATAATGTTGATAACTAGGTATTTCCCCTTTCAGAAATCTCATAGATAATTTTTGAGTATTAAATATTCATAAATTATTTGAAAAATGGCTGAATGTAGACACAAGGCAAAACAGAAATCTTTAGTAATCAGCTTTGTGATTTGCACAGTAGAGAGTTCAGACACTTACCAAAGCCCTTGAGTTATGGAGCCACTGGAGTCTTTGGGAATAATCTGTACATAGTGTGGTTGCATTGAATTTTCCCAGGTGGCTGTAGAAAATAGGGAGGGGTAGATTGGAGAAGTTTGCTTTAGCTGTGGGCATGGGTTTTGTTATTTAACAAGTCACTGTGCATCATGCAGTAGCAATTACTGACTGCATGCATGCTGTCCTTGAAAATGTGAGATAAGGTGGAATAGCTTCAATCTGCCTCATCGATATGTATTATTTTGTTTTCCCAAACCTAAGAATACAGACATGATTCATGGCTGTGGCTTAACGGATGAGCAGCAGTTTATGGAACTGGTGAAATCTTGCCTGTGTCCCAGCCTTTAGGTAAGAGGTAACTGATGGTGAGAGTCCTTCAAGATGAGATGTTTTACCAGTGCTCCTTGCCCTTCCTCCCATATTTGGGGTAAAAGGGTAGAAATTTGTGTGCAGCCTAGGGTAGGGGATTTGCTTTATTTGAGTATTGACTTGTACTTAACATGCTGAAATGATCTATGGATGGCTTTACGGGAGAGTGCTCTACTCTACTCTATGGCTTCTAAAGTGCATGAGTTAATGGTATCCATGGGAGGTGAAGAGACTGCAAAATGTAAAAGTGTTCATCTGGAGGGAACTCTGGGTTTGAAACTAGACAAGTATCAGGCCTGTTTGGTGCAGTTCTTCCAAATAAAATGTGGCCTCTGTTAAGAAAATGTTAAACAGCTACCATACATTTTATTCCCCGAAGAACATGAAGCACTGTTGATGGGGGCCATTGTTCAATCTCCATGTAAAGGTAAAAAAGTCAGGAGAACTTCACCTTAAATAGTCCTTCTTTAGAGGCAGGTGTAGAGCATGTTCTTTGGAAGCAATTTTTTCAAATGACTCCATTCCAGGATCATTAACCTTATGCCATAGGCCACAGAAAATTCCAAGAAAAGCTGGCTAAGCCTGTGAATTTTAGAACGTGCTTTGATAGTGACCTTTTAAATCATTCTATGAACTGGAAATAGTAGCGCTTCACATAGAAAGGAAATGTACAGTACACATGAACAAATAGATCACAGGAGGTCGTGGAAACAAAGACCACATAACCCAAGGGAGCAATACCACTCTGGCTCACAGTCCTTATTTGTAAACGCCGTGTGGCCTGGATGTCAAAGTACTTGGCATCTCTGCTTTAAATAATTTGTCATGGTTGCTTTTAAAGTTCAGAGCACTTGTTCATGGCCTCTCTTGAAAACCCACAATAAATTTTATCGTGGCAGATGAACTTGATGGTCTTTGAAGTTGTTTTGATTCTAAAAATGGTAATAGAGCCTATGTGCAATATTTCATTTTCCAAAATTACAAATTTCTTGTACACTTATGGCACAAAAGAATATGAAACAATATTTCTTTTTCCCACCTGAGATTAATTGCTCCAGAAGTACTGTGGTAGGTTGCACTCTGCTAGCACTTTCAGCGTGACTTTGCGCAGGGAATTTCATTCTGAATGGCAAACAAGATCAGGAGCCTTTGTGCTCGTTGCCTAATTCCTGGTCAGCTCACAATCTCCTTCTAAAAACTACTTGTTTTGCCTGCTATCCTGTTGCTTCTCCTTTTATTGCCTCTCAATACCATTTCTAGTGTTGTTTCTTGTCACTGTTTTGCTGTTGTTACTCCCAGTTATCTGAATACATCTCAGCACTGCAAGATTTCTTCTCACTTGAGGTACAGTTGCATCAGTTGTGGGTCACAACACGTCTGAACCCTAACCCATATCTTGTTTCTTTAAAACCCCAAATCCAAGTTTGACTACAGGTATTTTGAATGAAACTAATCACCTGTCTCTGTTTACAAAGCCACTTACATCTGAACTAATCTTGCATGACACCCTCTAACAGTTAAAGGCGAAGTAAGTACTATAAGAGCATGATCCTTCTCATCGTGATAGTGATGCTTAAAGTAGGTCAGGCAAATTTCACCAAATGCATGTTTCATATGATGAGGTTCCCTAAGTGATTTTCTCAGATGTTGGCATCTTTGCTGTATATCTCTAAATTTAGATAAGAACTGATTCGGCAGTGTATTAGAGTGAAGCATCATCTATGAATATCCTGTTCTTTTTCTATCAGTGAAAGATGACTAGCAGAGAATGAGGATCCTTGCCTAAATGGGCTTTTTGTTAGACTCAGTACACCATTCCCATGTCCTGGAGGAAACTCACCTTTTGTGCCTAAACTGACTTTTATAGTATATATTTGACAAGTGGCAGCAGAGGTCTAAACTTAAAAACCAAAGCATGAGCTGCAATTTGCGGTGAGAGCACACTGCTGGGGAGGAATAAGGTCACACAAGCCCTCTACTTCATCCTTCCTATTGGCAGTGAAGCTTCTATTTCTCTTTTGTTATTTCTAACCTTGTTTTAGACTTTAATTCTGCCTTGACAGCTGTGTCACTGCTTGCTGTTGCTTCATGCCCAGCGTGGAGCAGGATGTCCAATAGTCTCTTAAATAAAAATACAGTTATTATATTAATCCCATACTTAAAATGCAGGATTTTTTTAAAACATAAATTACCCATGATGTATGTAATAATATACAAGAAAAGAAAAGAAAGAGAGAAAAACTACAAAAATTAAGCAAATATTAGTCAAGCCGTTTCCTCTTCCCTTAAAACCATGAAAATACCAACCAAACAAGAATCAGGCCAAACAGACAGGTTGATATCAGATGAATTTCGTGAAAGGAAGGAAATATATAATTATCTTAAATTTACTAAAATCACTTTAAATCTTCTTATGAAGCTATTCTGTTTTATTCAAATTGGATCCTATTTTCATCTCATTGAAAATTCAACAGTTCAGGAAAATCAAACATATTTTGTTTGTCAGTGAATAGGGCAGAGATAACAAAGAGAATAAGACAGCACTCATATGGAGATAAGGGATGGAAAACAAGTTTGCTGAAAAAGGATCTGACACCTTTTGTAATATCTTGCTTACAAAGCAGTAATGTTGCAGTGACAAATCCATGATTATAACCTGAGACTAGTTCTATCAGGCACACAGAGTGGCTGAAGATGGAAGGCACCTCAGGAGATTGTCTAGTTCAATCACCTTGTTTGGAGCAGGATCAGCTAGAGAAGGTTGCCAGGGCCACTTCCAGCTGGCTTTTGAATACCTCCAAGAAGGGAATGTTTAGAGACTGTCTAGGAAATCCGTTTCAGTATCTCACCACCCTCACAATGAATTTCTTTTTTCTAATATTTAATGGAATTTAATGTATTTCAGTTTGTGTCCATTACCTCTTGTCCTGTCACTGGTCACCACTGGGAAGAGTCTGGCTCTGTTTTCTTCACTCCCACCATCAGGTGTTTAAATCCTTTTCTAAGATACCCCAGAGCCTTTTCCTGTCCAGGCAGAATAGACCCAGCTCTCTCAGTCTCTCCCTGTATGGCGGATGCTTCAAGCCCCTAATCACCACCATGGCCCTTCACTAGGCTGGTGCCCTTCTTTGCTGCAAGGGCATAATGCTGGTTCATGGTCAACTTGTTCTCTGCCACAAGGCCCTCAGTGCAAAGCTGCTTTCCAGCCAGTTGGCCTCTGGTTGGAGCCTCCCACTGTGTGAGTCTGCATTTCCTGACCCAATTATCAGAGATGCTGCTGGCCCCTCCCTCACTGCAGCTGGGGTTGAGGGTCATAAGACTGCAGATCTCAGAGAGGATCCAGCCAACCTCTTCATCTTCACCCTGATGCTGTGCAGGCTTCTGACCTCCTCCTGCTGTGAGAGCTTCCGGGTGGCCGAAGCCTCTTGCACCCGACCTTTTCTGGCAGCAGCAGGCACCCTGGTGTTCCTCAAAGGGTTCCCAGGAGTCCCTTGACAGTCTCAGTAAAAGTTCCCAGAAGACATACAGGATCTCAAAGCAGAGACCAGAAACCACTGGCTGAACTGTGGTGTCTACCAGCTGTGCTGTGCTGTGCTGTGGGGCTCTGTAGGACTGGAGGGAAGCAGCTGCTGTTGTGCAATGTTTTTGAGAAAAAAAGAAAAATGATGAACATCAGTGAAAACTAACCACAGAGGAAGACAAATTATTCTTCTGTGGACAATAATATACACTTCTAAAAATACTTTTAGGGGTCTTATCAGTCCTTGAAATTTCTGAGAATGTTTGGGAATATTGATATATGAGTGTATTCTTGTAATAAAGGCCTCTGAAAACTTTTCTCTTTAAAAAGATCAGATTAAGCTCCATGGTTGCAGGGACCATCAATTCTCATAGTTGCTGCAAGTAGCTTGTTAATGGAGTGTTGTGATAAAGCTGAAATGCTTTATTCTGCCTTTATCATGCTGACTTTTACAGTATGATTTATCATGGAAAGCTTTAGTGAGAAGAGTATTTTTGATTTATTGAAATGAAAATCCAGATAATATCCAATAGTCCTGAAGGAATTTTTCTAGAAGTTTCACCTCATGAGAGGTTTTGATATTTTATTTCAATTTCTCTCAATGGGAAATGCTAAATAACTAAATAGTCACATAGATCAGACATTCCAAAATTTGGCCACCTGGACCATACTTTGAGATGGAGATTGTGGTGTTTCTTTACTCTTCTGCCTGTCCTATTATTTTCATGTCTCTTATGAAGTTACCTTTTAGTAATTATTATCTTTTTTAGTAATAAAATCAGTGCCGGGCAAGTAGATTTCAGTGTGTGGTCTAATGAGCTTCATGTGGAAACAAAAACTCTGTTTGCAGAGTTGCTTGCATAGATCTTACGTTTCTGGTTGCATCTTTCATGCTTGCTGTGTTTGAGCAGCACCACTATATAAAGGTCCAGATTTTCCCCTCAGTCTCACACAACGGCTGAATTACTTTGGGAAACAGGATAAGTGTTGTAATTGAGGAACTAATAGTTTAAATGCTTTTATGTTTAATATACTTAGTATTTTCTTTCTGAAGAATAGTTAATCATAGTGAACCTGTTTTATGTTGCTCTTGACAATGAAACCATCAAAAACTTGGAGCAAGTGGTAAAGACGTTGCATTACATTCTGTGAATTGATATTAGCTGGAGAATATGGACGGAATTGATTAGTCAAGCAGAGGGCTCAGCTTGGTAATTCCAAATTCTGTTTTTCATAAGATAATTTCTGATCTGCTCTTTCATTAGCTATCTTCTTTAAAAGGTTCTTTCTTATAGGATTTAAACCACCCAAAACATACTGTGAGTAGTTCTTATTTCTGCTTTACTGTGACAGGCCCATGAAAGTAAAATTAGATTTGAGGAATGTAATATTTAATTACTGTCATATCAGTTTGTGGCTGATTCCCAGATATAAATCATGAGGTGAAGGACTTGACAAATAAACACAAGATTTTCTCTGAAATGTCTTCATCTTTTTCCAATAACTGCCTCTTAGAAATGCCATTGAAATAGGTAGGTGTGGATATGAAGTCTGTTTCCACCTCCTTGGTGGAAAGGTTCTTGGTTCTTACTCTCTCAAGGGTCTCAAATGACTGCTCTCTAGTGCAGCCCTAAAATAAACAGCTCCATCACTAAGAAGTTCTCATTTCAAATGCATCCTCCTACTCTGCAAAAAACCAAATTGGCATGAAGGTATGTGGTAGGAAGGGGCTAACTTTTAGTACTGAACAGATTCCCAATCCTTGGGAATTTTCTTTCTATGTGTTCCCTAAAGAGGTTCTTTATTTTGGATCAATGAGTTTTTATAGAAATTAATACTTTTATTATGGAAAAGGAAATTAAAAGGATATCTTTTTGTTTCTAGAAAAAGATACTGAAAGTAATAAAAAATAAAGCATACTTGAGCCTTTTTCATCAAAATTCAAATACAGACTGATTTATCACTAATTTGGAATGATTTATCCCACGGGAGTAATTTCACGATTAATAGTATTCCATCATGTGCTGGAGTGAGAGGCTTGATTCATCTTCTTAGCTGTATACTCAGTTATTTTCCAATTGAGATCATTAAATATGATCCTACCCTGAATAAAAACAAACTCTGGGTTCCTCCCCTCAGTATGAGATCCTTTGTAACACAGTTATATTTGTATCTCATGACAGTGTGTTTCAGACACGTCTCTTTTCTGTGAATAACAACAACATTTTACTGGACATCTCTAAGAGACAACTACTGTGGGTCATGGTCACTGGAATCATAACTCCCCAGGAGACATATTTTGAGCATCTGTCACTGTGAGCCTCACAGATGTGTATTATGCATCCCTCATTTTTGGCGCTATCACTTATTTCTCTGTAACCACTGCAAAAAATATTCCATTATCATTTCCAGCGGTAGTCAGCAAGTTGAGCCAGAAAGTTAATCACTGGAAAAGCCATTACCAGATCATCCTACAATTCACTTCATGCCCAAAGCAAGATTATTACTACATAGTTCCACCCCACACCCTTTCTATTTTGTGGCTGATCCCTGAACTTTGCTCCTTGGGTCTCCCTTCTCCCCACCCACAGGCTTGGGTGATGTCTGAGGACTCCTCTTCTTCTGGCTGCCCTCCCTGTCCCATAGATGCCCTGGTTCCCACCCAGTAGTATCACCTGTCTACATTTGTGATTGCGAACTGAAATCCTGTTTTAATTCCCCTAGTTGGTAGGAGGGCTGGAACAAGAGCCTAAGGGGTGAATTTGCACTTATCTTTGAAAAGAAATGTTGAAATAAATGAGAATCTTACTGTATTTTAATAGAATCTGAAAGCTAATGAACTTATTTACCCTTTTACAAAATTTCAGGGTAAAGAGTTACTAATTTGGAAATATTAGGGTCAAAAACCTCTCACAAATTTTAAAACATTTAATCTCCATTCAGAAGAAATGCCAAAACCTCAAAACACCTCACAGGCATACTCCGATGTGCTCAGACACTGAGCATCTTTGCTGCTGCCAAACACAGCGTCTTCCACTACGAAATATGACAGTGCAGCTTTATTTCAGAGACTGTGTTTGATAAACTGAGATCAAGAGTGACATCAGTCCTGAGGCAGCTGTACAATGGGTGATGCCTGATAATTTTTTCAAGTAGTTTGATTCTTCCATGAAGTGCCAGATTTTCAAGAGTACATAGCTCAGTAGCACCATCTGCAGCCCCAAAAGCCAAGGCCAGGCTTGAAAAATCACCTCCTTATGAACACTTTAGCCCAAAGTTGTGGGAAAAACTCACTGATACTGCACCCATTTGAACTGGTGAACACCCCAGCACTAACCTGGCAGAGAAGTAGCTGGTATCTTAGCCTTTCTCTTTGCTTCCTCATAAATGTATCATCCAGCACTGCCCTAAGCCATATATAGAAAATTTTAAATTTTGCTTAGTAGAGTTTGGCTTCTGAAAAGATTCTAGAAGTGCAAAAGAAATTATGTAACTCAAACCTTAAGTGCATTAACAGATTTATGTGGAGAAGTTTTCACAGTGCCTTTGCTCTGTGCCTATATTAAACCAAGACTATTAATAGGATAGAAATGTTTTGGGCAAGTCCCATGAACTTTCACATCGAACTAAGACTGAAACTTTTTTAAGTCTTGAAAAAACTCTTGTGTACTTTTCTGTGTCTTGTTTTGCTTAGCTCTGTGCTTCTTGTTTACTGGACAAAACAAGAAAGGGTATGTTCAAAATGAAATCCGAGGAACTGTTCTCATGGTGCTCCTGACCTACCTGGCAGCCAGAGCCGTCAGAAATTGCCTGAGTACTTAGCTTTGCTTTATAGAAGAAAGGACCAAGCATGTTCCCAATTAGAACTGGTAACCACAGTAGTTAATCCAGTAAATATGTCTTATTTTTAGTTGGCAACAACTAACACATTCTGAGATATATGTTGACTGTTTGAAAGGCAATGAATATTGTAGTCAATAGTAATGAGTATGAGAGATATACAGCTTAAAATGTCTGAAATATCATAGGTTTGACTTATACCAGGGATCCACTGTTTATGACTTCAAGTTTTACTTCAATCATTTAGCATACTTAAACTTAAAAAGTGAGATAATCTCACTTAAAAAGTGAGATTATGGTAAATCATGAGAAGTACCTCTAGGGAAAACCTGAAATTTTCAATATGAAATTTACTTTCACAACATGGTGATTTATCCCTTTGGTGTTTTTTTTTTTGTTTGTTTGTTTGTTTTTTTTTTTGTTTTTGTTTTTTGTTTTGTTTTTGTTTTGTTTGTTTGTTTTTTTTGTTGTTTGGTTTGGTTTGGTTTGGGTTTTTTTTGTTTGCTTTTTTTGTGTGTTTTTGTTTTTGTTTTTTTTTTTTTTTTGTTTTTTGGTTTGGTTTTGTTTTGGTNTTTTTTTTAGTTTAGTTTTGTTTTATTCTTTTGAGCTAGTATCATTATATTTTTCTTCAGATAATAAGTTATTTTTCATGTGTTTAATTGCATAGCTAAACATTTATTCAGCAGTGTTCTTCATCCACAACATATTATATATTGTTCAAGCCAGCAGTTCAGCCAATACATTGATGCTGGACAACACTTTGCTAGAATTCTGTTTCCAGGTGTCATCCAGCAAGGCACTAAATGGATTTTACTATATGGGTGAATATTTTGAGATTAAAAACTGTGATCATTATGTCAACTGATAAAGATAATTAAAATAATATTACTCAAAAGAAGCATGACTTTGCATATGCTGAAGGTTCTCAAGCGGTTTTTTCAGTCTTCAAACCTTTTTTTTCTTTGTACCAGCATGATACCAAGATGTGCTGAAAACTCTGCTTGTCCTTGTCACACACATACACATTAACATACATGAACCCATGCACACGGTTTTATAGAGGAACGGTTATACAATGTTTGTTTTCATTGGTTGACTGTGTGAGGAATGGTTACTGTTCTGTTTCAGACATTTCTAGCTGGGTATCTCTTGCAGTTATTAGCCTCTTCCATTAATATACTTAATACGAATAGGATCTGAAATTAATAAATTGACTAATTCAAGACATCAAATTGTATCACTATGAACCATATGCTCCTGAAAACGCTCTCTGTTCCCCTATGCCTGGAGAGGACTGTCTTTATGGAGAGTCTTTTGTGCACTGTTAGGTTTATAAAGCATATATCATTTACTTTCCCAAATCTGACCACAGGGGTATCCTTTCTTCTCATCCACATGTCCATTTTAAGTTGTTTCATCTATGAGTCCCAGTTTGTCCAGAGTTTCTGATTTAATGTGTAACACTTCCTGTCTTGCATTTTATCTGTTCACTTGAAGAAGGAGCTTGCATTATCCAAGAGCTTGTCCACACATCCCTGTCTCTCTCATTCTACCTTCACTCCCTTACTCCCATCTTTAACGTATGCAGTCTGTACCAAAGGCTATTAACACATAAGAGACTGTCAGACAGGAAAAGAAAAAGGATAGAACTGACATTATCAGACTGAACAGAATTAATGTTTAAAAATCTTTTAGTTTTGTAACCATGATTTTGTGTCCTAGTATTTTTCTACCTTTCAGATTCTGTAGAGTTGGTTTTATTTTTTATGCTTGTTTTTTAATTTGAGAAGAAACTTGATAGAACAACTTATTTGGGTTACCTCAGATTTACCTAAATTTTTGTTTCCAGAATTTTCTATACAAATTTATGTATATTCTTAAACCTTCTAAAGATGAACACACAAGTGAGCAGCGGAGTTAAGGATGCAAAGTTTAAGATAAGTGGTCCAAATTTAAGTGAACTTCATTTAAATTACAATGGAGAACTGTTTATGATGATGTTTTGTAAAAGTGCAGCATTACGGGGAATCAAGATATGTCTGGTAAAACAGAATTATGATTTCTCAGGTAAACAGGCAAATAAATCCAAAAAAGACCTAAAAAGCAGAAAAGCACAGTAACTAGTTATAAACAGTCTTCATTCAAAAGACTTCACTTTCTTTCTGTTTTGGAGCATATTTCATAGCAGTGTCTAATATGCCTTGAAGCACAATTGTCAGCAAACATGGTACAAGGTCATGTAACGCCTGCTTTCAAATATAGTAGCCTAGAACCCGGCTCTCAGCTGTGCTATAAATGTAATGTTAGTTGTTCCTCCAAGACGTGATACAGCCTCGCAAGGAAAACTGCTTCAGTTCTAGCTCTGTGTGTAGCCTTGGATATTGGCATAATCATCCTTGTGCCCACAGAGAGTTCGGGTTACCAAGCGCTTCCAAAAAAAGTGCCCACGGATCTGACTGACAATTCATAGGCACTACTAAAATGCACAGCATTGTTTGCACCCATGAGCCTGGTTGACTTCAGGTGTTTTTCTCAGGATCATATGAATGCCCGTCAACTGCATTTTGCTTTAGCTTGCCTATTAGTAAATAGGAAATAGAAAATTAATACTGATTTTGTCAATTAAACACACTGTCCTCTGCTTTGTACACAAATAGCAAGTCAGTTACATACAGCAACTCTCAGATGTTACCAAATTTCCTGAAGTAAGGCTACGTGCTGCCTTGCCTTTGTGACAATTTCTTTGTTTGTTGATAGAAAAATCCTCTTCCCAGAAGCGCAGTTCAAAATGGCACGTACTGAGCACAAATTCATACTGATTTTAAAGGATATTTAACACAGCAATGGTAGCCCAAAAAAGTAAATTTCCATTTTCTTGATATGCAATTACACTGACATAAACACAAAAGAGGCATTTACTAAATAAGGCCATTACTGCCCCAGTCCTACCCTGGTCCCACCTCAGTCCCAAGTAAAGTTGCATGCTCTTTGAACTTCAGATGTAAAGCTTGATTACTGAAGACCCCATCTTGCCTGGAAATCAATGTAATGTTGAGTAATAAGAGCCCATACCAAGAAGGCATGTCTCAGGAGAAGTGTAGAGTGGTTTGTATGTTGACAGATTGTCTGACTGGCTCTTCCTTAAGATTTTTTAAACCTCCCAGCAATCACACATGTTTTGTCTGCAGTCCCTGTTACTGCGTATGTTATTACTTACAGCTTTCCTATATTTACAATAGAAACTTGAGGACCCATTTTTGCCTTTATGGGTCTATATAATTCCTACAACTGAAGGAGTATGACTAATGATTTGGAACTGCTGATGCATACTGCAGCACAAATAATATATTGGTAATAAGGTGGCTCAGGATAGCAGACAAGTTTTGGAAGCTGCTAACTCTACAAAGAGGAATAATTTCAATAATAAATAAGAGTAATATAATAAGGACGCTCTAGTCAAATGTCTAAGGGCTAATGAAGTTTCTCATTTACAGCCAGTTGGAGCAAACATCCTGTAGTTAGAAGCAACCCCATATTGGTAGGGAGAAGAAAATTCAAAATGCCAGACTTCTAGGATTGGTTTGCTCATGTCTCTTGTTCAAAATTCAAAGAGACAAAATTAGAGCAGTTTTTAAGTATATCAAGAATGGGTTTCCCAGATGTTCAACCACATGTACCTGAAAAATCATTGCACTAGGCAGTAGATAAAACCCATTCTGTACTATTTGGTTCTACCTAGAGGTCCCAGATTATGGTTATAGAAAAAAATAATTTTCCTCAGGTCAGTCTAGTCAGGATTATGTTACCCATTCCTCCCCTTTCTAGGGAAGAAGAAACATTCTCATAATTACTCCATCATCTTGTCCTCCTGTGCAAAAACAGTGCAAAGGTCCACTGTGCATAAATCATACTATATTTGTCCTCCAAATTATTTGCTGACACACACACACACACAGTGCAAGGTCATCAACTTTTAGTGGGGCAGCCGGAAGCACTTAACCTCGATTAAGTTGAAATGCAGAAAATTTTCAAGGCATAGGAAGACATACGTGATTATTTGATTCCTTGGGAAAAATACTGAAAAAACTCATAAGCGAACAAAAACCTTTTGTCAGTCCAGAGCAGGTATCACAGTTTTGTCAGTCCTTCTAGCACATTTACTATTCTGATGTAATAGGCACATTCTTAGTACATAGGTCATGTGAACATGACTTACAAAGCTGTATTTTTAGCCTGAATGAATACATATTTTATGAGAGGAAGAGTTTCCTTCACAAAAAGATCTTGCAAATGATGTGAGATTTATTTTTTTCCCACAGACTCTTACACACATGTTGCAGACATCAAGAAAAAAATAGTATTTAATCTTGTTGGCTAGGACAGCTGCACGAGCTAAAATATAGCTCTAAGTTCATTGGTAGATGTCTCCAACACCAGATGTTCGACTTGTTCACCCTCATACTCACTGAGAACCATGTAAATTAAAGAATAATCTCTGATTACATTATGCTCGGTAGTCTTTTGCACTAAAGATTGTAGAGATTGTCTCAAAAAACATCCTGAAAGTTGAGAAAGTAGTTATAGCTCAAGACACTCTGCATTTTCTCTGTCAACCTTCTTTTCTCATATAGGAATTGGTTCAGTTATGGCTGGCTAAACGTTATTTCCATTATCTCACTGATTTTACATTATTCTTCCTTAGAACCAGCCAGAGGTTCCCCAGGTTGCTTGCCTATGTATATGAACATTTTGACTCACAAATAAAGTAGGGGCAGATCCACAGTTCTGAGAATGCTTCTTCTTCTTCACACAGTACAGCACTACTTCTTTTCTCTCATCCCACAAATGAAACAAAAATACCCCCAAACACGTCACAGAGGAAATATAAGTTAGAATTAATTTCAATGCTGCATTTCGGTCATTACTTTTTGCTACTTTGTTTTTCTCTGGAGCTCATGAAGTTCTTCTCACTAGAAGTGGGCAAAGGTTCTCAAGGGAGAGAAAAGAAATAAGGCTGCCTGGCTATACTCCAGTTTTCTCCTAATGTGGCCATGATAGTCCAAGTTTCCACCAGTGCATTTCCCAATATTTAATGTGAGAAATCCTGAAAGTGAGCCAATCTCTCTTAACAACATTAAGACCCTGAGCACATCTGCATAGAAATGGTAGGTTAGCCCTGACTTAACATGCCAGGCAGCAGTACTTTAAGATCATTAAAGCACTTGAAATTTGACCAAATTGGAATTGGGGAAGTTGGACTGTGATCCTATCCCTGAATTTGCTGCTTAGATGTGCGATCTGCAGACATCCTAAGAAAAAATTCTGTCGTCTCTGAGCACTAGGAGGCTGCTGAAGGGACTAGAGGTGTCAGGGCATGTGCACTCGCCTCTGGAAGAGGGAAAAACTGCTTAACCTGCTGCTAAAGTTCTGTTGCACAGCAGTACATGCTGGGTGAGCTGGAGGGGGAAATCTCTGAGTGCAACTAACAGGCAAGAGGGAAATCAGCATGTCTGGGAGAAATACTAAGTGTCCTCTTTTTCTTCTTACTTTGATGAAGGAACCTTAAAGATCATCTAATTATGGCCCCCCTGCCATGGGCAGGGTCACCTTTCACTAGACCATCTTGCTCAAAATAGGCAATTCAGACATTTGTAACCAAGATGAAAAGACAGCATTTGTAACCAAGATGGAAAAAGCCCACAAAACAAAACCCAAAAAACCCAACAAAACAACAAAAAAATACAGTTTATTGTGAATGCTGCTAATCATTTACTCAAAGAAACTGTGTTACCAAAATAACTGGTGGTAGCCAGCTG
Source organism: Oxyruncus cristatus (assembly GCA_013399855.1). Classification (NCBI taxonomy): domain Eukaryota; kingdom Metazoa; phylum Chordata; class Aves; order Passeriformes; family Cotingidae; genus Oxyruncus; species Oxyruncus cristatus. The sequence goes on along the minus strand of VXAY01007484.1, from coordinate 1,199,387 downwards.
CTGTTCCTCAGCTAATTGCTGAGTTAATGTAGAAGCCATCAGGCAGCCTGTGATGGTGTAGAGCAGGAAAGGAGTGAGGGAAAAAGCTTTCCAGGCAGCTGTTTTCAGCAATCACTAACATATTCTCTCTTACTGCCATGTGTAGGCAGAGTCCACCTGCCTGTTACTTACTAAAAGATCATTTAAACACCTACAAGCACTTTTTCTTTAGTGTTTGTGCAGTCACTTGCTGATTTATGAAAGGCTGTATGAGCCTGTGAAATGGAAATCAGGTGCCTGTTTACGGAACAAATGATTCACTGCAACAGGCCTCACTGGACCCTCTTCTGCTGCCCTTCCCTCCTTGCTGTTGCTGCCTGGGGTGTGAGCACTAGTATTTGTACGTCTGCTATGTCAGTCAGACCAGAAACAAATCTAGTGTTTGTTTTTCCTCAGTGGGTTTTTTGTTCGTTTGGTTTTGATTTTCTTTTTTTTTAAATAATTTTAAAGGTTTTCTTTAAAGCCATGTCCTGGGCTCAGGGTCAGAATTATCAGACAGAAGAGAGAGGGATATAGGCTATCTTATACCATCATCTTTATTAGATGCCTGACTCAGGCATACAGACAGTTCACAGAAGCAGGATTGGTTTTGGTTTCATTCTTCCCATTTGGGAATATGGTTAAGTGCAGAATTAATTTGCAAATAAAAATACTGAGTTGGTAGATGTAGGTACTTTTACTGCTACGAAGGGCAACTAGAATACAAAATAGTTCCCTTTATATATAGCTTGCTATTTGGCTTCCCTTTAAAGTATGCAGAGGAATATTAATATTGAGGCCTTTGAATTACTAGTATCTCAGAACAAATTGATTCAGTCTCAAAAATTTGGCTTATTCAGTACCTAAGCCACCAAGTTCAAAAAAGCTTCCCTCTGTTGAGCATTCACTAATTCAGCTTTTCAGACAGCTAAAAATGCTAAATTTGGGTTGACAGATAAAAATCCATTGCATATATGTAAACTATACAGAGAGAGATAGACCAGAAAAATTTATATATATATGAATTTTATTTATAAATTATATTTATATATAATATAAATGAAATATATACATAAAATATAAACTAAAAATCTATATTTATTATTTATTTATTAAAAAAATAATCCTCAGACAGAGGAATGAATTTTCTTACTGGGAAGGGAGAAGTAATATCTTATAGATGATTTGTTGTTAAAGAAACAGGGCAACATACACACTCAGAGTAGAAGGGTTTTTTTCTTCCGGGGAACAGCTGGAAACATTGGTGTTCAAGAAAAGACCAAAGAATTGTCCAACTATTTAGGTCCATTTGCATCTTAAATAGTGTTCCTAGCACTCCTATAATTAATTACCTTACTGTAATTTTGGGGAAGATGGAATATCCATATTTAAATATTGTCTTTGCTGAGTCACCTCTGTATGTTGACATCTGTTTTTACCATACTACAGCTTTCATTGCTCACTGACAATTTTTCACTTGATGCATCTGCATAAGTTTCATTAACATTAATGACAATTCCATTTGTGTCAGATGGAGTCTAAATCTCCAAGACTGGAAATAAGAGCTTTAATATTTCCTGCAAAGATGTCTGGAGAGAAGACAAGTTTAGTTCTAATAGCTACTTCTTCCTTCCCTGCTCATTATATCCATGTATTTACCTCTCAATATAAATTATTGTTTTCAGAGCTACTATACCTTTACTCAAGGATAAACATATTATATTTAACCAGAAGTACAATTTAGATTCTAAAAAATGAAACAATTTATAATGTGCTTTGGGCAGTTTTAGAAATGTAATTTATGTTAGATAGATCTAAAATGATTCTATAAGAATATAAAGGCACAGATTTCTCAGAAGCAATTATAAGGCTTGACCTATGTGACATGACAGGACAAGTCCAGGTCTTGTGATGAAATTGTGAAATTCTGGTTCCTCATTTACTCATACCCATAACTGCTACTGACCTTATAATCCTTTGGGCACAGGAGATGAAGAACTACTAAAATCTGCATTGCATTTATTTATCATTTATCTGTATATTCTTGTTTATCATCTTAGACTTAGGTAAAAATACAAAAAATAATTTAGTTTTAATTTACTGCCGAAAGTTTGTATTGAAAAATTTTTACACATCAACAGGTGGCAAAAATGTTTTTAATATTCACTCTGGATAGGAAGCAGGGTGCCAAAGTCTCATCTAATTTGAGACAAAGATGCCTAAATCAAAGCTGTGTGCATTTCTCCTAGACTTGCAGCTTTTAAATACTGCCTTAGTCCTGTAGGCACTTACCTACTTAGCCTGAAAGACCTTCAGGTATCTAGCTTTAGTCCTCAAACATGCCCTAAAGTGGAGCAAACATGCTCTAGGATGAGCAGGTCACATTTACATCATAATCCAGGTTTAGGCAGACAGCCAACTACAGTCTGGCCAATGCTGGAAGAAGAGGTACTACACATGGTTTTGCACAAAACTTTTGGGGGATAAAGGCCTTATTAGCATATATTAGCATAGGCCTTTCTCCCAGTCTGCGGTTTCCACTTGCTCTTCCATCTCTTAGAAAATGCCCTCACCATAGCACTGTGGGATGTTGGACTGGGAATGCTTACCACAGCTCCTCACGGAGCTGAGCCTGGGATCCAAGTCATGGGGCCAAGGAAAGAACAGACACAGGGAGTCTGATTTGGCCTGGATCTAGGCACTGAGAGGCTAATACTCTTAGTCTGGACTTGGATCTCAAAGATATTTTTTTCAGTAATACACAATTTCTTTCTCCATTCTGGGTGAGATTTGAAGGAGGCTGGATGCTGCAATAGAATCTGCTGGTGAAAAACACCTGCCTCCCTTTCAGCCTCCCAGTCTGAAGGGTTTAACTGAAATGACATTTCAGACATATGAAATTTTTCATTGAGCTCAGGCTCCATTTTTAAATATGCTTGTGATAGTTCTTTAAAGACAAAACTGATGTTTTTTCTTCCCTGCTTTTATTGGCCAAGGTTTACGTTATTCTTGCCCTGATAATTTTGCAATAGTTTTTTTTTAAAGCAGCAATGACTAGATTTGTGAGGACCCAGAGCAGACAATATTATTTCTCCTAGTTTTTGGATAGTGATCAACAGCAGGCAGGAGTTCAGACACCAGAAACCTATTTTGGAGTGTGCTGATGTATAGGATCCTAAACTTTAAGCGAGGAGCATGCAGCAATTTTTGTTGCTTTGAGAATTTGTGAGGCACTAAGCAGAGGTGTTTATAGCCTTTGGATCCAGAAGTTCACAAAAATGCTTTCCCAGAGTGTGACAGCCCTTTGCTGTCTGTTCCCCAGTGCCTTCTTTTCATCCTCCTGTACCTGAAACCTGCTTAAGACAATATTCTGCAGTTAGGAATCCAAACTACTTCAACCTATGGCTATGCTCATGCTGAGTTATTAATGCCTGCCCTCTGATCACTCCACAGCCGTGGGACATTAATCCTGCCTTGGAAGACTTTCAGCCTTCTGTAAGACTACAGCAAAGCACTTTAAATAAAAGAGACCTGTTTAGAAGCTGTGATCTGGTCCATTTTGGGGAAGCAGTTCCAGCTAGCCATGGGGTGGCTATTATCTTCCACCATCTAAGCAAGAAGAAACAATTATGTAAAAAAACCCCATACACAAAACCCAACTAACTGGTAATGCTGGGGAGGGAAATTAAGTACTGGTAATGGGATTTAAAGAAAAGCAACTCAGCTAAGATTAAAGAGAATTAAAAGCAGCAGGTCCTACCTGCTGTCCAAATTTATGTCAGAGGTTTATGTGGTACTTGCTTATGAGGTTTGTGAATTTGAAGTCTAAATTCTGGAAGAATAATGCTCATCAAATTGATGGAAGGTATTGTTTCATACCTCTGGAATTAAAGGCATGCCCATCCCCAAGCCATGTAGCCATGAGCATCTGACAGTGCTGAGGGTGTTCCAGCATGAACTGCAGAACTGGCACCTTTCTGTCCCTGAAATGAGTTGAAGAGGTTTTCAAGGACTGCCCTGTGCTGCATGGTCCAGCTGGACACTAGAACAAAATATATAGGTTAACTTCTGTCTACATGGGTCATTGCAAACAGTTTCCTTCTCTTTAATGTTTATAGATAAATAGGATTTACAAAGTTATGGACTATGCTCAAAGCTGATGAAGCTCTACCACAGGGACAAATGTAGTACAAAATCAGGCTAACACCAGTTCTGAAACCCCACAAACTTCACACGGAGAATATACAGGCCAAATAGGGGTGTCAGTGAAAAACAATACCCTGTAGATATAAAAAACTCTCTATCTCCTCCCCCCCCAAGTATAAATAATATAAATATTTCTATAATTGTTACATAGTGAACCTGAGGCTGTATCTCAGGAGAAAAATCCATCTCATAACTAGAGATGCAAAAGTATGTAACATCAAAATTTCCTTTGAATTTATTGAAATCTATTTGTAAAGATGAATTGACAAATCAGTCATTGAAAAAGCAAACTGCAGGCCTCTCTCTATACTGCAGTTCAGAATGTCTTGCTTTTGAGTTATTGCTGCTACTGTAAAACCCACACAGCTCAGTTACATCTGGTTCTAACTTGACTCGTGATGACACAAGATGGGCATTCTCTGCTGAGTGCTGGGGCAGGTCAGTGAGATGCTTCCTTTGGATGTTTCTTTCCCTCTGTGTCAAATTTGGTATTTACAATTGCCTTGCTTTTTGCTGGATGGAACCGGATTGAGTTTTGTTTAATTGCACTGACTTTCTGAAATAAATATGATTTTTATAGAAAGGATGAGGAGCTATGTCTCTTCTTTTTGGGCTGTTACTCATTTATCATCTTCATTTCAAAGTCCTATGTTGTCTTCAAATTGTGTGGCACACACTGTTCAGCAGTCATTGCCATTGGATGCCAATGAAACTAAAAACCTGTTAGGGTTTAAAGAGCATTTAAGCAAAGTGTGAGGAAGGTGAGGGGGCTGAGGCTCCCCAGGGTGGCAGGGCAGAATCTGGCACCAAACCTGGGCTTTTTTTTTACCACCGTACAGACATTATTTTTCCTCTCATAAGCAAAAGAGGTTACTTGAAGATTTTCTAAATAAGTTCATAGATTTCAAGTGTTCCAGCCCAAGTGCTTGTGGTATTTCATTTTAGAGATAATGGGAAATACATGTTTCAAGATCAGATGATGTGAATTTGACCTTCATCTGCAGACAGAGTTTAGCTTCCCCCCTCATTTTTTTCACATTGTCCTTCTGTTGATCACAATCAATAAACAAAGCCTCAGGTTAAACCAAAGTTGCCAGCAATGTAAAAGACAATATGAGAAAAACATAGTAATACATCTTTAATTATTTTGCTTTATGGATTCTTTTGTTTAATCTGATGTTGAATTAATTCTCTAAGTAAGCTTACTCAAGGTTATTCAAAATTGATTCCTATTAATTTAAATTGAGTATTATTAATTTTTTTTTGAACTAATAAACTAGTTTAAATCCCGTACTTCCCTGTTTTGAAGAAAAGTGAAAAGTCTATTTTCACAAAATATTGCTATAATCTCTATTGGACATACTTCAATTCTTATTCCAGAATTTAGCTCAAAAGACTTGTAAGAGCTCATTAAAGTACTGTAAGAACCTTCTAACTTTCTTCACATGCTCCCAAGGAGGACTGGTTCCAAATGGATCCCCAAAGAAGTCTTGAATCACTTGTTTATTAGCACAGAGTTGATGGCTCAGTGAAATCCAAATATCTGTAAAGTAATTACATTTCTATTCTGGACTAATGGATTTTTGAAATGCAACAAATTACATCTCTTCAAACATGGGCTCAGTTAAAACCTCTTAGTGATTTAATAAAACATAAACCAAAAATTAAATAGTATGCGTTATACAACCTATCATTTCTTATGTTGGCCCTACACCTTTTTGGAGTTGGTACTGACAGTTTATGGACCAGTCTTTCCTCAGTTTCCATAATTCCTGATCATCTAGTGAATTGTCCATTGTCTCTCCTGTATTAACAGTTGTCATTAAAAACTCTGGAAGGTATAAGCAAGAAAATTATATGATCTGTCAAAAATTAATGAATTTGGATTCTGATAACTAATATTTGACTGTAACATTTTTACATCAGAAGACTGCAAAAATGTAGCACTAACAAAACCTGAACTGTATATCATAGTTCATAGTTTATATATCATATAAAAGTTCTTATTCCACATGATAGTAAGCAGCCCTAGCAAGGCCATTGTCCTCATTTATCAGGAAGCCCCAGGACTGAAAGCTCCAGAAACCCAAGTGCGATTTCACAAGCTCCACATAACATGGCATGGTTTGCTATTTGGATAACTGGTTCAAAAATGAGTAATTTTTCCACTCTTTTAAGACAAAATATGGAAGAATTCAAGTGAATTGGGCTGACTATAGTCTATTAACGTTTGATATCCGCAACCATGTGGGTAAACTTTAATGTGTTGACTGAGAATGGCAGAGTGACTTGAATATACCTTCCAGACCATCCTCTCTGCACTGACACTGCTTCTTTGCAGCCAGTCAGGGACCAATGCTCACTTCTTTGGCATGGCATTGGAAGGATATTTGGTTATTTGTAGGCTGAGGTTTAGACTTTCAAAGACTTGCTCTCTGGGAATTATAGGAAAACTTGGTTACTGATGCTTGGGGACAATTTTATGGTAGCAAGTAGAAAGCAGGTCTTGGGGAGTGATTTTTTTGAGAAGGTAAGAGGCAATAACTGACTACGTTTTAAAATGCTGCCCAATGCATCTGCATCAGGGCATGTAGGGCCTATTTAAAAAACATTAAAAGTTTTATTCTGCTAAATCTGACTGCATGTCTTGAGTTGATTTACTTCAGCAAGTTGTTCAGCCGAGTCTGGGCCACAGCCAGGGAAATAATGCAGTGCTCAGAGATGCCAGAGTTGCAGTATCTCCTCTAAATATTTTTCTTGCGCTCACTTTGGGAAAAAAATGTAGACATCCACTCCGTCTTAAACCCTCTAGGCACTGTCACTGCCAGAATTGGAAGTGTCAAATGTGGCTCTCTCCACATGGCCCTATTATATATCTCCAAGGCTTTCAGATATCTGGCTAAATAAGAAGATGAATCACTGTCATCCATTTAAAGGGTAGAGAACAAAGAGCATGTCAAGGATGGTGTGAGAACCTCTCTAGCAGTTACTTTTGAGCTGAAACTGTTATGGGCTCTATAACAAATTGCTTGCCTACGGGCAAGGTCACCCATATAAATTTTTATGAATTGCCCTCAGTTCCTTGAATCTATGAACTATGGAACCAAAGACTAGCAATAAGCTTCACTAAATCAGTATTTCAACCTTTATTGATAATATCCACAGACTTTATGGGATCAGCTCAGTTTTAATTAAAGCTTATTGAAATTAAGGCAGAGCAACCCTGGAGAACATGTGTCAATAAATAAGGTCTTTAAAGGACAAAGATTTACAAAAACACTAAAAGAGACAGTGGATCACTGGATCTGTATCTGGTCATTCTCTGTGCCAGGAAACACAGTTTGTTATTCTTGAATTGCAACAAGGAGAATTTCATGGGCTCAGCCTCTCTAATTGTGAGATTAAATGAAATTCATGTTTTCCTAAATTACTATATTTTCTCTTCAGGTTATTTTGATCCCATTTTCTCCTGTTTCTGTCATTCTCTTTGCGAATGCTGCTTATGTAGATTTGTCTGACCTAGCCTTAAATTTTCTAGTGTAAGCTCAGCAACATATAGCTCATTGTGGGCTGCAACACCTAGACAGGTGTATTTGAGATGACCTTCTACTTGACCTCTAGATACCATTGCTGAAAGACTCCAGGCTCTGATGGGTCCTGTGTAATACCAGCTTGCTCTGTAAGGCTGTCTCAGAAAATTGTGGTCTCAAACAGAACAGCGTTTGTGTTCAGGCAACTGAGTTGAGCTCAGACTGCTGAGGTAGCTGCTGTTGAGCCTCACATATAATGACTACCAGGTACCTGGAAGTGTAAAAGATGGATTGTGGGTTCTTCCCTTCATTTAGAGAATAGCTGAATCTACCTTAATATTTGTAAGCACTTGCCGACATTGAAGGATTTTTAATAAGGGACTTAAATGTGGTTAATAGGTGATATAGTTAGCTTTTAAATGAAAATTGAGCAGTTAATGGCAGCTGTTGACTTTATTTGTTAGTTATGTAGTCATGTTGATGCTTTAAGATAATTATTTTCTTGCTCTAGTAATTGCTCATCTTCATATGACGTTGATTTTCCGTGCTTATAAAGTTAGTTGATGTTCTGTTATTTACTTTCTTGAAATGATACCAGTAAAGTTAAAGTTAAGCCATATATACACACATACACACTGTAACTCATCCCAGTATGATCTAGCTATATAAAAAAAACAGGCTTCTCACTGACTCTGGCCCTAGAAGGCTCTTAAGCACCAATTTAAGAGGAAATATTGCATGATGTTTTGCTACTGGGGACTTCAGCAAGGTTGAAAATGGAGAGTGACTATGTTTGGATGGTATACCTTTTTACTTTTTAAGTAACTGCTGACATTATGGCTGAGAGAAAAGGTGGTCTCAAGCTGATGAATGAACTAAAACCTAGATTCACCTGTTCTGCTGCAGACTTACCTTGAGTAAATAATTTTAGCTTGAGGAGAGATTTTACAGCCTGGATCTGCCAAAAGAAGCAGTCCAACTACTTTCCCCTGTCTTGGCCATACTTGGCACTGGCACACAAGATTCTGTGATGAGTTGATTCAGCTCCTTAAACTGGCAGAAAATAATAAGTTGTTTCTGATGGGTTCGTTCTTTTCTGATTTAGTGAGTGGAATTCATCCTGATGATGACCAGAGTGGTTTCAAGGGTGGTGCTGGGGTGTGAAATCAAGAGAGCTGAATAGGAAAGGGAGAAGAAAGAAAGGGAAGAGGATGCAGGCTTTACATTTTGGTTATAACTGTTAGAGCTGCTTGATCCATTTGTAAAACCCAAACCCAGCATGGTGTCTCTTAGGCCTTTCCCTTTCCATAATATGTGAAGAATAAGACATCCACATATCATCTATTCTAACAGAACTCCTGTTTGCCTAGGAAGTTTAGGCAGAAAAAAGGCAGAACATGGTATACAAGGCAAAATATGACTCACTAATGTGGCTAAAACATAAAAAAGACGTATGGAATAGAAATCCCAAAGAAGTAGTTTGGAAAGTGAGACAGCAGCAACCCAGAAGGTAGCATGAACAAAAGAGTTAAAATTAGGAGGGCTTACAGAAAGCTGTGGGGACAGCCTCAAAAGAAAAACTTGAGGCTGATGTTGAATTATTTTGTATACGGGATGAAAGCCAAGCTCTAGCAAGTGAATTTGTGAGCAGATATATGGCATGTAAGCCTAAGGCGTGTGTCTGTTCAGTGGGAGACAGAACTGGGACAAAGCATGTTTAGACTTTTTTTCTTTCTCACCTATATATTATGCTTGACTTTACAATCAGTCTCCACTTGCAGCTAATGAACTAAATTTTATTTAATTATAAACTGTGTAAAGGGGGGAATACAGAGTACAGCAAATTTTATTCCTGTATTTTCTATTTCCCTGGATACAGTTGACTTTCTAGTATTTGTAACTACTAGTTGAATGAGGATTTTTAAGATCAGGTCTAGTAACTTTTTAGTATCAATTTTGCTATATCAGTTTGCTGAAAAATATTTGGGCTTTTCCCCATTTAATTTGTAAACTCAGTATTTATACCTGCAGCAAGAGTAGATATTTTAGAATACATAGAGGCCAGAGTGACAGTTCTGAAATTCCCCTGAGCTTGCTCAAAGTCCTTTTGGTATTCTGCCACTCTCACTGACTAAGATAGAGAACTTATTCTACAAAACATTCTGTGTGCAAAAGCACCTAAATATCTTCTCAGACAGTAACAGATACGTAAGGCTATATTTTCAATCAAATATCTCACTTCCATATACAGTTTGGCAAAGCAAGAAGGTATGAGATAAAGAAAAGAGACTATCCTACACACCTAGGGATATAAATGGAAGGAATCTTAACCAAATAAGTCACTGAACTACTAAGGGCTTGTAATGGAAAAATGAGTCAGGTGTGACTGTTTGCTCAAATTCTGCTCGTATTTGACCTAATACCCAGCTCATGTTAAGGCCTGATGTGTGCTAGAACAGGTGCCTTTAGGTCAAAGGAAGGACAACACGTGGGCAGGACATCGTGTCCAGAAAGCGGTAAAGGTCATAATGGAGCCACTGTAACCTACAACTTGCTGTCTCTTGCAAAACGAAATTTCCAAGCTCAAAGTCATAAATATGTCAGCTTACCCAAAAGGTTTTTGAAGCAGATACAAAAGCAACTGGACTGCTGAGGTTTTTATGCTTGCTGGTGTGATAAAAGAGATGACTGTGCTGTGACAGAGGAGAGAGTATGAACTCTCACTGTTGATGAGTACCTTATGTGTAGGTGCACAACTTACAGTTGTAAGTTATAAATTAGAGAACTTTTTAGTTAGAAACATCATGAATTAAGCCATGAGTTAATCACTTGTTAGACTAGTCTGTACAAAGAAGATTGAGCCCTTGTTTGTCTTGTTCTTTTCCTTTTTTTTCTTTCCTACTACACTCATAAAAATAAGTAAATTTGAGATCCTAATGGACTGTGACAATAAGGCTCTAGAAGGGCTCTTTTCAAATTATGTCACAAAAAGCTAATGCCATCACTCCTTGGAACTGTGTTCAGAGTGCACTGCACTGATGCTGCTCCTCATTACTTCAGCCTGAGCTTTTATCATAAGTAATATATGAAAATACTAATGGACTTACTTTTTGAAACTCTTTTGTAAATGAAAAAATCAAGACCTTCTAAGATTGTTCATGTTTATTTAAAAAAAAAAAAAAAAGGAACAGAGAATCTCAATTTAGGCAAATTTCTGACTGACTCAAGCATGGGCATTGGAGTGGTGGAATTTCCTGAGCAGCCAGAGAATTTTAAAAGTCTTCTAGTGGTCTTGAAACCATTGGGTAATATTGATGACACAGCCGCAAACATGTGGGTATGCGTTAGCTAAAACTTCTGTACATCTGAAAAATGCAGCTTTGCTTTTGGCATCACTCCAGTGACTCTCATGTTTATTTTTTGGTGAAAGAGAGTGAATGACTTCTAAGTGCTGCGCCTATTTAGGGAGGCTGTATCCAGTTCCTAACACTTGGCTGACAGATACAACAGCTTACACATAAATTGTAGTTATGCTAGTAACTCTGCTAGACAGATGATCCTTGAGATGTCAGGTTTCATGTAAAGTGCCTGCATTTTGTACGTTTGCGTGCTGTGCATGATTCTTCAAAAGACAAAACTAGATAGAGGGATACAGGAAAGGAATTCTGTAGTCCATGCAGTCCTCGATACTGCTCCCTTTTTAGGAGCTGTACCAAAAAAAAAAAAAAAAATCACTGTTAGAATATAGAAAGAGACATGCTAAGAAGTTACATTTTTGGGAGATGGAAACTGAGTGGTAATCTCTGCTCAACAATTTGATTCAATAAATACAGAGCCCTTGTTTTAGAGCATATTCATTCTCCCTCTCTCTCCAAATCTCAGCTAAAGTTGTCCCCTTTCTTCTGCCCCTCACCCATTGCCAATTTAGCAGAGCTGGTTGGCACCCCCAGTTCTTCCCTATGGCCCAGCTGTGCACATAATGGCACACACAGCTGCAGGGGAGACTTCAGTACCTCAGGTGTGTGCTAAAGGAGATTTTAAAAGTTGCTAATGGTACTATGAAGAAGTTCCTGCAATCTCAACTAATGTGTAATTTATGTTCTTCAGTAAAATAGCTAAATTTAGCACCAGGCAAAAAGGAATATGGAAAATGCTGCCATAATGGCAGTGAAATTTATTTTGAATTGGCAGAAAAATCGTGAACTATTGCTAGAAATGCTACTTGCTGATTAAACTCCAAGCAAACCCTTGAAAAACTGAGCTTTTAATCAGTGAAAAGTAAATTATCATAAATAACGGTGAACAGTAAATAAACATAATGATAAAATATATAATTTGAAACTATTTATGCATGAAAGGTAAACAAATAAAGAAACAGTTGTATCCTACAGGATTTGATTTCAGATTTCAGAACATCTGGAGTTCCTTGGTGCTTTCTCATAAAATATAAATGACATTTCCAGAGAAGGAGGGACTTTGCTGCTGTCAGAAAATGAGATTCTCAAGCTGGACTACTGCTTTCTTCTGTTTCTCAGATAGCAGAAGGTGTTGGCACAGTAAATTGCAGGGAAGAAATACACAAGGAAAAGTTTCCCCCAGGTGAATTGATAGAGTAGATAAGAAGAAAATGACAAAATCTGTGTACATTGGAAGTGTTTCCTGGAAGTGCTTAAGTTCAAGTTGGATGGGACTTTCAGCAACCTGGTCTAGTGGAAAGTGCCCCTGTTCACACGAGGGGGATTGATCTGGATGATCTTTAAGGTCCTTTTCAACCCAAAGCATTCTATCAATCTATGATAGTATTAAATTTTTCTCTCTGTGAAAATAAATTAAGGTCTAGGTGCTGTTACAATATATTATGTTTTTATATAGCACTGACCTTCATCCTCTCAGACTAGTTATGTTGTGGTGTTAAAGTAGTTTGTTAGTATATTGGGGTTTTTTATCTCAAATATGCTTCCTTTTACAAGCTTAACTTTGTTATAAAAGTACTTGTAATTCCTTTTTTTTCCGGAGATTTTTTTCTAAGTAGGAGCTTAATATTGAAGAAACACTAACATTTTAATTGTCCCAGATTATTATTAAATTGTGTTCTCCAAATAACCTCTTTTCCCCACTATTTGTTCTGTGGCCATGCTAAGAGCAGTCTATCCCACAGACTTTTCCCAGTGGGCAGTTCAGCTTTCTCTGCCTCTTGTAGGGGTTTTCAGATAGAGATCCCAGGCAGCATACACGAGACCTCCATGACTGGCTGGGATAGAGATAAGGCCACCTCTCCTCAGTTTTGTCCTTCTCTCTGCTACAAAGAGAAATTTCAACTTAAAACCATCTTTGGGGGGCCTGTCCTCAATGGTTCTCAGAACCTAAGCTTTCTGGCGTGTGATCCAAGGAAGACTCAAAAGCATTTGCACTCACATCTCTGTACCTCTATAAACTGTCTGCTGCCTAAAAGATTCAAGATGGTGGTACCCAACCCTTCGGAGTACTGGGCTACTCACCCTGCACCTCACAAAGCACTAGATTCCTGTGGGAGGCCAATGCAAGTGGCTTTTCGAGGGCACGAACACTTTTGCCTAAAAAGAAATAATAAGAGATTTGAAGTCAGAGCACTTGGGACAGTCTAAGGGCTGTTATCTTAGAGACAGCAGCCTTGATCCTTGCAGTATATTTGTTGACATTTCAATAAATTTCTCTAGCAACTTTCTAGAGCAGATTTGGGATATTTTGGACAAAATATGTAAAATGGACAAAATCTGTAAAACCTGGTGGGTTTTCCTGGGAACACTAGACAGAATATTAATCTTGGAGGTAGTAGGAAACAAAATCACTATATAATTGTGTGGTGAACAGAACTTTCATTTCCATTTTACTCCATTGGCTGAGTACCTGAATCCAGTAGGACTCGTTCAGCTAAGCCTGGCACCACAGAGTAGCCAGGGATTGGCCTCAAGACAATCCACATTAAGTATCTATTTCAATAGAAGATGTATTCTATAAGAGTAAATCACAGTAACATCCTGGTTACATATATTGGATAAACTACTATTTCATGTACTAGCTTTTAATCTTTTGCTTCTGGCAACTCTTCTCCATGACAGCTGCTACAATTCAAAGCACACTTGCTAGTGAAGTGGTGAAAAAAGATTACAGAATATCCAGGTGCAAGCTATTCAGGACTGTGAGGCTGTTTTCCAAGACAATTTCAAACCAGATGATGCTTGTAGACAACTCTGAAGCAAGAGTGAAATGGGGTAACCACAGGAGGGATTAAACCATATTAGTAAAAGCTGAAGAGGACCCATATTATAGGGCTTTTGTATGGATGAGAGAATTTACTAGGCTCTGTGGCTGGTAACAGTAATGGCTGGGAAACCACAGTGTTGAACCCAACATCAGATTTTTCTTCTGAACTTTAGAAACCCATATGTAACAAGAACTAATTGGGTGAGAATTAATCATCCACCACTGCAGTACGTAGGAAATAATCAGCTCCTACTTGACATTTCTGCATATTAAATGGGCTTTAATTGCAGTGACTAATATTTCTAGCACTGTTGCACTGCATCCATGCCTTTTGAAGAGGTGCTTCAAAGGCTCCAGTGTTAACAGCTAAATCTCCTTTTGGACAATATACAAGCGCCCATGCTGGATGTTGCTATGAAGGGTGGTCTTAATATTCTAAAGCCTCATTTGTGCCCCTAATTTGTGTCCAAGACTACTTTTTGAATTGGAATAAAATTATAGGAAACCCTGGCTACTGCCCAGTAATAATTTTAATGAGAAATTATTTCTGACTGAACAAGCAGATTTGTTTGAAGTTAAGAGACTTTCCAAGGAGGACTGTTGTTCAAGCTGACTTGAAGAGTATATTTGAAGATAAATGTGTTTAATCAGGAAAGCCATGGTTCATTATTCCCTGTACAATGCTTCTGTCAGCATCTGACTGTAAGCGAAATGGGACAGGTTTAGATTTAAAGGGGTCACTGCTAAAGTGCTGATTTGTGCCTCTCAGCAAAAGGCGAAAGAGAAAAATTAAACTAACATTTAGGTACCAAATGAGGTAGTTTTCTTCACTTACAAACCCTAAAAATTGGCTTAACAAATAGTTTTTATTAAAGGGAAGAAGAGAAATCTGAAGAGGTGGACAAGCTCTCAAGAGTTACTCTCTCAGCTCATCTTCTAACACCACTTGTGTTGCTGGTTTTTGCTGGTGTCATGCTCCTGCTCCACGCTGCCTCTTCCTCTTTCCCTCATAACCACCCCTGTTCATCACAGTTGTGACTTCTATCAGACCTACTCCTTAGCACCACCAACAAAGCACAGCTTTCCACTGCAAGAATTTCCAATCCCTTCTTCCATTTTTCTTCTGAAGGGCTTCCTTCCTTTGCCCTGCAGTGACTGTTGCTGATGATGCTGTCTGATGCTATTGTCCTAATGTAGTGTCCAGCAAAGGAGCATTCAGCTTAGCTCTTACACTGCTGTAAAGGCGTTGCTCTGCAGGCCATCTGGGTTGCCTTCCTAACAACCACAGCATGTCCAAAATTCATGGGGCTTTGGGTCTGTCCTAGAACATGATCTTCACAACACACAGTTTTCTAAAAGTAGTCACTGATTTTTCTGGTTCATTTTGGATTAGTATCTACAAAAATGTAAAATGTTCTGTAAATAACAGAAGAAGAAGGAAAGGAACTGATACTACTGATGGTGAATTGCTTCACTAACACTAATATGGTTATCTTACATCTGCATCACCTGCCCTAGACTGATTAAAATATCCAAAGGGATTTTAAATGTGATTTTTTATCTCTGTTGCTATATTGTGTAGTAAATATGAGAAACATATTTTAATGAGACTTCACCGTGCTTCGTCTTGTGGCAAATTTTTGCCTCCTGTACTGCCTGCACAAACTCGCAACACGATGCCTCAACATAGAGATGCTTTTTGCAAACAGAGGGCTGCACACCAGGACTTACACACTTAAAGGGGGGCACAAGGGAATGACACACCATCTACTACATCCTCGTCAGGGGATGAAAATCAGGAGTTTGGTGTATAGTCATGGAAGGGTGGAGCCTAATCAGAAGACAGCTCTTAAATGGATAAATAGCTTAATGCTTCTATTAACTGATACATAGTCATTGGTAAGTGAAGTTCAACTCTTGTAACTCTATCAGCTCTAAACAAATAGAAACAGGATGATACTTGTGCTTTACTTCACAGGGTGTGCCAGCGTGCCACAATAAAGCTTTTAAGAAATTTTGTCTGTACTTTGTGGCATTAACTGCCTGGAATTTTTTTGCAACAAAATATCTTGAGATATGTGCAGGATAAATTATTTTAGATGGAAATTATTCATGCTCCTGCAGTGAAATGCCTGTCTAAAATTGCTCAATAAGAAATAACAGGCAGTCAGTTTTATGGTGATGAAAACAACACCCTGAGAGAAAGACTGGTAAAAGCACTGCTAGATTTGACACTCATGAAGTGTGGAGAAGATTTACTCACACATCACTGAATCTGCAACCAGTGGGTTGCAGCATGAAAGCATGAAGTCCGAGGGCAGTTAGACTTCTGGTGGTGGGTTTTACAATTATTTTTGACAGCACTCAGTCATCAGGACATTGTACTGGGTAAATAATTAGATTTGTTTTGGATGCCAACAAAAGAGGCAGATGTGCAGACTCACACCAGGAAATAGAATTAACCCTTCAGAGCCATTAGCGTTTGCCAAGAAAATTAAGACACTCCCACCCCTTCCCTCAGACTGAAGCTGATGAGGAAAGGAGAGGTTTCTGATACTGTCGGTGTGACAGACAGAAAACATAAAATAGAAGAAAAATGATCCAAGGTGAAAAATTGCTCAGAGCCAGCATGTATTTGACATGTGTAGCTCCAGAACTAGTTTAGCATTTTTATGGGGAGGGAGATGAGATTGGAAAGGAGAGAAGGTAGTATTAGCAATAGATAATATTATTTGTCTGGGCTTTGCAAAATACAGCAGTGTGCACAGCATGGACTGGGGGACTGAAGCACTACCTTAATTCAAAAGAATTAGAGATAGACACAAAATATTACGCTGCAGCAAAAGACAAACTAGCAGCCCAAAAGCACACATGACATTTGCAAACCTTGAGTTGCATAAAGAAAGGTGAAGAGGCAAAAGTGCCAGAAACAATAATATTACCAGTACAAAGAAGTTAAACATCTAAAAGCTGGGCTGTGTGACATTGGTCTTACAAGAGAAGATGTGATTACATAAGACAGGATGTTATTATACAGGTAAATACCAGCTGGAAAAGAATCTGTTCTATGATAATGCTGAGGAAGAAGGTGGGTTAGATGAATGTGAAGCTCTTAGTTTCATCTACAGTGCTGCTGCTGGAGGGGTGTTAAAATGACTGAGAAAGATACTGAGGGCAGTCGAGAGGACAAAAACCTTACAGACTAAAGCTGAAAAGCTCAGTAACCCAAGGTCAAAACTCTAGGAATGCTATCATTGCCCTAGAGCAATACAAGCCATGGAGGATGGGATTCAGGCTGCAAATAGAATACCTCAATTAAGAAATACATAAATGTTTGCTTATGTAGAAGTTGTCCAAGCTCCTAGTAAAGTCAACAGAGATTTGGAATTAAGGTTGGTCACTCACATGTAAACATCTAACCCTCTCTAGTGGGACATGGATTACTTACAGGTCATGTTTCGCATGTTTCATATGAATGTCTCCACTACCCAAAAGAGATATACACTGGGCAGGATATGTTTGCCTAATCATGAATGTTTAATGTCACTGTAGGTCGATGGCTTATTTTGCTTAGCCTCCAATGGCTGCACCAGATTTCTAGTGGGTGCTGCATCAATTTGCCAGTCCTTTGTGAAGCTTATTTGATATTACTATAGCATTTCAGATGAGACTTGGTACCCATTGTTAGGAAAAATTAATTCTGACTCTAGCAACTGATCATAGTGTTGAGGAAAGAACTTTGGGCAGAATGTGGGCTCTGATTTGCCAAACCACCTCAAAGAAAAATTCAGATACTTAGTAAAACAGTAAAATATTTGATCTTTATATGTCAGCCAATACTGGTATTCTGTTAAAGAGTTATACTACAGACATTTTTAATACTTTTCTCTAACATTGCAAAAAGAGTATGTAAATGTCATGTGCAGATTTTAAAAACTCTGTGAAGAAATTCTATGTTTTAGTCTCTCCTTAGATAAATAACTCTGTTATAGAAACAGTCAAGAGTATTTAATACCTCAGGAGCTGGATGGCTGGAGCAAAACAGACTGGGGAGAAAACTTGTAGGAATTACACCCCATTCCCAAAAATAAATTTTAAAAAATAATCTAAATTCACCCGTCCTGGTGCAGCCCTGCCATAAAACATGCCAGCTGGACAGAGCCCTGTCTAAAGAAACATGCTAGACATGTCACTCATCTCACTCACCTCATGTTTTCTCTGCATTTCTCTTTGCCCTAATCCCTAAATGTGCACGTGGTGTCTGTTGGGGGGAGGCAGGAGGGAGTCCATGCAGAGGAAGAAAGCGGTGCCTGCAAAGGTGTTCCCAGGGTGGAGTTTGCCCTGGCTGCCCCTGAGGCCCAGCTCCCAGCCTGGCACAGCATGTACATTGGGTGGCATGAAGGGAACGGCTGCCTATGACCTGTGTCACAGTTCTATCCTCCTCAACAAAGGGAATGAGCTGACACTGCTGCACGTTGTACAAAATCCTGTTAATGCCAACTGGAAGATTTCTCCTGCATGATGAATTTGCTCTTGCTGAAGTCACAGCAGTACTTAAATGTTACTCTGCTGATGAATGCAGTTCCATCAGGGTGATTAAGTAATGAAGCAAGTGAAGCTTAACGTATTAAAAACATAATTTCTTGTGCGATAAAAATGACTTTCATTGCTTAGGTAGCATACCTGTAATTATTTCAATGAAAAATCCAGGTGTTAAAAACTATCAGCTTAGAGAATTTTGCACAGTGCAGGAAAGACATTCATTCTTAATTAAATTAAATCTTTTTAATAAAGAGCTAATATTGATTTGTAAGGCTACAGATACAACTTCAATTATAATTTATATACTACTAGGCATTCTATTTATGTAGCAACTATGAAACAATATCAATAAAAGTACTAGAAAAGAGGTACTCTATGAAAAGATTTAGACAAAAGTCTTCATCCACAAAAAATGCTTGAATCCAGACATAGACCCTGCAGATGAGGGTGACTACATAGGAGGCAAGGCACTGTGGATAGAGGGTACAACAGAATCTCGCAGACCTTGATTCCACAGTATGAAATATTAAAACTATTGCCAATCCAGAAAGCCTCAGTGTTAGCTGAGCTACCTGGGCCTCTTTGCACTCTTGCCTGTGTTGGTTTAAAAAAGAGTCTTTTCACCTCTAAGTCAGGATGCAGTGATGTAAGTTCAACACTGAGCAAAACATCCATGTTTTCAATTCCAGTGGTGAAGATTACCCAGATCTTTGTGTTAGAAGACTGTATCTGTACACAAATTTAATTCAAGTGGTTTAATGGAGGAATAATGACTTTTACCAATTTTTTTACACTTTTTCTTTTTTTTTTTTTTCCCCCAATGGTTCTGGCTCTGTAAGACAACTGCAGTTCAGATCTAATGGTTTTTTTCCTGCTCTCAAAATGCCGATCAGATATTTGCCAATAGGAGCAATAGGCATACTGAGCAAACTCAGCTGTATATTTGGACTTTCTAGACCAAAATATTGTAATTCAAATTACTTGGACCATAGGGGAGACATTTTTACCTTTAATGCGTTTCCTACTAATTTTCTGGGTTTTTTAGTGTGGTACTTTCCAGCTGTCTAATGTGAGTAACAGCTGGTGTATCTGACAGTGACATTGGAGCTTACCTTTCTCTTAAACTTCTGCAGCGGTGAGCAAAATGGGTGCAGACAATTTTAAATGCTACTATGGACTTTTAATTTATCTTCTGACACAAGCTCACCATGAATCATGAGAATAACCTTATTTTCTTAGTCTGGCAATTCAAAAGCTTATTTTCTTTGCTAGTAGAACTAGTCTACCTGTGTTTTCACTCTGGTTCACCTTCTCCCAACAGCACTGCAGCCTTATGTTATGGCAGTAGAAAATTCTTCTAGCATAATGCAGGGAATTAATTGACAAGAATAATTGTCCGCTGTACAATTATGCCATTTAGTTCACCTTTGTCTGTGAAAATTGATTATAAAACAAGTAGCACATGGCCCACTTACTCTCTTCTTGGGCCCTATATTGAGATAACTTTTCATTTTTTGTAGGTCCTGAGTGAGTTTCAATCTAATACCAAAATTCTGGGTGCTTCAGTGGTTGTTCGGATACATATTTTCTTGTGACTTTCTTTATTTACCTGTCACTGTGCTATCAGGTTATTCTCATACCAGTTTCCAAAAAAGGAAAGGTTCATATTCCAGTAAAAGAGAGGCAGAAGACTAGAGAGATTAACATTTGTTGGTGTTGATATAAGGAGATGCTGCCATAAACAAAAATGGAAATGAGGTCTTCCATGTCTCTATGTAATGCCAAAAACATGACTTCTTTCATCTTGTTTTCACGGTACTACAAATCAGAGAAAAATGGTCACTTGAAAGTGGTTTCTGTTTAAAACTGAGGTCAGAATTTTAAGACTGTTGACATCATTCCCTGAAAAGTTTTTATTTCTCCTTATTTAAATCCACTTTTACCTTTTGTGTTTTAAGAATTTTTAGAAGAATCTCATAGTCCTGTTGGCTCTTTTGCAGATGTAAGAGGATGAAAAGTAATTCTCCCTTTGTGGAATCTGTATGTTGCTCTCTGGTACTTCATAATTTATTGTAAGCTAGTATATTGCTATTCTTTCAAATAAAACACCTTTTCTATACCATGACATATTTCTTTGCACTTACTCGGACCACACATGAATGTGTCATGTCACTTCACTCCAAGTTTCTTGAGAGGAAATCTGGCTATTTTCAATGCTCTTCTCTCCAGACTGCTGAAATGAACAGCTTTTGGCTAATTCCTGCCATTCAGTCTGTAAACTAGTCTTAGTTACAATTTGCTATAAATAATGACCAAAATGGGAATGAATTTGTCAGTTTTAGTGAACTTAAATAGTTATGAAATACAGTTATCAAAAAATGTACAAGTCTAGAATGAGCTCTCATAAAAGTTTATTATGATAGAGCAGCAACTATCAAGATCGTCACATATTTATTTACAGCAGCAAGTACATTAAAAAGTGTATTTCCACAGGTATTAGTGCTCATGTGATTTTAAATAGTTTTAAATATTTTCCTTTAAAATTGACAATATAATGGATTTCAGGGAAGTGAGTAAAGAATGAGTGCATTTGGCAGAACTCCCAGCCTCAAAATTTTGGGTGAGCAGTTCTAAGAATCTTAACAGAGGAAAAAAACCACAACAATGTGATGTAAATCTCCATGTTATATCTTATGCCAGTGTTACCTGCAATCTGGAGATATGATGCACCATAGGACAAAAATTTGAAGAGATCTCAAACTGATTATTTAGTTCAGAGAGCCATATTATTAGCAAAGGTTTCCTAATATCTGACATGAGTCTTTCTAGACTGTCTAACATGAACTTTTCAAGCCTGCTACTACTGGAATCATTAGGCACGAACATGAAAAACAATTCTTCTCCCTTCCTTTTACACTAATCATTTATCATTTTCTTGTCTGAAATATTCCTAGTATTTAGTGTTTTCCTTATAGTGCAGTTTCCAAAGCTGGGCACAGTATTAGAGCAAAATCTTTAACAGTGTGGTGCTGAGAGTAAGAACTGCTTCCTATGTCTTGCAGGCCATTCTAATACATACGCTCTTTTTAACATTAAGATGTTTTTAACTGCTTTCCAGCTTTTGATCTCCCTTGAGTTTCTAATGAAATATTTCCAATGAATTGTTTCCCTAGGCATATGTAAAATTCAATATCCTTAAATAAATACCTTGCATTTATTCTGGTTGAATTTTGTCCTTGTTTTCTAGAGCACTCCACAGTTGCTCATTTTGTATTGCAATTCTCTCCCCAAGGCAATCTTTTTTTCTCAGGCTGTTGCTATCTGCAAATTTAATAGCATGTATTTTCTGTTTAGTTGCCCAGGTAATAAATGAGGTTATTGAGTAATACAGAAGCCAGGACATATCACAGAACCTAAGATTGCTTTGGGTTGGAGGGAGGACCTTAAAGATCATTCATCTCCAATCCCTCTGCCATGGACAGAAGCACTTCCACTAGACCAGCTTGCTCAAAGCCCCATCTAAACTGGCCTTGAGCACTTTCAGGGATATGGCATCCACAGCTTCTCGGGGCAATCTGTGACAATACTTCACCAGCCTCACAATAAAGAATTTCTTTCTATTAAAACCCACCCTCTTTCTATTTATGGCCTTTATCTCGTCCTATCCCTATATCCCAACTGAATAGTACAACCTTCAGTTTTGATAATCAACAGAAGATAACTACTATCCGAATGAAGTTTTCTAACTAATGCTATATCCAGCCTATGGGAGTTGTATCATATTTTAGAAAAGTGAAGCCTAATTCTTGTTTTGCTTATGAAATTCTATGCTATACTTGAAAAGCACATCGAGGGCTTGTGTGAAAACAAGTGCTTCTGCCTGTCATCCAGTCATGGAAAAAGCTATACAGGTTTCAGAGTATTTGTTCATAACGAATTTGCGTTAGTATGTCTTAATTTAAGTGCTTATTTAATTACTTTTAGCAGAATATCTATGATAAACTAAATGGGTTAACTTATAAGTGTTTGACTCCTCCTTTTAAAGGAAAGACACTGTGTTTGCCTTCTTTCTTTATCCTCCGCAGCTTCTCAAATAGAGCAGGCACTCCTCTCATTTTACTTTGACCAGTTCTAAGGTGTTGTTGATAGAACATGCTACTCGTCTACTCCGCTCGTTGTAAGCTGTAGTTCCAGAATGAGAAATGCATGTGTGAAAACATTACCTGCATTTTATTATATCCTGTCTGTGCATAGCTTTTGTCAGGACACAGAACAGGTACAGTTATAGTGTTGGCTGGTGGTGTAGAACAAAAATGGATTCTGCATTCACAGTTATTTTTTTTTGCCATGTTCTGTGGCTTGAAACCTGCACTAGGACATACTGACGTAGGATCTAACACTTTGTTCCAAACTCCCTTACTCTTCAAAAATAAAAAGGAAAAGAATAATGAAGGCTAAAGGAAATCAGGAGAATGTTACATTTTGCACTTCAAGGACAATATTGTTTTTCAAATGCCAGCTGGATTCCCTTCTGAATTGGGAAGTCTTTAATGTAATTACCTGAAACACCCTAATCTAACTGTGAATTCCTTACTGAGATTGTAAGAAGGTAATTAGAAAGTAGTTTGATTTTATTTATATAATGTGCTATATTCACTATTCCCTGTGCCAGTAAGATTATGTCCAATTAAAATGCAATTACTTCTAGATTTCCCCAGAAAAATGACTGCACAAGGTAGTCTTTTTCAGGCTTGGGGAACCCTTTCTTGTCCCCATTCACCTTTTCCTATCAAAGTGTGGTGGAATTTTCGTGGGTTTTTTTTTGTGGATTGGGATTTTTTCTAATTGGGAGTTTATAATGAAGATAAATCAGTAAGTAACATCACCTGGTGCAAGTATTATCAAGAAGTCTTTAAACATTAGGAGGATTTTCTACGGTAATAGCTAGTAATAGCTTTCCCTCTTGGCATCTCTGTCTTCAGCCCCCCCTTCTATTCACCTTCTTCATCCTTAGAGAGCCTTCTAGGCTTTCTTTTTATATAGTTTCCATCCATTTGTTCTGCTTGTTTTAAGGTGTGATCACAAACCAAGGTCACTAATAATAAGTGAAAAACCATGGCAATTCAAATGGAATTGGTCAAAGCAAACAGCCAGGTTATGAAGATCTGTGAACTTTGTGCAAAGAATGGTAGTGCTTTTTCTCTCACCAGCCTGCATATCTCCTCTTCTGGAAGGCCTTCTCTTAAAACACTTGAAGTTTGAGGTGACTTTGTGAAATTTGTGGTAACTAGATTTCATTGTTAATTTGGGTTCATTTTTCAAACAATACTTCTACAGATTTTTTCTTGTATTCTTTATTGTCCATTTTCAACATTCTCAAAGTTATAAAGTGATCTTTAGGCTGAGGAATATTTTGTCCAGAAACAGCAGGTGTTATATGCAGATTTGGGTTATTTCCTTCAAAAAACAAACAAACAAACAAACAAAAACCCCACAAAAAACAGGAAAAAATCAGGAGAGAAACTGCTTATATATTGAAACAATTACATCATTTCCATAGGCTAACTGCAATCAGGTGACCTTTAGCAGGATGATACTCTACTAGGTTTCAAAAACAGGAGGAAGGATAACATCTGCTCCCAAACAAATGTTTAAACATATGAAACAGTTTGTTCACCGGATATAGGAACTGTCTGTCTTTTCCTGCTGCATCACTGGCCTTTTGTGTAGCAAGCATGAGATTCTCTGCCAATGAAAAATATTTCTGACATTGACAGATGTGTCATCAAATGCCTAAAATAGCCAAAAACAGGCTGCCCTTCCTCTGCAAGACACCTGGACAAGGCTGATTTGCAATGCCAAACATCAGCATATATCTAACTGAAAAATTGACTGTACTGTGTATTTTCTTTTTTATCTCCTTCCAAGAAGTGGTATTAGAAACATAATCATGTAAATTAATGAAGTTTCATATTTTGTATGTGAAAAGACTTGACAAAGGGAAAGACAGATATCCTAATGAGAGGGGTCTTCATTTGGGTGTGCACATAAACAGCCTGTTTGTGCTGGATGAGTATGGGCATGTGTGGTGGATATTACTGTCATCTGTAAAGTTAAGTCTTGAGAAAGCTTAGGAGATTTGTGTTGTCTTTCACATGCTCTTGCAAAACTTTGGGTGAAGCTTTCATTGTGTCTGTAACCAGCTCATGAAACACAAGGTAAAACATATATCAGTTAATCTTGGCATATCTCTATTTATTAAAAGAAACATCAAAGCAGCATTCATGAGCTTTAAATGCTTTCACTTTCTAATGACATGAGAGTGCCTCTGAGAAGACACAGTTTCATTTAAGTACAGTCAAAAATATTTTGAGACACATTAAACATTGTTTCTTTGTTTTTAGAAGGAAGTTGTACTTCGAGGAAAAAACTTCTTTTTGCATAGGAATCACATGGACATCTTAAAAAGCTGAGGACCTAAAAGAACAGTTTCACTAATTCTTAAATACCAAGTTGAAGAAACATATTCTTCTGTTGGACTTCATTCTCCCCCTTTTCCTTATTGTAGTCAATGAGCCTAAACAGGTACAAATCCCAGGAAGCATTTCAGATGCCCAAGCATCTGTGACAAGTGGGATATGAGATGATGCCTTATTTAGCTTCCCATTGTCATTTGTATGTCAGGCATGATCAATTATGAAACACATTATCCTCAGGAAGATGTCTCAGATACATCAATGCATTGCCTGTGAGCCCATGATGACTCAGTTATCAGGACTTCTGTTTCTTTGCAGGAAACACTTTGACTGCTAAAATCTAGAACAATATTCTGTCATGGTTATAAAGATCAGTGACTCACCTCCCACCAAGATTTGATTTAGACAATTAGGTCACTCTCCTAGTTGTCAAATTCCATCTGAGTTCCCCTGCTGCAGTAAAAGTCACGTTTATTAGCAGTTCTGTTCATGACTTGGATGTCATAGAGCAATATTTCATCCTGTTCCTAATACCCTCATCCTTGAAGTACCTGGCTTTCCTGTATCTGATATCCCAGGCCTTTCGCCCATCAATAATGTTACATTTCTCATCAGGGAATTTCAAGTGTTAAGCCAAGGTGGCTGCCTCTCCCTCTTCTATCTCTTCTTTAGTTCTTACAAAAAAAAATATTTTTCCCAACTTAATTTTTTTTTCTCCATTTGTAGTCTATAAATTACTTATCTGACATTCTGATAAATCTACAGTGCTTCTTTTGTTTGGAAAATAATTTATCTAAACAAGAAGTGTCAGATTAGACTTGTGTACTTCTAGCACTATTATATAGTGCATTATGGCATGTTCTAAATTTTTCCACTGTATTGTTCATTCTTTCTTAGTAAACCTTTTCCTCTCCTCCCCGCAAGTATTTGCACTGTATTTGTATAACTGTGAAGACCCACAGGCCTATTGATTTCAACACAAGTCCTTCTTGCCCAGATATTGATTTATTTTGGTACAAACTTCCAGGTGGTTAGGACATCATAGAGCTACTTTAACTCTGCAGCAGGCTTATATCTCCTGCTACTGGTTGGTCACATAGCTCTTGAAATCTTTTCTTCAGTCAGCTAAAGAGCCAAGAATTGTGTGTACTTTGTGTATATCTAAAGAGACAATGTGAGTGCTAGTGCCTTGACACTGGCTCATTAAGCAGCCAAAATATATGTTTTCAGATCAGCTGACTGAGAAATTATTTTTCATCGAATTTGTGAAGAGGAGCTATAGAGCTCTGGCTTAAGACACGAGCTGACTTCAATGAATATATGTCAGATATTAGGAAGAAATTCTTTACTTGGAGGCTGGTGAGGCACTGGAACAGGTTGCCCAGAAAAGCTGAGGATGATCCACCCCTGGAAGTGTTCAAGGCCAGGTTGGATGGGTTTTAGAGCAAGTTGGTCTAGTGAAAGGTGTGTCCCTGTCCATGTCAGGGCGGTTGGAACTGGATGGTGTTTAAGGTTCCCTCAAACCCAAAAAATTCTGGAATTCTATTCTTATCTTTTTTTCTGGTTCTATTGACTAGAAAGAGCTTCCTCAGTATTTTAACCCTAATTACTTGTTAATATTCATGCTTCATCAGTAGTCCTAGTTTTGCTGTTCATATGTGAAAACAGTGTCTGAAAATTAAATTCTATTTCTTCCCTATGGCCTAAGTTTACAAGTGTAGATTTTTTTTTCATTTTTTTTACTGCAGTCCCTCTTCTAGAAACCACAGCCTCTTTACAGGCACTTGAAAATTTGCATCCTATCTATTATGGTTCATCAATGCTTTTCTCGAAAAGCAGTTTGTAATCAATCCAAAACAGTATTTTATAAATCTTAATAAAATTTCTCTTTATTAGTGTAACCTGGAAGTCTTCTGTTAAAAATTATTCCACTTTCAGTATTATTGCCTAAATGAACTGTCTGACCCAGCGACAACTCTTGAAGCCTTTTGAAAAAGTATGTAATAAAACACAGCTCCTGACTGAAAAAATTTAGATAATTTTCTTTTCAATTTCCAACACAACTCGCCTCCCAAGTAAAAATTACTTCTTGTATGCATTGACACTAATGAACAGTTTATTTTCTTTTATATTCATAGCTATGTTTTTTGAATCAAGTACTTCACACTAGTGATGAAGAGCTACTCATCCATATACCAGGAGAACTGCATAAGTACGTCCCACCTGAGGTGCAAGAACATTTGTAACAGGCCACCAGTCTGAACTGTGGCAAGATGTGTTTCAGTCTTCAGTTTCATTATTATTTTAGTACTGTGGTTCAGAACTACCTTGAGCCATACCCAGGGACAGCAGGTCTGTAGTTTCCTTTGACAAAATATTCAGCTACTGAGGCATCACAAACTATTGCCAAATATATTAAGGGCAAGTAGGGCATTTGAAGTAGTCAGCATAGATTTATAAAGGGAAATAACTGTTCTATCTGACAGACTTCTATGACGAGATGATTGGCTTGGTTATATAAGGAGAATAGACTTCTCATGTTTGCAGATGATAACAAAACCAGGAGTGACTGATAAACCAAATGGGTTTGTTGCCATTCAGAGGATCCTCAATAGGCCGAAAAAATGGACCAACAGGAATCTCGTGAAGTTTAACAAAGGAATGTGACTAGTCCTGTCCCTGGGGAGGAATAATGTCAGGCACAGGACAGGCTGGGGCTAAATGACTGTAATGCAACTTTTTAGGAAATGACCTCTAGGCCTTGGCCAACGCCAAGTTGAGCAGCAACCAGCAATGTGCCCTTGAAAGAAAGCCATCAGTCTTCTGAGCTGCGCTGGGCACAGCGTTGGCAGGAGGACAAGGGAGGTGATCCTCACCCTCTGTTCAGCAGTGGCAAGACATATCTGGAGTACCGTATTCACTGCTGGACTCCTCAGCAGGAGAAAGATGTGGAAACACTGGAGTCAGTCCAGAGAGTGCACATGAGAAGAGTCTGAGAGAGTCAGGACTGTGCTAAATGCATGGATTTCTGCATTTTAATGTGTCTATGTTTCCTATTTACCCACATGTTTATTACCCTTTTTTAAATTCCTTGCTGTCAATTTGTATTGCTATAGGTGAATGTCTAGTTTAGAGAACCAAACACTTATCCTGAGAACAGTGTCCTTATTTAATCTTTCACAAACCTTTGTTAACGAAACATGTGAAGAATTGTAATTATGGGCATAGGAGAAAATGAGATAATATTTTTTCAGTGATCTGACCCTAATTACTGGAGTTAGAAATGTTCTATTTTTCACTATTCCAATTTTCTGCATTAAAATCTTTTCTGCTTCCCAGTTTAGTAAGACCATACTTTAGTAAGACCATACTTGTTCCAAGATAACCATTTACATAAATTGAAGTATTATTTCTGTATGATTTTAAGAATTTACAGACCTAAAAAGTAATGCATATTTTTAAAATAAGGAAAGAAGAAATATTAAGAAATGTATCTAATTGTTCTTATATTTTTCGTATATTTTCATAGATATCACTTGAGTCTACATCCTTTGAAAAGGACACCAATGTAAACTTAAATCTTTGCAAGCACTATCTTTTCTTTTTTCCTCTCCTACAATTTTTGTAGTGGAGATGATTACCATAAGATTCTATAACAAGTTTAATAACTGAGCTTCCTAAGCAACTGCTACAACTACTAGACTATGTCAGGTTAATCTTCCTGAAGTAAGTTAATAAAAAATCTCCAATGAAAAGAACTTTCATAGAAAACCAAAGCAGAGAAATAGTCAGTGGCCGTTTCCAACAAATACAACCAAGAAACATGTATTTGCTCAAAACACGTGAGTCAGATCCATAGATGATGCATAAGCACATGTGACAGTTAAGAATGTGTTTTCATTTATGCATTCCATTTTTGGTTGAGGTCTGACACTTAATTATTCAGAAAAGATATCTTTCAGGTTACCCAGCCCTGCTAATACTCCAATAAGAGAATTATTTCCTCTGATAATATTTGGAATATTTAGATGATACCTCACTTTAAGTGGCTCTTCTAATTAGCTTTTAACCCAAAAGAACAGTTCATAACCTGAATGATCATAGAAATACCCACTTTCAAGTACTGTAAATTGATGCATAGTTCAAACATAAATGCACTATGATGAAAACAATTGAAGTTGCTAAGAGACAAAAATTCCATGAAAAGTAAATCACTAGTTTTAACTCAGTTTATTCAAACAATGAAGTTGAATGTATTCTTGTATCACTATCTCATATGTGCATACAAAAGCCTGAGATTACACCCTGAGAATTTACAATTCAAATGCATATATTCATAATAACAATGTTCTTTCACATGAGCATTTCACAGCTTGAAAAAAACCCAAGGTTTCAGTTATAGGAATTCATGTTCTCCATAGATCTCCTGTATATCTCTCATTATGCATTGAAATGATGGACACTTTACTCCAATGAAAAAAAGTTAATAGGTCCCTGTACCTTATGCCTGAGGGGTAATTGTCAGTTATACAACACTATTTTTTCCCAAACAGGGAAAGTTTTGCTTTCAGTCTGTAATACCGCTATGACATAGAACCATATTTAGAAGGCTGCAAATGAAGCTAAGGCCTAGTGAAAACAATTAATGAATTAAAAAAAATCAAATATAAGAATCAAATATAAGTTACTGGATAACACATTCATGTATTAAAAATATTAAACATCTAGGAGAAGAAAACTGTAATGGTGTTCTCTGCTTATTTAACTTTAATCTGAATTTCTGGGTGCTAAGCATTGCCAAAGAAAACCACAGCTGCAGTAACTTTAGGCAGAGACAAGTTCAGATGCTTCTAAACCAAAGGAACTGCAACTGATCGTGCCTTGGTGCTCCTCTGCAGCCCCTAACCAGTGAGGTTTCTGAGCACCTGCGGTGTTTAATGTTCTGTCTCTCATAATGATGCTGTCCCTCATGAGATGGGAAAATAGAAGAACATTTAATTTTTCCCAGTGCTGGTGTAACCAAATGTTCAGGTGTTTTCCCGTTGCACTGAAGTCCTCTGTCCCTGCCCATACGCTTAATGTCTTCATGAAGTGCTTGGGAAGGAAAAGCAGTGCCCAGAGCAGGGAGTGCCCAAAGATGAGAGCAGCTAAAGGAGATTGCCTGGGAAGCTAAGGTCAGCCTGAAGAGAAACAGTGAAAATAGGATATGTATTAAATGTCATTTCTCTCCAGGGCAGAGGTACTTCATACAGATAAGTACCACTTGAGACTCTCACCTCTGCACCTTTCAGCAGGGCTGGCGCCTCCACCACTTCTTTCTTTCTAAAGCAGAAGAAGGAACAGTTTCTTCATTTAAAACTGGAACTTGAGTATCATGCTGCTGTTCTGGTGCAGTGTTTTAGCACTTGCTCAAAACGTAGCATCCTCACATTTTATTACCTCTTGTACCCAAGTGAATTCAGGCCTCTTGTGTCCCTGGAAACATCCTAGCTTAAAGTTATTGTTGGGTTATGACACTCTCCACTTCTCTGGGTTTTGTGCTTGCTGAGCAGCAACAATTCCCAATTGGAGATGGCGTAAGTTTTGGTTTCTGCCCTGCTCAGCGGGGTGTGAGAGGCGGAGCTGCAACTGCCTCATGGCTCTGTTCCTACAGAATTAAATGACAGAAAGAGCAGGCCCTATAATTCTATAAACTGCAATTCACCTACATGATTTTTCAGCTTTGGTTTATCGCTAATTACAATCCCCCACAAACACAATTATAGGTCATTATATTTTAGCAAGGCAGCAGAATTTTCCGTGAGCGACAGGCTATGCTTTGTGTGGTGTGACTCGGATCACAATGTCCCACACAGCATGGTCATATGAAGTGCAGAAAAATGGGATATAACAGAGAGAGGAGACAATTTTAAACCTTTGACTTGGATGCATGTGTTGGGACCTCAGAGCTGCTTTGTGATAAAATCAGCCTTTAGAGGGTAATTGAGAACAGCTGAGCTGAGAGCCTCCCTCACTCCCACATGGGCTCCCACCTTAGGCACGAAGCAAAATGCCTCAAGTAAGCAGAGTGAATGTTGCCATTTTCATTAAGCTTAAGCATAAAAGACAAAAAGGCCAAATTATCATGCGCTGATGCCCTAGCAACCTTCCTATGTAGTGTCCTTGCTGTAACAGCAGAGGATTTGGTCCCATAAGATTCCTCCACTGTTTGCCAAGAGAAAGGTTAGGAACAGACGAGAACAAATATCCTGAGAGAACAAAATCTTTAGGATTTTGCATTGGATTATTCCTCAAATAGTGAAAAACTACATGGAAAGCCTGAAGCTAAATACTTCAAATCTCCATTTTGCTGGTGGAAATTAACCCCCTCCTGAAAAGCATAGCCCAGGATTCACTCCACCTCCTCAATGTGTGTGTCTTAGCTGCAGAACTCATCACTCCTACAACCTGGATGCTTTTTGAGACACAAGGTGTGTTTATGAAATTCTGAGTGGCTGCCATTCATAGTCCCAGGGCTACTGCACTTCTCTCAGTAGCTCAGTTGAGCTGGTGGGCTTCAACCACCTTCACTTGCAGTGCCAATGGACAAAGGAGCTGCAAACTACTTTTATTTCTGCAGTTTCACATTAGTGCAACTGAATGCAAAAATGCATGGATCTTTACCGGGGCTTTAGAGGGAGGCTTCTGAAACTTTATATACAGTAGCACTGCAGAGGATCTTGAACTAATGCTAAAATGTGTTATTGGGGAACTGCAGGCTGTGTCCATCCTGGTATGGTCATTGTAAAAACAGAACTAGTTCAAGTTAGCTCAGATGATAAGTAGGTGATTTTCCTATAGAAAGTCCAAATGGGATTTGGGATCCTCATTCACACTGGTCTCCTGAAAGATCTTGCCATTATGGGCTACTTCTGCTGTGCATTTTCTGTTAAAGTTGCCATAAATTATGTGTTATCCTCAAGATTTCTAGTTGTTCTTGTGGCAACTTTTTGAAATAGAGCTGTGGAAATGCAGAGGTTTGTTCAGAACATCTTATCTGAGATGCTGTAACACTTCTTTAGGCTATAGCATGCATAGGTAAGAAATCAAAAGTAATGCTTCCCATCTATTGTTGAAATGGGTAAGACATGTATAACACTTTTCCTCACACAGAATTAAAAAAATATAATATTAAATTAATGAGTGCACAAGGAAATAGGAGTAGCATTGTATATATTCATAATTACTGTGGAAAAATAGGTGCAGGACTTGCAGAGTTTAATTTGGCTTTACAATGTTACACTTAGTGCTTCCAGTGTGTCATAAGTGTGTAGCTATTAAAAACTTACTACTAGGTTTTATGATATATATATATATATATGTAACAGACTATATTTCAAAATACAATATTGTTTAGATTATGTAATTTTAAAAGAATTAACTAGAACTGATCATTGAGTAATGCAGGTACAAGAAAGTCTGTGTTATCTTTCCTTTCTCAGTTAACATTAAGAAGTATGTTATACATATGACCTTACAAACAAGCACTAGGATTGAATTTTGGATATTACCAAAAAGCAGAAATATCAGAAAAATCTCAGAGAAGTCTGAAATATGTTTTGGCCTTTCTCTAATTCAAGGATGTGTTGAATGCTCCAAACCCAAGAGAAATGTACATATATAAGTAAAAAAAACCTTTAATGTGTGTTTTTGTTCTTTCTTTTATTTAAGGTGATAGCAAACAGACAAAATAAGCAGATAAAGCTACTGTAAATAGAAGACTAGAGTAGATGACCTTCACTTCAACTAACATTCCTGTGAGTAAATTAAAATATATTTCATCAACCTTCAATGCATTACATAATTTTGACTTGCTTCTCATTAAAGTAAGAATTCTTGCCTCAGTGTTGAGCCAGCCTGGGCCTTCATTGTCCTGAATTCAACTCTGTGCTCTGCTACAGACTTTCTATGAGAAGCTTTCTGGGATTTGAAAAGCCCTTTAGCTCATCTCAGGGTGTGTCTCTAGAGACATGTCTACACATCACTTCTAGAT
Organism: Oxyruncus cristatus; assembly: GCA_013399855.1. Classification (NCBI taxonomy): domain Eukaryota; kingdom Metazoa; phylum Chordata; class Aves; order Passeriformes; family Cotingidae; genus Oxyruncus; species Oxyruncus cristatus. The sequence goes on along the minus strand of VXAY01007484.1, from coordinate 1,166,340 downwards.
CTGTTCCCTCCTTAGTCCAGAAGCCTGTAACAGCATCACCCCTGCACTGAGCTCAAGACAAAGCAGAGTCATCCTCCTCCTTCATTATGACCATGACACTTCTGGAATAGCACAGAGGAAGCATATCAGCATGGAGTGATTTGATTTTTAGTCGAACATACTTATACGAGCTGGTCTTCACATTTATCACAGAAGGATTTCATGGATTTACTAACCTCAGCCTTATATAGTTAGTGACAAAAAAAATAGGGTTTTTCTTAAGAAGCAGACATTTCTTAGCACAAAGGTTTTTCAAAAGCTTTCTGAATGCTGGTATATGAGATATTTGAATAGAATCATAGAATGGTTTGTGTTGGAAGGGACCTTAAAGATCATTTAGCTGCAATGCCACTGCCATGGGCAGGACACTAGACCAGTTTGCACAGAGCCCTATCCAACCTGGCCTTAAACACCACTCTCATGGAGGTTAAAGGTAGGCAAAAGGAAAAAACAATGTTACAAGGGATAGAAGCTCTACTGCACTCCATGCTCTCATTATTCTTGACTTTTTTTTTTAGCAATAAATTTTCATTGAAAGAGGATTGCCCCTAAAAATTTTTTTTGTCGCATATTTGGAATACTTCAAACTAATGCTAGGTTAGAAGAACCACACTCTGACACACCAAATGGGATCTGCATAAAACTTTTTCATATTGTACAATAGAGTCACATAGATATGAAATTGGCATATTGTGGATTGACCAAACAGAAGCAATGAAATGCTGCAAAAGTGAACTCTGCAAAGAGAATCCTACTTGTGGATTGCCATAGCAATACATACCAGCTTTTAGCAATCAGGACTAAAGTGTCTCTGGTCAACATAAGAAATCTCAGCTTTGATAAACACATTCAGGTTTCAAGGTAACTCCCTCGTAAAGTGAAAGAAGAGGAAAAAATTGCCATGGGCAATAATAATTTACACATGCTAAAGATATTTAAATTAGAAAATTATTTTAATCTCACAAAATAATCATGAGATACAATGTCTAGCAATTTAAGTCAGAAAAGACTGAGCAAAGGAAAGATTTGTACAAAAACTTTTTTGTTTCATTAAAAAACAAGTTTTCTTCAGGTCTAGCTGACATTGCAAAAATATATTCTTCCTGTAACTTTGGAAAAAATTAATAATCTAGTTTTAGAGAAATACAGCAGAAGGATTAATCTCTTTGTGCTCTTGACTTACCCACTGATTGGTATCTTCAGGCCACTTTGCTTCTGCTTCTGTTAATGTCACTGCTTGCACTGGGAATTACTGAACAAATAATTTTGCTTTGTTGAGGCTATTTTATTTTCGAATCAGTATAAAATATATGTTTTAGGAGCTCTTCACAACAAGAAGTAACATTTTGCCGTTGTCAGGAACTAAAGTTTTTTGGTGTTTTCACAGTGGAAAATATTAAAATTTTGATCATGCACTTCAATTTGAAATTTAATTTTAAAGGTAATTTTATCTTGAACAAGCAGTTCTCTGACCACAAGCAAGTTAGATCAATGCATTCCTCCTGTGAGAGATACAACATCTGAGAAGAATTTACCAACAAATCTGCATTAGTAAGAAAGAAATATTTTAGGAAAAAAACAGGGATTTGCTTTCATTCTAAGACTTCTGAACAAGTTCTAAAAAGAGGATCATAACTGTTGTTTACTCAGGTTGATTCTTAAGGCAAGATTTTCCCTGTTCCAATAAAGTAATTTCTGGTGTAGATGGTATTTTACTTTTATTGATCATGATAAGATACAAGATTCATCTTATTCATCCAACAGGAATCTATACATGGATTAGTTTTCTGCCAGCCTGTTGTGCTGGATCAGCTCACAGAGGGATCTGCACAAGGTGCCAGAGATAGCAAAAGGCAAGCAGAAGTTAATGGGATGGAGGAGAGTGGAGCTGAGATGAGGGATGGAGACTCTTCTGCTTGGAGGCAGTGAGTAGCTGGGTTAGTTCATCCCGTTTTGCGAAACAGCATCTGCAGTTGGGTGAAACAGATGTCTCATGCCCACAGCTGGATTTGTACCTTGGTTGTCTGCATCCGAACAAGAAAGTCCAGACAGGTTTCAAAACTACTGTAAATGGTCAGTGGTGTCCAGTGACTTAGTAGATCCTGTAAAGCACACATCTGGTTCTGAAGAAGGGAAGAAATGTCAATCGTTTAATCTTGATTTTGCTAAAAATCAGGAAAGCACTAATTATTAAATTCTGAATAGTCATCTGTAAGGGTTTACTACACTTTTCAGGTACCCCTAATGATCAAATGAGATTCCACAGAGACTTTTTAAGAAATAATTGTTGTGCAGAGAAGGTCATAAAGGGTTTTTCAGCTGAGAGTATTGGAAAAAAGTTATGGAAAAAAGTATGTACATTACCCTTTCTTCACACCTGAAGATTGAAACACAGAACTTCAAGACAGGCACAGATTTGTAACAGCTACTCAGTTTCACTAAACTATAATAGTAATGTTTCAAACTTTGATTGGGCATTTTCTGACTTACGCAGTATTGGGGAGTTTTGGAAGGGTTGTCTTGGAAATGTGCCCAGCAAAAATCCAACAAAATTCTTCATGAAAGTGGCTGGTAATAACACATGAAAGTGGCTGGTAATAACATGTGATATGGGGATGAAATGAGATAGCCTTTGGCTCCTCCATCCATGTGCATTTACATATAACAGAGCAAAGGTAGGAATCACCTTGCCTTGAAGGTTCTGGAATGTGGGGATTGTCCTTGTCCCAAACTTGGTTAGGGCAAAGTCCCCACAGACATTAAACAGCCCAGCACAGTGGAGATGGGGCAAGTGGTGCACGTTAAAGGGGCTGTAGGCATGCAGAGCAGGAGAACTGCTCACGCCTCTGGAAAGTTTTTATTGCCAACTAGCATATTTCCAGAGTGTGGACTTGGGGCTATATAGTTCTACAGAACTGACTTCATCCCAGGGAATTTAATCTGCGCTTTTCAGATGTCATTGCAAACTTGAGCATTTCATGTCAATTTGTCTTTTTCTTAAAGGCAAACTGCTCCTGCGACTGGAGAACAAAATCATACTCGTGCTATGATGTACCTGGTAAAGACCTGCTGGCTAAATATTGTCCTGTTTCAGGCCTGAAGTAGGTATTTTCTTTGTGCAACAAAGGGTTCTTTGTTTTTTGCCAAAATGTCTCAATGAAGTATTTCTGTCAGAACTGCCAGAGGCATAAGATGGGCATTCCCAGCTCTCTCAGCTCAGCTCAGCTCAGCTCACCCTCTCTGGACTCTGGACGGGGTGGGATGTGCCATACTGTCTGTAGAACAGGGTGACTTCACAAAGATGGAACACAAATCACGTGTTCTTGGAAGAACGAATCATTTTGGGTTAATCTGAAATTAAGTTTCCTAGAGTTTTAAAAAAGTGCTAAAATATTTCCATTTCATAACAACTTTGTTTCAGCTGGTTTGTTTATTTTTCTCTCTTCATTTGGGCATGAACTAAAGAGGCATTATTCATACAGTTGTACATTTTAAGTCACTTGCATACTTTACACTGCACATACCATCATTGAAGATAAAGATTTTTGTCTCTAATCCTTTCAAAACATCATATCATTCTGTGTTTATAAAATCTAAGTCAAAGAAAATAATCCAGAATTTGGGTATTACATTTACGAGATAAATTGCTATTAGTATCTCTGGGTTTGCAGGTGGAATTCCTGAAATCCCGAGATATTAAGACACTCACTCTGGGCCACACAAATAGCCCAGATGGGATTCTACATAATTTTTCTGAGTTTTGGCACAAAACAACATCATCTGTCTTTCCTTTGCTATAGGAAGTGTAATTACAGAAGTTTATGCAGGTAAAACTTCAAGTGCACTTTATCAAATTATTTTTTTTCTGAGGTATTGCTCTGGGAAATCAACCAAAACAAGCAGTAAATAGCAATTGATTTACATTGAGTTTTTACTAATGCTCTCCATGTTTTTTATATTATAAATCTTCTTTATTTTATGGCACTCTTCAGCTTGGTGATTTGGATAGGAGCACATGCATAGTCAATTTGGCTCGTAAAGTACAAAAAGCAACAGCATTTCATCTTACTCTAGGAAAAGATTATTATCTGTTTTCAAGCAAACAGGGGCTGGTGATGCATAGAAGCAGCCTCATACATTTCTCTGTTCTTGTTAGTTTTGTCTTTCACTGTAGAATTTCCATGATCAACAGTTTGATTTATATCTCTCAGTTGCTGCTCTTTTCCTTTACAGGCAAAAACAGTGTTTAAAGGCTCTGTTCACTTTGTGTGTATTACAGCCTGCACAGTTCTATCTACAGGATGTATTTTAAATTGTCAGATAAAAAAGCATTTCACAAATATCAGACATAATGAAGCCTCTGTCAGCTTGTGAATCTTTTCATTTGGGGAATGTTTGTATGAAGAGGAAATATCACATTTGAATTTTCAAAAATACCACATGGTTAACTGAAATGTAAGCGTAGCATGCTACTCTTTCAAGGCACCATATGACCAGAAGGAGGAGGGGTAGGCCTGCCAGATACATTCCTGCTTAAGCATGGGTAAACCATGGCACTTTTCTCTTTCTCCATTCTTGGTTATAGACCGCAGATAATCTGGATGTAATAAATACTTGTCGTACTTAGCAATATTTCTTTGTAATCCTTTCTTCAAAGTGGATATTGAAGAGAGCACAGATGGAGTCAGGTGGATTTTTCACATTAATTCTTCTTTAAAAAAAAGAAAATGAAGCTTTTTCAAATTTTATTATTCTTTTCACAAGAATATCTGCAATGTTGTACAAAAAATTTTAATATGACTTTACCAGAAATCTTTTCTCCCCCTGAATACCAAACTATAGACAAGTCAAAATCAGATTTGTATGGATTGCATGTTTTGCATATCAAAATTTATATCATGATATGCAAGTCTCAATTTTGAAAGATGGTTTGCTTGTGTAAAATAACATTAACATAGTAAAACATTATGAAGGTTAAATTTATGATTTTTTTTCTCCAATAAAAGTTTTTAAGAACAGCAAAAATGCTCACCCACATCACAGAACTATAAACATTTCAGGCCTGCAACAGATCTGCAAAAAAGTACAGAGCATGAAAGACTTTCAAGAAATCTGCTGAAAAGTGTTCTAATGCTGAAAGCTTCATCATTTTGGAAAATAAGGAACTATAAAGAATAGTTAGTTAACTCAGACTTTTGTTTAATATTATAATCAGAAAGCCGAATTGTTGCACAAAATCAGTGGAAAAAAATACGTTCTTATCACTCAGTGCTTGAGTTGATGATGTTGTGTTGGTGCATCATTCACAAGTCTGTGTGCTGAAAAAACAGGACTGAGCTTCTGCATCATAAGGGAATTCTCTGATTCTGTTGCTGTAAAGCCCAGAGGCTGGGGGCATGTGGTGAGGATGCATTAAAGGTATATACCATCAGAGGACAAATAAATCTCTCTGGAAGTGGGATTCCCCTTTTAAAAAGTAGTTTTACACCAGATAGAGGATATTGAGCCAAGGAAAAATTGCTATTCTCTGTCTTTTGTTGGGATCCACTTCATCCAGCTTCAACTATCTGGTTTGTGCAAGTTGACTAGAGTCAACAACAGAATCAATATAGGAGAGAAGAGGAGCTATAAGAAAGTGATGGAACAGAGCAGTCATAATCCTTGTGTGCCTGATTGCAGCTCTTAGGACATCTAAAAGAAAAAGCAAAATTACTTTAATGACGTTTTAATATGTACTATTGGAAGGTTCTTTCATGGCAAACTGAACTTTTAAAGTTCCTTTAGTAAAACAAATAAATAAACAAATGCATGGTGTCCTAGGAATTGGTTAGCTAAGTCTGTGCATGTCCATGTGCTTGTGCACACGGACAGTCATATAAACACATGGACAAAGCTCAGTGGTTCCCTTCGGTCTTTTCACCCAGAACTGAGAAATCTCTGAAGTGAGTATCTTTGAAGACCTGTTGTAAATTCTGCTAAGCATACAGAGCACCCAGTGCACTGCATTCAAATTATCTTCTGCATGACAGGAAAAGGACACTGCTGCTCCATACAGGAGAACTTTCTCAACATGCTCGTTGCTCAAAAAAAGGCAACGAGCCTTTCTAGAAGTGCTTTAGAGGTGGCAGTGTTGTTGCATGTATACATAGAATAGGAAAGGAGATTCTTTCTCAAGAAAACTGTATCATCTAATGATCAAAGGCATTTTGGACTTGAGAAACTGTAATGAGATCAGACTTCTGCTCCTGAGTTTGAATTTATTTTTAATGACACTTACTGCCAATTTGAAGACTACAAAAAGGATAAAAAATATGCCATTCAAACTACGGTGGTCATCTCTCATGAAAGGGGTATTGCTGTAGCTTTTGCTGATGAAGCCCTCACACTAAAAGTTTCAACAGATATTTAGTTTGCAACTCAGTCCTACTGCACATTGCTTTCTGCAAAGTGCTAATTGTTCCATCTGTTCTAGCAAAGACTCCTACATTCTTCAGAAAAAAAGCAGGAGGAGGAGAAGGATGTGTGCAGACCTTGCATCATTACTTCCAATACTTCAGTACTACAGGACACTTGCAACCTTCAGATTTCTAGTTTACTGAGTGAAAGTCGGTTGTCACCAATGTTTGCTTTTCTTTCACTAGATAATACAGTACCTGAGAAAATACACCAATCCTTTGTTCCTATTATGGTTGTTATTCTGACTTAACTTTATACCCTCCTGCAGGGAGGGCTGCAGGGGCAGAGCTGCTTCATCATGGGCTTCAGGAGAACCTGTACCCATGCCTAGAGTACCTCGTCCCTCTCCTTCTTCACTGACCTTGATGTCTGCAGAGCTGTTTCTCTCACAAATCCTTCCTTCTCTCTTTTCAGGGTGCACTTTACCTTTGTGCAATAGTTTTTGCAGAGGGTCCATTTTGGAGCTGACTGGCTTTGTCTCTATCAGACAAGGGAAAAAATCACCCCTGTAGCTCCACTAAAACGTTGCCACACAAGCCCAATACACCGGGGAAACTTCAGAAAAAGCAGGAAGGCAGACTCACAAAAAAAATAGCTTAGAATAATATAATATTACTTTAATAGGGAAACTCCAGCTAACATCTACAAAGACTGAAAGGTATAAAAACCACTGATATTGTACTGCCAAAGAGTTCCTAAATAAGTACAAAGCATAAGCTACCTAAAGAAATTGAATTCAGACTTGCATAGAATTCTCTTCAAAACTTGATGTTTCCACAAAGGTCACTGAAAATGTTACCCTTGCAGGTTTTCAATCAGTTATCCTGTCAGAGTCCAATTAAAAGTGTGTTTTTATTCCATACCTTGTTAGCTTTACTCTCATTAGCCCTACTAACTGGGCTATTGCAATGCCAATGCAGGATGTAATGATGTTCGAAGACCCTTTTAAAGAGTTTTATATTTCTGAAGTGGTGGCAAGAGCTCTTTGGAGGAGAATCAGGCTTGGCATGCCTTAATGTTTTGTTATGAATTTATCATGGAAGACATTGTCACTGTGATGGGTTTTGGGAAGCCCAGCCAGAATGTGCTCACATACAATTGGGGACCACTGCCTTTGAGAGGCTATTCAGTCAGGGACTCATATCTCACACAAAAGATTTTAATACTGCATGGACAGCTGTGATAAGTCATGCAATGGAAGGCACAGGGGAAGAGTTAATATCCATAATAGAAACAGAAAATTTATTTGGTAGAGTTGCAAAGACAACCAGGAATCTTGATGCAGACAGTGCTGTTCTTTCTGCTTCTCATCTGTACTGAAATTTATTAAATCAAAATTCTTCTGTGCCTTCATTTATCCATAATTTATTCTTGTCTCTCAAAGTTGCTTCAAAGATTCATTGATTAATTGGTGTTCATGTAGTAATCAAAGTCCTTAGCTGAAGTAATCTGTAAGTGCCAACATGACAGAGGAAATACCTATTGAAACCTATAGAAACTGAGGAGTGAGTTCAGTGGTAGTGCATTTTATCAGATACCAAAATAAGAAATACAGGATTGTTTGTAGTTTTGTTATTTATACTGCATGAGAATGGGACTGTAAAATAATAAAAAAAATTAATATAAAATCACTCAAGTAATTGTACACGATAAAAATTAAACATAGTAGCACACTAGACATTTTTAATATGAGAAACCTGTGAATGCTAATTCCCAAAAATTAATTATTTAACACAAATGGTTGAATTATTCCGGTTTGACAATACACAAATCCATGCACAACAAAACTTGTTGTGTGTTACACAGGAGGTACTAAATCCTCTGTGAAAAGCTCTGAGATCTTTGTTCAGCCTTTGTTCAGCCCAGACACTTATAGAAAACTTCTAGCGGAAACTTTGTTGAGTGAGGGTAACACTGGAGCACTCTGTGAGGATTTCACAGTAGCTGAAGAAGGTTTAGGTGAAAATAAGCATCAAGTGTTTAGGGTTTGATGATTAAGAGAGGAGAAATCAAGTTCTTAAAACTACTCAGACCTAAGGATTTCACTGGGAAATTAAAGCTTGGCTGGGCTGTTCTTCTAATACCCTAATGGTAATTAAGAATTAAGGGTTTAACGTGACAGCTTTAATGTGCATATGTAAAATGTGACGCAGCACTAAATCAGTGTCAAAAAAAGACTGGAACAGACTAATAAAAAAGGAGTGCTTAATAACTTCATAATACTATGTTTCAATATCTTCAGAAACAGACTGCATAATAGTGAGTTATTGCTAATGGATAATTAATCAGGAACTTAGACTGCCTCATTTAAATTCGATATATCATGCACTCAATTAGGACCGTTGAACTCTATACCGTATACCAGCAGTAACATCTAATAGCCTACTAAAAAATGGTCAATATGCTTGGGAAATGGTATGGTGCTGTAAAATACCACCAGGATTTCTATACTTTTGTCATAGCTTCAGAACTGCCAGCAGTTTCTGCCTAAATGATACAATGAAATAGCTAGCAGTATTTTAAATTTGTAAGGATTCTTATTCAGATAAACTTTCACACCTCCTTTCCTTGATTAAGACAAAATAAGCAGTTAGCTATTCAACATTTGTTTTTGGCATGCCTGAGAGTGCTATCTCTGTCATACAGACAGAGAATGTAAAGCATGGGGAAACAGAATAATATAACATCATACAGCAGCTAATGGCAGAATTAGCAACAGGTCCCAGTCAGGTGCCAACAAGTCCCCGGCTTGTGTTCAGCCCAGTAGATTGTGTTTCATCTGTTACTAAACTCCTTCATAAAGTCAAAATAAATGGCTTCAGTGGGACTGAAGATGAGAATGGGAATCGTTTCCATAATTCTTTGGAAGGCTTTGTAATTCCTCTGTTGCTATGGTGGTAAATGAGATCCTGTGCATCACATGAAAAATAAACAATGGTAGTCAGAGGTTTCAGAGGCAGTTGCAATACTTGCACCTGAATCTTTATGTTTTTGATATCACCTTTTTCTCTTTTGATTCAACATGGTCACTAGTCTTGTCATGACTTGTCATTCCCCAGATGAGAGAACATTGTTTCAGTCCCAAGGTAGAAGGTGTTGGTCTTTCAAATGTATCATATAAAACCCAACGCTACCACCAAAATAGCTTGGAGAGCTGCCAGAGGCCCATTTAACTCACTCCTTTGCTTCAGGAAGAGCTGCTACAAGAGGTTTCCCAGGTATAAGGTTTAATTCCAAATGTAAAATGTAGACTATTTCACTTCAGATAAAATTTTCAAAAGGTGCCATTCCAGAAGCCAAGCAGCAAGGCAAATGAGCCTATGACTGTACCTTCATTGGTACCTGAAGTAATTTAAAGCTAATGCCTATAACCCTTTACTACTCTGTCATTAAATAGTTGGCTGATAATACAAAAGAGATCAGGGTGCTTTCATGCATTGGTCGATGTACATAAATTTATTCCACCTTCAGTTTGACTTGGGCTCAAAAAGGCATTCATCATTTTTGAACTTATGTCTTGAAAGTCTAAATTCATCAGTTCTGAAAAGCTGTCCAAGATATATTTATCCAGGACGGAGACAAGATACGAAAGAGAACTCCTGAAGTGTGTCATCCAAGTTCCATTAATGCCACACTGATTTTTCTCATAAGGGACAATTTTTTCAGCTAAACAGAGTTTAGCAACATATTACATCAAAAACTGAAATGGGAATGTAAGTAAGGAGTAGCAGGGAACTAGGAAAGGAATTGTCACTATAGTGGTAGTAGGATCAAGTTTAAAATAGAGATTTTCACCAGGTCTTATGATATTCAAAATAATAAATAGCTGTGCTAGAAATCCTTGGTGTGAAGAGATTTAGCTGAGTCCCTAAGGACAGCTTTAAGCTGGTACAAAGCCATCAGGTACCCAACCTTTCCACTGGTGCCCAGAGCAGATGGACTGTGAACAGGGACTCCGGATGCAGAAACGTTGCACAAACTCAAAGCAGGCACATCAGCTTGTAATACAAGTTTAGCACTTGTGAATATCCAGTCAAAGGGTCAGGACTAAAACTGTTACACCTACCCTATTAGGGTTTTTCAGGTAACTGATACAAAACAGCAAGCAAGTAAAAATGGGTTGACAAAGTAATCATAGCTATAGGAACATATCCCACAGTTGTAACATCTCTGTTTGCTCCTTACCTTGAAGATGAACTTCTTTTAGACTTTGGAGCCTCTTTCTGCTTATGGCTCTATAGGTTGTATCCATTTTCTAGGACAGGTGAAGTTTTCTCTCAGTTACTAGGCATGGGAAGAGACTGTGTAACCCCCCAGCTGTGGAACAAGAGCATTGGTGACATCAGCAAGTGTTAATCACAGAGAATGCTGCACTCTCAGTTTCCCTAGAAAGTAGTTCTGGACTAAATTATTACATGTATGTTTTAATCAGAATGAGAATCAATAGTGTAGGAAAAAATAATAGTATTTCTAAGAGTACAATTTGGAACATATGAATTGTGGACTACCCAGTCGTCAGAGACATATATTACCTTGTGTATTATTCTTATATTTCTCTTTTGCATCCTGTGCAATGTAGCATTATCTCTGGGTTTGGAAATTTATACTTTCTTATATCCTTGAGCAGCTGCTGCTCGTTCTTAGCAGGATGGCAATGGATGTTGCTTAACATATAATTTTAAAGAGAACTGTGTAATTACAAATAAACTATATGAATTTTCTAAGTCTATTATGACTGTTTGTCAAAGGCCAACTTTAAGACTTCTCAACTCCACAACTGGAGACTCAGGTCTTCTGATTTAAATCCTGAAACCTGCCAAAAGAGCATCTCAACTCTTCTGAATTGCAAGATATGGTTTCTAACACAACACTTCATAACTGAGTGCAATTTAATGCTAATTTTAATCTATGTGAAAAAAGAACTTCTTCTAGAGTTCTGTTGAAGGCGCTTGGAAAGGCCCTTCCATTGCTGCTTCAGTGGGTAAGAACAGAGGATACAGGCAAAAGGAACTTTCCAGAATTGTTGTCTCTGAAGTGGGAGTCTACTGAATTTTTTTCCCCCTTATAACTGGAACCAATTCCTTTTCTGCTTGAAGTCAAAATTAAGCTTAACATTAAAGGCTATTATTTTTTAACTTTATTCTCAAGAGAAATATGAAGTGGATTTTTCAAGTCCATCTTTGCAGCCCAGAGTCCTATAAGCTTTTTTCACTGAGAACCCTCATGCAAGTAACATGGTCCCAACAGATGATAAGTGAAGATGAGCAGATTCCTTAAGACTCAAGTTTCCAAATAGCAATTTACAATATGCAACACTTTACTCAAAGACAAGTAACAGCAGTCTTGTGGTTCAGAAAACAGTTCCATGGGAGTTCTATCCATTAATTTATTAAATAAATCAGTTAAACCACAACAATTTAGTGTCTTCAGTGAAAATGAACTTCTGAAGCAAATCATTGCCTGAAAAATCCTCTTTAGAATGCTATCGTGGTCTTGGCAACCTTAGCAGTTCTTAGAAAACTCAGTGTTTCAGAAAAAAAAAAAAGGGAACAGAACCTGAGGATTCATTTTTTGCAGATTGCCTATTCCCAGCCTTATAGCTTGCATGTGCCTTTCCAGTGGAGCAACATAGACTCTCAAAAAACTATCACACTTGAAACAACTTACCAGTATTTATCCATGGTAAGTATCTTAGCACAGAATATTGATACAACCCATTATTATGGGATTTTAAGAGCAATTCCAAAAATCTTCAGTCCTGCATAGTTTATGTATTTAGCCCTTAGCATGCATGTAGTGCCATCACAGTGGACAAGGTTGCCTACATAGACCTAAAAAATCCTGCAGGATTTTAGGATTTACTAGGTATAAAATATCATGATGTAGCAACCCCTTAGGAATATGGTGGCTGGATCTATAACGGGTGATTCTAAATGCATCCATCGAACATTCATGATATAACAGATTCTAAAATTGCAAGCACAAATAATTCATACAGTGACAATAATTTTCAAAGTAATTTTCAACAATTCTGAGTAAGCAAGGCCAAAACAATAAAATGTAATCCCTGACTCACAGTTGTCAGAATTTTTGGTGTTATTACTAAACATTAATAACATAAAGATGCAGATCTAGCTCATCCAGACAGATGAGATTTGCTTTAAACTTTTGTCCCAGTTCTGCTAATACTCAGGATAAATTCTTGGTTATGTTGTAGTCCATTGATTTCCATGGATTCTAGTGGGATCAGAATTTCATATCAGTAGTTAGCTTTCTGGTGGATTATCTATGGGGGCTAACACCAGTACTTTGTCAGTAATTCAACACTGTCTGGAAAAATAAAAATGTTAATTAATGGGGAAAAAACGAGTTTATTTGGCTCCTTTAAGTGTTTAACTCTGATAATGTTTAAAGTACTTCAATATGATTTCAACATTTCAAGTATAATTACTAAAATCCAAATAAAGTAAGCACACAAAAAAAAAAAAAAAACAAAGGGATATGTTTTGAAGTTACCAAGAATGGTTGTTTTTCAATTGGGGATTTAATTTCTTTCCAAGACAAAAAACCCTCTCAATAACAAAAGAAGATTTTGGCAACTCTGTATCTGCTGAACATAGCAGAGAGGAGTTTTGTGTGAAAATTTTCATCAGCTTTAATCAGAATATAATTGGCATTATGCAGGTTAGCTCACATATCTTGGATAAGATCCTACATTTATGTAGTTTTTAATTCTTCAATATCCTTTCTTTCTGACTTTTCCTTAGAATTGTTTGCTAAAGGCACAAATTACTTTGACAGAATAATGTATTCCCTTTTAAAACTAATTTATTGTTATTAATCAATATGAAGCAAAACTAAGGATGTTGCCTACTTGGCACAATATGGATAGTTTTGTGTGTACTATGTATTTCAGGTAAGCTTTTGGTTTGCCCTTGCTATACACTTTTTTTTTTCACATAAATGTGATCTACCAAAATGATTCTGTGAAGACCAGCAGAATATTTACTTAGTCATATTTTAAAAGATGTAGAGTTAAAAATACAGTGGTTCATCTATTTATATTGATAAGGAGGATTTTTCTAAGAGAAGGCTAATTGATGATACAGTTTGAAGGATACAGACAAGATTAAAAATACATCATACAACTCTGGACCCATATAGGTGACATGGAACGTAACAAGATCAGTGCAGAACAGTTGCATAATTTTTATTGCAAATATGCTCCCTTTGGAGTAAAATTTCAGTAACATCTAATTTAGTAAAAAACATCTCAGAATCAAGGTGAACTGTGCAGAACAAACCATGTTCCGCATAACTGATGTGTGTGTACCTGTGTGCAGTAGATCACTGCTGTAGTTTGCATATAGTTAATGTATTTTTTGCAGTCTGTTTTCTTAAGCTCTGAGGAATCAGAAGACTGGTGAGAATCTTAGAACTGTGAAGTCTGGGACATGATGGTTTGCAACTGCCAAGTTGTTTAGCAACTTCACCTTGGTGAAGAAAACAGAGACCTGCTGAATAAACATTCAAAAATCTATTAAACTTTACTTGGAAATATTGAGTGAATAGCTCATCTCTCAGTTGGCCTTCTTTATTCAAATTTATTTCAATATATTTCCAATATAAAGAAAAATATTAAAAAAAACTTCCTTATTCCCAGACAGATTTTCTTTGGGAGAATTTCTTCAAAAATTGATCATGTCCATAAGACTTAACTTTCAATCTGGTCTTGTTTTTTACATACATATTTATCCATTGCCCACTAATCCTACTTGTCAGGAATGAATTGAACATCCCAGATTCCTTTTGTGGTGTTTGTGCATATTGATAGTTTGCAGAATCTCATCACACATGGTATATCTGGTCTCAGAGGATGAAAGCAGATCCCTGCATTTTCACTGACAGGGAAATGAACATAACAATTCAATGCATTCATCTTCACGTTTTATTTGTATGCTAGCATTATTTACAAATACACTAACCATGCAGATATTTTGCTAAGCCTAAACAAAAGTATCCAACCAGATTTTAATATTGTCCTTTTATTATTTATTACTACCAAATGTAAGAGGTTAGTATTTTGGAAAGTCTCACTACATATTAGTTGTCATAAGAAAATGGAAAAAACCCCAACCTTTCTAAAGATGTAGATTTTCTCCAACTCTTAATTAATATTTTTAATCAGAAGGGGAAAACAGTATTTCTTAGAGCTAGTCTTCTCTCCCTCTGCCCTAACCTTATCCCACTCCTTTATTGGTCTAATTTTATGTTAAAAGGTCTCTACTAAATTCTAGGATTGTTTTTCTCTTTCTTTTCAGGGTTAAGTGGTCGTGGCATGAAATATAGATACTGTTTCATCATTGCAATTTGCAAAAGGGGAGTCTGGAAATATATTCCTGTTTAACATTTTCCCATTTTGTTTCTCATGCTTTCATGGGGTGTGCATACATCTATTAGTACAACATGCTCCAAGTTTTACAGGAAGATTACTGTGTGAGGGCCGATATAGTAACAGGTGAATGATGAACTGTGGACCAGATTTTATTTTACTTACCTTTTACACCCTCGCAATGTAAGAATCTACTTCTGAGGTAATTATCTAGGGTTTTCTGATGATCACTGGTGGAAAGTTTCTTCCTGCATTGTGCAATTAGTCTTAACATAAATAGATAGACAATTACCTATAGAAGAGTAAATAGCTATATGACTGTGTTGTAAACATCTAAAGATAAGGGAAAATTACTTTCCCCTGATATATTCTTAAAATCCTAAGGGTGATGCATCTCTGCCTCCAAACATACCTTACCTCTTTTATTCCCAGCCAGTATCACTTCATTGTCTGCAGTTTGGTAACAAATTAGGCAGATGAACACTGCAACATATTTTGTAAAGTCCATCAGAAGGGGTAGCAATGTTCTCTTATTATAAAGACGAAGCTTTCATCATCTGGCAACTCTACAGTGCCCATTCACTAGCACTTACATCATCTCAGGGATGCCCAAAACAGTGAGGCTGGTGCTCATAGAAAAAGCACATGAGTTTGCCTCCCAGAGGTGCACTAATTTCTAGATCTGTCATGCCATGAGCAGAGAAATATTACAAACAGACATGATGACTCCAAGCAAACAAAAAGTAAACAAAATCTACAGAAATGCTGCATGTTTTCTGTCCTGAAGCAATGACATTTTTGCCCCAAACCAATAGAGTAACAGTCTAGCACTTGTGTATAGACCAGCAGCATCTAACACATTTTAACATCTCATATTAGAGTTTATATTTATCTGAATTTTAGAAAGCAAGACTGGCACTTTAAGAATAAATGTGGTGAATTGCTTTCCTTGATAATTGCTACAGAAACTAATAAATTTCCCAAGGGAGATCACGAACAGAAATGTTATGATGTAAAACTGAAGGGAAAGAATGACATGAAAGTCTTCTATGCTCCACATCACAGTTCATACACTCCTACCACGTGCAATATCAGTTTCATAAACTACAGGTAAAATGTAATTGATACCTGACTCTCCCATGTGGTGGGAGGACACAGAGGGACTGCTCACTGAGGTCTGAAATCATGATGGGTAAAACTGATTGTCAAAGCATGTCCTGGTAGAAGCCACCACCGCTCAAACTAATGGATGGAGAACCTATACAAGGATAATATATTTATAAAAGATTTTATTTTATCCAGAATATTGGATAGAACTTGTCAAATTGTTTTTCACAAGCCCACTATGTAGCAGATTGAGTTATGTTACATTTTCTGCATCAGCCCTGTTTTCTTTCTCAAGATATATGTATAGCTATGTTATATATAGTATGTATTATATATTTTATAATTTAGTTCATAAAATTCAACAATTAAGGGATATAAACAAACTTTATGCCAGAAATGTTTATGTGTGTTTTTTCAAAAGTTTCAATAAGCAAATAATTATTCAAATTCTATTATATTATTTCTTCTTTATGAATGCATGGTGGAACTTTAAAAAGAAGGAAAATAATCACAAGTAAAGGATAGTAACTGTCTTTTCTTGAATGATGTTAGCCACATGTAATCGTTGATGTGTGATTACAGACAGGAATTTTCTCTCAAAACAGTTATTCAAGCAAACCCTTACTAATCTAGAAATATGTGAATGACAAATAATGGAAGGTGTGAATGTAGAGGAACCAGAGAATCAGTCAGATGGGAAGGCTGTTGTGCGCCACATAATGGAGGAAAGACTACAGAAAATAAGAGATTATTTGTAGGCAATTCAGAAAAGATATCTTTGACAGATAAACTGTTGGGAGTTATCATTTTTAATACAGCAGAATGAAATCAGTGGGATATGAATGATTATAAATTCCACCTTGAAGGCAGAATGGTGACACAAATAAAAATAATCATGCCAGGGTCTCTAAACAGTCTCTAAACATGACATAGCAGTGAGACATTCAGGAGGTACTCACTATAGTTAATCTGCTTTTAATATAAAGAATCTCTTCTGTTGGTCTCCTTTCAACATATTTTTCCCATTTTGTGTTTTTATCTGTTTCTCAAAGGAGGCAGCAAATTTCTAGTGTTATGCTGGGTAGATGACTGATAACTGTGTATGAGTATCATTAATAAGCATTATATTTGACTTGAGAACTAGAGGAACTACTTGTGTCATCTCTTACTTAATATGACATAGAGATAAATCTTGACAGGGCTGACTCAAGATTTCTAGTATACACCAGAATAAAAACCAGAAAACATTCTTTTCTCATTATTAGAAGCTTCACACCTTCAACTTGCAAAGAAAACTTAAATTAAAATTAAAAGGAAATAGAAAATTTTGTGACTGTTATGTGATCATTGTCATGGTTGGAGGTGATTGTGTCAAGTTAAACAGCTTGCTATTAAAACACACTTCTTTGCCAGCAAAGGTTACATATCAGCAATAGTCGTTTGAATGTTTAAGAACCTATTTTTTATAAAGTTCTAGTTTATTTGTCACGATTTATGGTACTTGTTTATCCTTTATACATTTGTAGGTCTAAATATCAAATCTCTGAGATGAGCACCACATACTGATTCTGCAAAGTATGGGTGTGAAAGACTTCAGTGTTTTGTGTTCTTTACTCCTGTGATAAATTTAGGTGACAAGTATGGATGCTTTGAACCACTTGGGCAGGACACAGAAGTTAATATAGTGTCTTGCATGAACATGGAACAGACATTGAAAAGCTCTTATGTTATTCATTAAAAGGGAAAATTGAAAATATTTTATTTCTTTCTATAATGAAAGAAGGTAGGAAAAAAGAGAAAAATCTAATTTTGATCTCACTTATGCTGAAAGTCTATTAATTTCTGTCAAATTAGTCTTGCTTTTCACAACACACATGATCTCTGGTCCAGCATTCCTTTCTATACTCTACTAATTGGAATTTTAAATACTTTTCCATTTCCTTGAAAACTTGCAAGATATTTTCCACTTGATTCTATCTAGTTTTGACTTCAAATGTCCTACTCACTTGTAACAGAGAAAGAGTATCTTATTATCTGTAATGGGAAAGAGGTTTGATGACTAGTAGTGTTCTTTATTTTTGAGCAATAAGCCTCAAACTGGGTTGAAAACACAGTATTTATTCAAAACTTACAAAGTTGTGTGCAATGAAACTGAAATGGATTTAATGACAATATTTCAATTGCACTTTCACAGTGTAGATACAGTACAAGTGGGTGTTAGTGCACTTCAAAATTTTAAAATTAATTGACAATAATTAATTATACCATTTAAACCAAGGCAAATGTAGCATGACAGATTTTGTGTGAAGGTGCATAGAGAACAATTGTATGTTTCTGACAGCAAAAAAGGATAATGGCTGAGTGGATCCTGTAAGACGTGTGTGTGTACACATGTGTAAGAATCCCTAGCAGTCCAGGAATAACGATGGTCACAGAAATCTCTGTCTCCCCACAGACTAGAGTCCTGAATATAAATGCCTATGTAGGAATGCATCATTAAATTCATTCTTTCTCCTTGCATACCCTACTTCTCTTCCCTCTCTCTTACAGTGCAAAAATCCTTCAGTATCTCTGGCTCCTGAACACCCCAGGGTCTTCTCAGCCAAGGTATTTTGGACAACTTTTGAGCATGTTCCTACTGTTTCTGTGATCCAGTCCTAGTGTTCTCATCTGGCTCCCTAGTCATCTGGGCCCAACTCCTCATCGAGCTCTCCTTTGCAGAAAAAAGGAGATTAAAATTGGCACATCAGTTTCACAAATGTATCCAGGAAAAGGAATACAGGTATGAGAGTGAAACCATAAAATGATAGAACGGTTTGGGTTGGAAGGGTACTTAGAAGATAATCTAGTTCCAACCCCCTGCATGGGCAGGGGCGTCTTACACCAGACCAGGTTGCTCAGAGCCCCATCCAAACTCGCTTTGAAGACTTCCAGGGATAGGGCATCCACAGCTTCTTTGGGCAACCTGTTCCAGTGTCTCACCATTCTCATAGTGAAGAATTTCTTCCAAATATGTAATCTGAACATGAAACAGCATGTTGGATCATGGCCAGAAGAGACTATACAAGAGAAGAAATTTAGAAATAGGGAAGGTTTCTTGGTTGGCACAACAGGATTCTGTCCTCATTTACATTTGGACGAAGACTAATCACAGAAATTATCTGTGATTAGAATTAGTAGTTGACAATGGTTATTCCATTTTTGTTATGAAGAGAACTAATAAAAAGTAGAAAGGTTCAATTTTCAGGCTTTTTAAAAGCAAGACTTGAGTTCTGTACTATGCAGTAGGAAACAATTCCATCAGGCAGGTTACACATCTTTCACACCACCAAGAAACCAGCATTCCCTTGCTGTATAGCATTTCTCTTTTATTTTGAAATGAGGCTCACACCCACAGCAGTGACACTGCTTAGCTGTGGCACAATTACACTGACTTGCACCTTTCCTGTTTTATTCAACAGTGGTTTTGACAGTATTCTCAATGCAGAATAGAAAGCCAGGAAACTGTGACTGTGGCATGTGCTGTAGTACCTTTATTAGTACACTCTAATCTGCTTACATAACGAGACTTCGGTTAAACTGGTGCAACCAAACATCATTTCATGAATCCTTGAAAGTTTCCCTGAAAGGACAGGTTAATGTTTCCACTTCTTTTTGTGCCTGAACAGGTTTAGATTAGTCTGCAAGTGAGCAATACAAGTGCACCTATATATATTGAACTATATAGAGATAACCTTTATGTAAGTTATTCAGTGAGATTGAATCATGGTACTGTGCTATTCTGCATGGCTTCTTCTGCAGCTTTCATTGCCATGGTACCCAAGTGACTTCTAGTAGTGCATTAAGCAATGTGCCTGTCACTTGTCAGGAGAGTTCACTCCATCTCTCATCCTTTGCCTTGTACAGGGAACAGGAGCTTTCAGCTTTTCTTTTTCATCTTTCTGAGTGAAATATCTCAGTCACTAGACTTGATTGAGTGAATGATGATGGAGTAGTTTGTAACTTGCTGTCTGTAATAAAACCAATTAAACCAATTAAACTCTAAACTACACTTCCATTTCACACTAAATGCATCAGTTCTTCTTATCTGAGAAGACATGTATTTTCAGATTACGTACTAAAAAAGGTTCACATAAGGGAGATAATAAGCAGGTAAATGTTGCAATTTTTGCATCATCAGTCAGGGTTATATATTTTTTACTTCAAAAGAATGAAAGGTTAACATGTTTACAGGTTAGATAAAACTCATTGGTGGGTTGACTCTGACTGGATGCCAGGTGCCCACCAAAGATATTCTATCACTTCCCTCCTCAACTGGGAGGGAAAACATAAGAAAAAGCTTACATGTCAAGACAAGGGCAGGGAGAGATCATTCACAAATTACCATTACGGGCAAAACAGACTCACCTTGGGGAAAACTAATTTAATTTTTTACCAATCAAGTCAAGGTAGGATAATGAAAAATAAAATTTAAATCTTAAAGCACCTTCCCTGCAGTGGTACAGGGGGACAGATAATAGGAGTAGCTATCAGTTCATCATATGTTGTGCTGCTTCTTCCTCGTCAGCAAGAGGACTCCTCACAGTTTTCCCTTGCTCCAGTGTGGGTCACTTCCACGAGGCGCAGTGCTTCAGGAACAGGCTGATCCAGCTTGAGTCTCCTTCATGGTCTCAAGTCCTGCCAGCAAAGATGCTTCAGCGTGGGTTTCTCTCTCCATAGGGCCACTGGTCCGGCCAGGACTCTGCTCCAGTGTGGGCTTCCCATGGGGTCACAGCCCCCTTTGGGCATCCACCTGCTCTGGCACAAGGTCCTCCAGGGGCTGTGAGTGGACCTCTGCTCCACCGTGTGCCTCCACAGCCTGCAGGGGCACAGCTGCCTCACCATGGGCCGCACATGGTCTGACGGAGGATTTCAGCTCCATTTCCTGAAGCATCTCCTGCACCCTCCTTCTGCACTGACCAATTTTCCCCTCTTCTTAAATCTGTTATCCCAGAGGAGCTACCACCACTGCTGATGGGCTTAGCGTTGGCTAGTGGTGGCTCTATCTTGGAGCTGGCTGGCATTGGCTCTATCATACATGGTGGAAGCTTCTGGCAGCTTCTCACAGAAGCCATCCCTGTAGCCTCCCCCCTCCCACTACCAAATAAAACACAAACTATGGGAAATACTGCTGTGAAGATCTGATAACTTTTCCAGAAGAGCAATTTCATTGTAATACAATTTGCAGTTTAAATGTCTAATAACACACTGCATAAATATCAATAGTGACTAATTCATTAAAAACAGCATACATTCATCTTTGCAACAGAAATACCAAGGCATTAGCAAATCCAGAGTAATATATAAATTTCATTGTGGTGTTGGACAGACCCATAAGAAGGATAATGAATAGTTAAAGTAATACTCTCTGATAAGAATCTCCTTTCTTGTCTCTCACAGAAGGAAAGGACCACTCCTTGCTTCTTCATCCAAGCATCTTGGCATCACAAGTAATTCTCTTTAACCTCTCTAGCTTTCAGATAGTTACAGAATGGATCACATCCTTAGACTATTACTCAAAAAAGGAAATAGATGCAAGTTCACTCCTCTGGCCTGGAACCATTCCAACACAAATGTATCAAAAGGACTAAGTACAACAGGACACACCACCATTAGCCAGGGTTCCCATCATCTTGTGACTCAGACATCAGAAGACCTGTGCTTATCTGACCTCTAGTAGAAGTATGTCCCATTCCCACAGTGCTGCATGTTTTTACCCTGCAAACAGACAGTGGAGACTAGGCAGTTGCTACAGTATGTTGAAAAAGAACTTTTAAAAATATAAATCAGGTTGAAAAGATTCAGAATTTTAGCTCAGCATCCTTTCTCTTTTAAGGGTGCTGAACATTTTATGTTCCTATGACTTGATCTGCCCAGTGTTTCTGAAAAATCACACATCTGTGTCATCACTCCAACTTACGTGTGCGGCTTCAGAATTTGTGAAAGGTTTGGGACCTGCGAGAAAGTAAGAGTACCTCTTGGAATACCAGAACTTATGAAGTTAAAATAAGAATGAAGACCAAAGAAGGTTTGGAATCTAGGAAAGGTAGAGACTGAGAAAATGAGAAATGTCACCTGGAAGCTGAGAGAGATGAACAAGTATTATGGGGAAACAATCCTAGGGGCACTCAAACAATAAGCACAAGACTGAAGGAAGCAGCAGAATAAAAACAGAGAAAGTGGGTATGAAGGCTCTGAAATGAAAGGATCTGATAACCCCTCAGCAAAGTAGGATGGTATTAGCTTTAAGAAAGAAGAAAATATTCCAGAGGGGCGACAAAAGAAGAACAGAGGGAAGGGGGGAAAAAGGTGGCTGGAAGAAAAGATTTGAAACATCAGTTTAATATCAAATAGACTAGTTGAAATGAAAGGGAGAAATAAAAAACCCCATTCAAATATTTTGGGAATATACAGAAAAACACTAAGTGCAGAAGCACTGTATCTTCATAACAGAGTAGAACAAGTGAAATTAAATGGTTATGCACAAGAGCAGTGGAACAGATTAAAATTCCTCCCATCACAAAGTATTCTGTTACTGGCAAACAATTTTCTTACAATAAAAATGTGAGATATTATCAACAACATATTTCTCAAATGCAAAGATTGCACATAACTTTGTAATATCTGCTTTTATAGTAATATGAAATAAGAATCAGCATGAGAACTGTAAAATACACACGGTATCATCAGTACTAAACCTCCTATTTAAAACAAAATATTCTTTAACAGAAAAAAATTATGTGCAAAGAAAGGAAGATTTCTAAAACGCATTAGAGACCAATTTTAAGAGCTATAACTAGGAGGACAAAATAAATTTCAGAAATTTGACTGCAGGTATTTCCGAACCTCCTCTAAAGACCACATAAATGAGCCATGGATCTCTTTACACGCCTCCTCCTCTTGCAGTTCAGTAGGTGAAATGAGTTTCAGTGGCTCAGGCACTTGTTAAAACCATGGTCTGACAAGGGCTGGTGGAGAGCTTAGGAAATGTAAGCCTGCTTTGCAAATGACTATACTGGGGTTAGTCCAGTCATTTTCTCAACACATCAACAAATTAGGGGAAGGTGTGCATGCCTAAAAAGTACAGGGCTGTGTTCTGTTCCAACACAAACACTGGCAAGAATTCAATATCTGAACATGGCCAGGAATGAGGGAGTGATTTTATTTAGATGTACTAATTTTTTAACTGTACATTTGCAACATTTAACTCCAAATATTCCCTTATGAAATAGCAAGTATTATGTTTAATGTGAAAGATGCCTACAGGTCATATGTTATCTCTTCAGTGCCTTACATTTTTTCCTAGTAAAGCTGTAATTATGTTAGTGAATTTCAAGTATTACAATGTATCTAAGTACAATATCATCGGACAGAGTGCTGCCGGTGAAACGGAATAGAGAAATACAAGTGGACTGAGTTCTGCTGAAGGTTATTACTGCCAAACTATTGGGTTTGTTTTTTTCTTTTACTATGATATGTGATATTTTGCCCCTGCACTTAACTGAAATTATTAGGGGTGATTCAAAACTGGTTCTTCACTGAAACAAGTGAATAGCATTTGTAAAAGGATGTTTCCGAGATGAAAGAAAGAAGCAAAAAGGCTGAAAAGGAAGTGAAATTTGCAGGGAATTTTTTCAATTTCTAGGGAAGACTTAAAGTTGCAGATTTTCTGCATTTGCTGGATTAGCATTAATTTTCACTTACGCTCTTCCTAGACCACTTACACCAGAGCACCAGCACAGCGCAGGCTGAACTGCCAAGCACAGTGAAGTCTAGAGTTCCTGCTCCCCAGCCGCGGGAGCCACTGACTGTCGCGCTGCCGGTCCTGCCGAATTCCCAAGGGAGAGTTCGGCGGGATTCATCGTAGATCACCGCGGGCCGTGCTGTAGGAGAGCGGCGGGAGGTTGGCATTGTCCCCGCCGACACGGTCAGTGGGACGTGGCCCCTCTCCGGGGCAGCTCTCTGGGGCCGGGCTGCCCGGGGGGCTGCGCCGTGCCGGGGTAGGTCAGGCGCTGTCATGGCCAGCTCCGCTGTGCCGGGCCCCTGCGGGCCCGGAGGCCACCGCCGCGCTGGGCAGGGGCAGCCGGGAGCCGGCGGGGGCGGCGCGGAGGGGGCACCGAGTGCCCCAGGGGAGGCGAGCGGNCGCCCTCCCACCTCCCGCCCCTTCCCGCCGGCCGGGGACAGCCGCGCCAGCTGACGCGCCGCAAACTTTCCTGCTCCCGCTCCGAGCTGCGCCTCGCCTCCAGCGCGGCGGGCGGCATCTGCTGCCGGTGACCCCTCGGTGCTCGGGCACGCAGGGAGCGGCCCCGCAGCGCTGCCCGCCCGCCCCGGGGGACGCGGAGCTCCGAGGGGACACCCGAGCCGCGGTCCCGTGCGGCGGCGGCTGCCCCCGGGGAGCAGCACCTCGGCCGCGGGACAACATGAGCCAGGCGCAGCCCTACGGCCCGCGGAAGAGCAGCTCCCCGGCGCCCGGGACCAGGCGGAACGACAGCCAGGACTACCTGCTGCTGGATGCGGAGCCGTGCGAGGATAGCGCCCTGCCGCCCTACGCCTTCTACCCCGTGTGAGTCCCGCCGGCCGAAGCCGGCGATCCCTCCCTCTCTCCCTGCGCGGGCGCGAAGCTCTGCGCTGCCTCCCGCGGGAAGGGGGGAGGCGGCGGCGGGACAGGTGGTGGCCGGCGGTGGGGCACGGCGCGGGGCTGGGGCTGAGCCCGCGGCGGGGACCTGTCATCTTCCCTTGCCCTCTCCGGGAGACGAGTGGGGTGTTTGTGTTTGGGCAAGGCGGAGGAGCAGCGTTGGCACCGCCGTGCGCAGCTGGCACCTGTGTCCTCCTCTGCGCAGCCCGTGGTGCCTTCCCCGCTGTAAGGGATGCGAAGGGTGGCTTGGATTCAGTCGTGGAGAGTAGGGTGAGAGACGTCGGTTCTACATAAACCGGATAGATACCGTCAGTTTTAATATGATTGCGGAAATTTTAACTCCTGAAATCCGTTGCTCCCACTGAGAGAGCTCACATGGCAGGCATGTGCCTAAACCCATTCTCATTTTATTACGGCATTTTGTCAAAGTCATGTAGACTCAGATAATTTCATTATGTGAGTTTTGTCGGATGAGTTTTGGCAGGTAGTTATCATTTAAAGCAGGGTATAAGAACATGTGCAACAAAAGCTAAATTACATAAGCATAAATTACAAAGGTTCCACGAACTGCAATTTTTTAACATCCACATCACTTGATGTTCAGTGTTGACAGTGTCCTTCTGGTTATGTGTAGTCAGCATGACTTCTGTAATTACTGCTTGTTAATGCTTCTGAGGAGAAGCTATCCCACAGAGGGGGAAAATAGGTATTAAGCAATGCAAGATGAGTCCTACAATCTCAGATGATTACCAGAAGATATGTACTTTTGCACAAATTGTATTTTGTTGCTTAACTATTATCAGTCTCTCCTAATATTTGCTGTTTTATCTTTGAGCAACTTACCAGCCACTTGCCAACTACCTGGGTATAAGAAAGGAATAAAAACAATGAAACTGGAAACACTCACAGTGTTAGAATATTTATAAACTCAGCTAAGAACAACCAGAGTTTTCAGAATTCACTGCTGTTATTGCTATTCCTAAGTGTCTTTGTGGATCACTAATTCACTACACTCATGTAGCTATAACATTATGGCACATTGGACTTAAACCTCATCTCAAAATACATGAACACACCTGTTTAATGAATCCTTTCAGAAGAAAAAAACTTATGATGGTTAGTTCAGAGATTGGTTCTCACTGGTGGACTTCAGCTTTGAACTAATATGGCAATTCTGAAGTTCCTTTGCTATTTACTCATTCAGAATAGTTGTGCAGCTGTGAAAGGATAGATCTTGCATAAGTGTTTCAAAGCCTCTCTTCACACAAAATTCCTCAAGTCTGTGGGGTGCTGCTGTCTTCACTTCAGGAGTAGAAGCTCGTGGTCCAGCACACTCCCAGTGTGGAGGTTGCCTCTCATCATCTCACAGTGGCCATATGGAAAGCCTACATCCTAATCAAGTTGCTCTATAGAACAGGGCTAGCACTAAACATAGGAAGTTATCTCCAGTTATGTCATGTCAGGGCCTTAGATGACTGCTTCTGTGGTACAGGTCCAGTACCCTGCAGTCCCTCACTGATAGAAGATGTTTCCATCAGTCTTTGAGAGAATAGACAGAAGCTATCTGATATGCATAGAGGGTGTTAATTTGAGAAATGTGCCCCTTCTCAAATTTATGTAATCACTACTTAAAAAGGGTGCTTTAATGTGCAGTGCTTTTTTTTTCATGCATGTTAGATGTGGGGAAGCTGTCCTTTGGGGTTTCTCTGGATATGGAAAAGAGCCACTTCACAGACACCCATAGGCAATGCCTACATGTGGCCGCTGCCTGGACTTCCTTGGCTGGCAGGGATGAATGCAGTGAGTGAATAGGCTCCTCCAGGATATGGTGATTACCAAGCACATTCAATAATAACACTTTTATCTACTTTTTTTTTTTTTTTTTAATCCTGAAATTACCAGTGCTTCCAGATGTTATTATGATGATTAATGCAGAACAGTAATGCAGAGTACAGCTGATGTCCAAAAAAGCTGAGTTGTACCTCCTTTTAAACATTGCTGAGAAGGTAACATGCTTACTGGTGTAATATGGCGTGTGACTACTGCTTGAAAAGTACTTTGATACTAAGGAATAGTTTTTCTCAAGTGATGATTTAGTGCAAATACTGACTGGGTGTGCTGTTTTCAGAATGTGTTTTTCATGTGTTGTTTTCTGACTGCTGTTAAGTGATGTAGTGGCTAGATAATAATAAACACCAAAACCATTTATAGAGAACCATTTCCTGTGGATTTAGCTCCTCTTTTTGGAGAATAGCTCTATTGTGTCCAAGGTAGCTGCTACCTTTGTTGCAAACAAGACCTCAAGAAGGTACCTTGAGCTCATCAGCTGAGCCAAGGAGGGTCACACCATCTTGTAGCAGCGGATAGAAGGTTTTTACATTTATTTGTGGTATGGTGCAAACCAAAATTCTAATAGAGTTTTGTGCTGAAAAATCTTGCTTTTCTTTTGAATTCAGAACCTTTGATAAGAAAACCATAATTTGGACGATCTGTAGAATTCTTATTAACAATTTAATAATTATGTGTTTTATGCAAGTAAACACTTTCTTTCTAATAGTCCTCTTCCATCTTGTCATCAAGTCTTGCTACTTATGTGTCTAAAAATATGTTGCAACATACATGTCAGAAAATTGTTTCCTGAAATGCAAATATGCGGATATGTTGTTTTTTTTTCCCTCTTGTGCAAGTGTTTAATTGGCAAAGAGCCACATTTTGAGGTTTAAAACAGGATGGAAAGTGCACTTTAAGGTCTAGCCCCAAATCCTAGTGCTGATGTGCAGTGGGATTTGAAAGTGACAGCACTTGTATGTAAACTTCCCTGCTGAAAAAATGTTATTGAAGAACAGATTGTCAGTGTGCTAAGCTAGTGAGAAGACACTAATTCAGTCAGACATCTGCTTATACTGCTTATTTATACTTTGAAGTATTTTGTATTGTGAAAAATAAATGTTTTCTTATACATGTGAGGAGGGATAATTGTGTATTAAAATGTCAGTTGTAAAGTAAACGAGGCACACAAATTATCAGATGAAAACAGGGGAAAAAAGGTTCTGTTGTGCATAACTGTCTTGAGACGTGGAGTATTCCTCAGCTTTTGTGATTTTCTGATCAAGTGTTTCTTGGCATCGTCAAACCTAGTACATTTAAGACCCATTCTTTGTTAAACAATATATTTCATGATTTCTTTCCAGCCTGCAATATAACAGTGTCTGCTATTGACATAACATAATTTTTATCTCTCATCTCAACTGCCTTGCTTGAAATGACCTGTAAAATTATCTTCCAGAATCTTCATTAGACATAATCTCTTCAGGGAGTACTGTACAATGTGGCAGCTGTGTTTCAGATTGCCAGTTTCTCTGCTGAGATGCTATGTCTTCTGAAAATATGTTGTACTAGTTTTGTTGAGACCAAAAAGGTAAAAGAGTTGATATGGAGGGAGGTAATTTCCTTTTACAGCTTAGTGTGTTGAACACTTTCCTATGATTGAGGTTTGATGGATCTACTTCATACTGGGAAAAAAATCACGTCTGAATCTCTCATGTTCTGGGTGACTCAATGTAGTCCCTGAGGTCTTGAGTAAAAGAACACCGTTATTTCCAAGCCCCATAAAATCCAGCTTTTAGGTTGCTCTGCATATCCTGCCAGTATGAAGAAGAGAATGCTTCACTTTCAACCTTAAGCATATCTTTATTTCAGTTAGGCTTTTTTCCCCACATATATTAATTTCTGGTGAAGGCTTGTGGGATTTCTTGGGTTTGGTTGTTAGGCATTTCTGTGTTCACTGTGTACACTCACTAATTTAGCAGTGAACCTCTTTGGTCAGCTACAATATGCGAACAGTTCCCTATGCTAATACTTCATAATCAATGCTTGAACAGCTGCAATATATCTGTAAGTTTATTTTCACCCTAGGTCTTACATAGTTACCAAACAAATGAAAGTCACCTCCCTGTGGGAGCAAATTTTATAAAACTGGAAGATTTCCATGAAAATATAAGTCATTTGTTAAATTTTCATGAGGAAGGTGGGGTAGTGATTAAGAAATGCGTGGGATGTATATGGGATACTTTTCACTGTAAATGTTAATAACAGGCATGCTCTTTGTTCAACACTCTCCCAGTAGCATTTGTCATCACAGAAGCTGAAGGTTGTAATAACTGCTACTTGAAGAATTCCTGCCAACTATTGGTATCCCCAAATAAAGTCAACTTGGCATGGTGGGTCTGCGTCATCACGCTGTGTTAGACTTTCCAGCTTTGCAAACATGAGCAAAAGAAAATTTTGGCAGTTAAACTGTATTCATCAAATTCTTTATAGCTTAGTTTCATACTTCAAGCTGTGATGCAGTCCAGGCAATGATATAGCAAAAAACCAAACTTTTTGTTTGAAAAAGTGCATACCATGAGTCTTACATCCGTGTTTGTGCACATACTTGTGAATGTAGCCACTCGCACACAGGATCCACTCAATGGAAGGCTTAAAGGATTTGAGTTGATAAGCAGTATTTAAATGTAAGTTTTGATAATTAAATGTGGGCAAAAAGCTTAATGGTAATTAAATGACATGCAGTTTTCTATTGAATGGATTAACATTTCTGTCTTGAAGTAGAATGGTTATTATTTGTTTAGCACTGACAAATACACAAGCAAGTATACTATTTTTAGTGAAATAAGTTATGGAGTATAATGTGAAGATGGCTGAATGAAATCTGGGTTTATTTTCTACATCCATTTCTATACAACTACAGTTTTTCCTACCATTAGTACAATTGTCAGCACAGCTCTATTGTACCTCCCCAGCCTAATATGTTTAAAAAAATTTGTCAGTATTGGGGGTGGGGGGTGGGGGGGGCAAGTAGCAGGCTTTAGCACTAGGAAGGAAATGTGAGACTTACTACAAGAGCCCTGAGTAAGTCATATATCAAGTATTGCCATTTTTAGCTGTGTTCTCAAAGCTATGTGGGAAGTGTGGATAGCTTGTTTTCTGCAAGAGTTGAATGTAGCTTCCTTTTGTTTAAAAAAAGTTACTGATTTGAACAAAATGCCAGTGTTTCAGATGTGGATTTGCTGAGTGAAAACTTCATTGGGGGTGGACTGCTTTTTTAATGTGGGATTGTAGTGATGAAATAAAAATGGAAATTAGTAATAATAGTAGTAAAAGTGAATCACGAAGAAGCAGATGCGACACCTGCCTCTTCACTCAAACATTTCTTCAGTAGTGCTCTTAGTCATAACACTGTTCTCATTTATAAGCCATTAATTAAAAACAAAAGGAACCTTGCCCACTGCCAGCTTAGAATAACATGACTGGAGTTCTTTTTCGTCCTCAGAACTTGATTAAATACTGGTTTTGATATCAGTATTTACCTTATTGAAGAGATTAAAGAACTGAGGATTTTCAAAAAAAATATTTAGTATCTGTGAGGCCTTTCTATGCAGGTAGAAAGAAGGATCATAAACCAAAAGATCATGATTGATGCACAGAAAACAGAATATAGACCAAAAAGTCTGGTGCTGCTGTAGCACTAAAAATTTTGCAGAATATTCAGTCCAGAGGGCTTTTATGAAACTCTGTGCTTTGTTACAAAATCATAGAGTCATAGAATGGTTTGGGTTGGAAGGGACCTTAAAGATCATTTAGTTCCAACTCCTCTGCCACCCACTAGATCAAGTTGCTCAGGGCCCCATCCAGGTTGGCCTCAGATACTTACAGGGATGAGGCATCCACAACTTCTCTGGCCAGCCTGTTTCAGTGCCTCACTACCCTCTGAGTAAAGAAGTTCTTCCTAACAGCTAATCTAAAATCTCTCCTGTTTTAATTTACAGCTATTCCCTCTTGGCGTATCACTATCTGCATATGTAAAAAGTCATGCTCTCTTTTTTCATAAAACCCCCTTTAAGTATTGGAAGGCCTCAATGAGGTCTCCCTGGAGCCGTCTCTTCTCCAGGCTCAGCAACCCTAATTCTCAGTCTCTGTTCATAGCAGAGGTGCTCCAGCCTGCTGATCATTTTCATGGCCTTCTCTGGACCTGCTTTAATAGGTCCAAGTCATTCTTGTGCTGAGGACTCCAGAACTGGATGCAGCATCAGCTGGCCACTCAAATCTTGTGCCAAGTGGCACCTCATATTCTTTTGATTCAAGTCCTGCTCTACTGAAGGTCCTGGGAGTTATGCTGGATGGCCCAGGCTTTCAGCAGGTTCAAATTCCAAACTGACTCAGTTGTAAGTGACCCCCAGCAGCAGCAACCCCTCCTGACCTTGTGCACAGGTAGGTGTTCTTATAGAGCTGTGCTCGGCCCAGCTGTGGTACGCCAATAGATGTGCACATGACAGGTTGTAGTCCCTGAGCTGCACAGAAGACCTCATATATTTCCAATCAGGGCAAACTGCTATATGGTTGAGTTGTTGTTTTGTGTAGGACCCACCACGTGCAAGAAGGCAGTGTCTGACTTGGAGCTGCACAGTAACTAGCCTGAGACCAAGGAATCACGGGAAAGACTTGGCAACCACAACCATCTTTTTTCCTCCTCAAACATTATTTTAAGCTGATCGGCTTAACTAGCAAATAGGTATGTGCCCAGCAGACTGAAGGGGTGGACTACTGAGCTGGTCTGTTTCTCCTGTTGTCTGCTGTCAACAATGTTGACACTAGATTTTAGTTCAGATGGATGCTTGGTTGTGCTGACATTCTTCCTGGCCCAGTCTGGGCTTTTCCTGTTGTGCTTCCGATTCACATTTTCTTTCACTTCAGTAAGATATTTGACTGGTCTACATGTTTCAGCTTTTCTAGTCATGATTTTTCTCCCCTTATTTGGAATGGATAGCCAAGTCAAACTGGTAAACTTTGTTAGTCCTACTCTGTGTATGTACACAGAGTCTTAGGCCTGCCAAGTGGTAATAACCCAATACTTGGAGATTTTTGTAAGGCTCTTGAAGTGCATTGCAAAAAACCATGTTTCACACAGTCCAGCTGTCAGCCTTCCAGCTGCTGGGTGCTTGGCAGCAGAGAGCAGTTCTTACAACAGCAACGCTTTAAATCGTGGATTGCATTGGTCAAACACCTCAACAGCACCTGGCACGTCACAGGAGAACGTAACAGCGGTACCACCAGTGTGAACGTAGGAAATAGTTGTAACTGAGGTGCAGCCTGTGGGAGGATGCTTTGGAAACTGGCATCATGAAACTTGGAAGGTCTGTGCCATTGAGACACGTACTGTGAATGTCACAATTAGCATTTCTATGCTAACTGTGGTGTGGGAAAGTGCCCTCCCTTCCCCATGAGCCCACGCCCTAGCGACATGTAGCAGAAGCCCACTTATGAGTGGGGACTTGTGTTGGGGACAGCGTCTGATATGTCTGATCACTTAGCAGTGGGCTCCTGCATCTGTCCCATGCAGAACAGCAGAGCTTGAGAGAGAAATATGTTGCAAGTCTTGCCACACAGGTAGCTTAGTGCCACGGATAATCCAGGTATTAGTTAAAATAATGGATTTTGGGTTTTTTTCTAAGCGTTTGCAGTATGTGCCAATGTTTACAGTCATGAGTTTCTAACTGTGTTTAGTGATTTATTTGCATCAGAACCACTGTATTTATTATTTTTTTTTCTTGGTAATTCTTTCAGAAATCATAGTGAACTTCTATAAGAATTGTTCCTAGCTAAGTGTTTTTCATGACTGAAGACTATAAATCAAATTTCCCTTCTGTTTTTCAATGTAATTTTTTTATTTTCTCTCCTAGTTTAATTCTAGTCTGCTGATTTTTAGTTTTATGCTTTACCTCCTTAAGCAAATCTAAAATGACTTTCAATTTTCAAGTATTTTTAAATTTTTCCTAATGAAATATTGCATGTACTAGAAATTTCTAATTTATTATCTGCACTTGCTAAGTTTTTTGGATTATACGTGAGCATGTATATGTTAAAATATGTTTCTTTTGTTTTTTCTTTCTGGATTTATTAATTTATAGTTAATTCCAGTAGAACTACAATGATCCAAGTATATTAAGTACAGAAAGATTTTGAAATGGTAATTGAAAGGTTATAGAGCTTTATTGGGAGACACGCAGGAGAGGAGTTTTTAAAAGTTAATATGAATTTGTATTATACTAGTGGGGCTTATTCAAAGAGAAATCCTGTGCTCTGGGAACTCTCAAGCATCTCTTATCCCTGAAGGATGGATCTGTATGCTTGTGGATCTCCCTGCACCATGTCCGCTGCCTGTGTTTTGCTTTCCTCTGTCCTGTAGGAGCACATAGACCAGGGTGGTCGCTCAGAGGACTCTGGCTGTCCATAGGATCATCTTGCTCCGCTGGTGAGTGAATTACCTAATTAGCTTGACAAATCAGATGCAGAGAACAGGCTGGGGGAAGGCAGCAATGACTCATCCTCTCCATAGATTCTCTATTCCTTTCCCTTTAAGAACAAGATTCCTATTGGTTTCTCAAGACAGTTTTTGAAGTCTACTGCTCTTGTACCATTCTCAAGTGAGTCTTTGAATTGGACTTTTCCCCATACAATACATGATTTTGTTTTCCTGTCTCTCCTTAAGTGTAGAAATCCGAGCTAAACAATGCAACAACTGTTGACAAAAAGACAACCAAAGGGCAGTAGTGCTTACAAAACTTGACTAATATGACTTATTTTCAAGCAGTGGACATGGATGAAACTTTTCAAGGATGCTAGGTGTTTTGTATGGCTTTACGTTGGTGTTCTCACATCAGGATCTTAGAAACTAAAACAGAACATCAAAATCTTTAGAAAGCTTGGACTGTAATCTATATAACTGTTTAAGTCCCTTGGATGTTTGTGAGGCTGAGAGTCTCTAATAGCCTCTCGTTGGCCAGGGAAGACTAAGGAGTTACAGCAACATGGTAGATATGGTGGAGCAAGAATAGCAATATCTTGAACAGACATCGAAGCAAAAAATAAAACAACCAAAAATTATGAGGAGAGAGGGACTTATGTTTCTGAAGATACCGTCTGTATTATTTGAAACATTTTGTAGGGCACTGCTAACAAAAAAGTCAGCAGTAGCAGTATCTCCAGGAGGTCTGCAGGATGAATGCTGCCCATGGTACAAACCTGTAGAAGCCAATATTCTCCATGTTTCTTCAGAAAGGAATTTTAGAGGTTTAAATCATTTAGCAACATCTGAAGTGAGCACACAACAAATGATGTGATAGTGAAATTTCAGCACTGCTTTGTATGATAAAATAATAATGATCTTACATAACAACTGCTTTGTATGATAAAATAATAATGATATTACCTATATTTTATTGATATATAAAATATACAGTGGGATTTCTTACCCACAGCCACTTCCATCCTAGAATCAACAACAGCGTTTAATCCTAACAGGAAGAGAAACTTAAAAAAAAAATAATCTAGGCAGGGATTTAAAGAGACAATGAGGCTAATGCCTCTCGTTCTACAAAGCTGTCTGAGGATCTTTCATGACCTCATAAATTTCTGTGTCACAGATTTTACATCAAGTCTCAAAACCAGCAAAAATTTCACTAGTTAACAGTGAGAGAATTAATAATACCTTAAAGGGAAGGGATTTCCTTTGTGGGTTACCTAGTTTCATGCAGGATTTGTGACATGACTCCATGGATGAACGAAGAAGGTGCTGCTGGCAGCACTGCTGGGTATCTGTGTGCCTTTTTTAACCTCTGTCCATGACAAGACTTCTTACTCCCTGCATACAGGTATTGGTATCTTGAGAGGGTCAGAAAAAGCATGGAGGTACGCATCAAGGAGGAGGGGAAATAGAGAGACTTGCTGCAGGAGGTTATGGTGCAATTCCTGTCTGTATTTCCTTTCCATTAAAACTTGAGTGGGGGGTAGGAGGGATGGTGCATGTCCAGGTTTCACCCCAAGGACAGCGTGCATGCATGTGTGCAGGAAGATGCAGGAACTTAGGAGCACTTCGGTTATTGGTGATGTATGCTCCTGATTGCTCCATATTCCTAAATTCACCAGTTCCTGATTTCATGAGCTTGAATTTCTAGATCAGGTTCTAGGTATTCCATATTGTGGATAAAACATAGTAGGATTGATAGAAACTCCACATCCATCCATAGTTTGTTTTCAAATCCTTTATACTTCAGTAAAGATGTCAGGAACTTTACAATTTTCTTTTGCTTTTGATTTAGTCACAGTATTTGAGGTTGGAAAGTATAAATCTTGCTTTTATCTGAGAAGTGGTCTTCAGGCTTTTAGTTAAAGATTGCTGCTCATGAGGCAGGAGTGGCAGCAAATGTAGGAGATGCCAAGAGATTTGTCTGAAACAAAACATCCAACCTGACTTCGTGGTCTGGGCTCCTTCTCTTTTACATGAAAGGGACCATCAGATCTCTTTCAGGACTAGGTGAATCATACAGGTGAATAAAATGTTGTGGAAGGAGCATTGATGAATGGCAAATCTATATTGCTCAACATCCAGATGCTCTGGTGCTGACTTCCACTTCAGTGGAATTCATGTCTATATGCCCGTGGAGAATGTCATCCTCAGTATTCATATCCCTGAATGTATATTTTGTCCTGTCTTTCACTGTTTCTGTTGTAGTGCAGCTCAATGATTGATAAGTTAAATATGGAAGATGATCTATTTAAGACTATGAAAATGAGAAATATACAGTCAAATCAGCATTTATTGATTTGATTAAGGCTAAATATAGGCAGATTTTCTGATCTTTGACTACTGAACAATACAACATGTGGACTTATATTTTTTTTGAGAGGAGAGAGTTAAGAGGAATGCTTTGTGTGTTAATCATCTAGTCTTCGGTACTGCATTAGCAAGCAAAGGTTGTGACCAATAAAGTAGTATCATTAACTGTGATGTAATTTTGTCTCAGAATTTCCTACAATTAAGGCTGTTTCCTAATATTCTGTGATGTTGGATTGCATTCTCCCATCTTGAGTTCCATACATGTCTTGTTGACATCACCTTTCATTAATTTCACGTTTCTGCAGTCTACATTAAGGCTAGTACAAGCTGAAGTTGAGAATGTACCTCAGCTGTAAGCAAGGTTTTGCTCAGCAATTATTTAAAATTTTAAAACACTAATTGCATAAAATTTGCATTAAGTTTGCATAGAAAACACAAACATTTTCTGTTCAGGAATGAATAAAAACCTTAATTTTCAATGTCTTGGTAACCTGACTGGTCATACAAAATTATTTTCTTCCATTAATAAATTATTTACATGTATACAGGTTTTGCTTTATTTCAAAGTGGCTAGTGACTCTGGAGTTTAAGGAAGGATCCTATCCACTACTAATCAAAGGGGTAGCATAATGTTTTATCCTCAGGTCTGAAAGACACCAAAGATAAGAGTCTCATTTAGAGACATGAGGGCAGTTTTAGGAAACCAGAATTACATGACGGATGCAGCCACAAAGTGTCTTTTCTGAGTGAGATGTAATTTCTGAATAATTTCTAAATTCTGGAATGGTTCTTTTGAATCTATCAATATGATACTGGAAGAGGGTGAATGTTGCCCCAGATATGAATTTTCAGCCAGACAGCCCGTGAGCAGTGGTACAGTACAGCTGACTGCTCTCTATGGTAAGAAGTATGGAACAAGATTTGTAGCGCTGAATGTCACCAGAAAATTCAAGTGCATCCATCTTTGCAAGTCCACATCCAGGATCAGAAGGAGTTCTGCTGCTTGTAACGGGTGTGGGGTGGCTCTTTCGGTGTGTGGTGCAGGTCTGGGATCCTGCCCCTGTATCTGCTGGGGTTGTAGTGCTCTGCTATGTGATGACAGCAAGCAGTCAAGATCATTGAAACTTTATCATCGCATTATATGCCTGTTTGTACCACGTAAACATAATTTTTTGTAATGTTTATTGTGCCTTTTCTCATGTTGCTGTACTTAAAACATTTTCCTGAACATAGACAATGGGTCACTAGTGGAATGTAGTCACAAGTATCACTGTCTTGCCTGAAGATAGGATCACCTTATCTCTTGCTCTGCTTGGTAACCCCCCGAGCCCAGGACTGAGACAGACGCTAGAAAAAACAAAAAAAGCATCAATTCCTGTTCTGTTTTCTTGGAAATACCAGTTCTGAGAATGTAAGAGGTAGTAAATATCAAATTATGACTGCTTAATACTTAAAAAAAAAAAAAAAAGGCAGGGTGCTAAAAATTATTTAACTCGAAGGGATGTTTAAAATGAATTTAGAGAGTTAGGGATGTACAAAATAAGAATGCTGTTTCTTCCACCTGTCTCCCAGTCATCAATCAACAATTTCCTAAAAATTCAAGGTAATTTCCAGAAAAAGCAAAGCCATGTGAAGCTGTTGCTGTATATTCTAATGAACTGGAGCTGGAGGATGTCACAGAGTGGGGGAGATAGGCAGTGAAACTATTTTCATGACACATTTAATATGCAGCATCTAGAGAAATGATATGTTGACTAGACTAACTGTATATCCCAGAATATTATTGCTGCATGAGAGCAAGATTCTCTGGTCCTCACACTTCTGCACTTACTGCTGCTCCAGAGGATACATAGTATAACACTTACAGGAGGATCATGAGGGAAAAACCCCCAACTTCTAAGTAAACAAAAATTGTAAGTAAAACCCTGAAAGTGCATGTTTTGTCTTTTTTTTTTTTTTTTTTTTCCCCTTCCCTTCTTCTGGGATGTTACCTTATAGGCTTGGCAAAGCAGAACAATTTCATTTTTCTGATAGGGAATATATATGAAGGCTGTGTTCCCATTTCCCAAATCTTATGTAAAAATGAAAGCTGAGTAAATTTGGAACTTCAGTTCACGCAAAATGTTGTTGGTTTTGTATCTGTTTTCATGGTTAAAAAAATTAGTATTTCAATTTTTTTTTCCAAATAAGTCTTGACGGTGCTGTTCTCAGAAGTATTCACCTTTTATTTTTTGGTCAGAAGCATGTCAATATGTCTGAAGTAAGAATGTTTACATTTGGCTTGTTGAAGCCACCATAAATCATACATGAGTCAATTCAATGTTAACTGCTTTTGAATTCCCCCTCAGATGGTTGTATAGTGGACAGTCTCAGGTCTCTGCTGAAGTCTTTCCCGCAATGCATACGTGACTTCCTTGGCAGTCAACAGTATTGAGGGTGTATCTGCTTGTTTGTGTTCGGCTGATGATGTTCTCTCGAGAGACCAGCTCAGGCAAAGCAATTGTGACCAAAACTACATTTCTGTCTCCTTTCAGAAGGAAAATATAGCTAATTGTACTGTGGAGCTGATGCAAAGGGGTACATTTCATTTTGAGTTACAAAACAACCATGTGAATACTTTCTTCTCCTCTACACCATGAAAGTTTGGATTCAAGTAACATCTGCTTCATTTTAATGTATTTGGTTAAAATCTGGTAAGTGAAGTTAGACAGACAAGCAAGAAGAATTCCACATAAAAGTTTTTGATGTTCAGAACCTGTATTCACCACCAAATAAATGAAAAGGCCACTTTGACTCTCATTTTTTTCCCTGGTTTAGTGTATTTTTCCAGCAGAAAAGTTTCCTTCCATCCCTGATGGAACAACTGCTGTTGGATGGGTCTTAACTCTGCTAGTGTACATGCAATTTTATGCTAAAAAATGCTGTGCATTGTTATTCTGCTTTGGTTCACTGAATTCTCTGGATGTTAGAATCATCGATCTTTATCGCTTAACACTATGTAACTAAAAAGAGTTTTAATTCAATTACAGTTCTTCTCTGGAGTATGTTGCAAAACCACTACAATTTGCTAGTAAGTAGAACTATGTGAAAACTGGTTTTGGTTGGTATTCACCTTGCATTTTAATGTCAGTGCTCCAAAATCTGTGCTTATTTGTCAGTTTGAATAAATATCCCTTAGGAAGTTTTCTCATGTCTATATTTCACCATAGGGAATTATTCAGTGGTAAGATATGTTTGTGGGGTATCAAAGAACAAGTTACAAGACCTGTTTCAACTCAGGAAGAACAGAAATCTCAATCCACAACTGCTACTTGCTGGAAAAATGTCAGCAAGTCAGAATCATTGTTCTGCCTTTCTTATGGTTTTTTTTTTTTTTTTTTTTCCTTGAAGATAAGGATCTCAAGGTTTTCTCTGTATATTCTGAAACTTTATTTTTCTCCTGTGAAAGTGAACCCCTTGATTTCACTTTGAGTGTATGCTAACCCTAAACACTATAATAACAGTCTCAGTCTAGTGATAGTCTAGTCTCTGTGTTACTCTATTATTACTGCCTAACTGGAGAGCAACAACAGCTAATGATATTGTCACACATGCAAACTAGCTCATGTATTTCTGCAATTCTGTGGGATCAGAGGTAACATTGTGTTCAGTGGAGGCCAGGACTTTTTAATATCTTTTGAGTGGCGGGGGATGGAGAAGGTTACTTAAATTTTACAAATGTCACAGGAAAATATCCTGCAATTATGAAGTAACAGTAACTGTTAAAGGTCTCATTTTATGTCTTTGATCTATCAAATCAGATCACATCTCTCTTTTACATTGTGCCGCGCAATGGAATCACCATTACCTGTCAGGTCTGAGAAAGGCAAATGATCTTTTCCTGATGGAATTGTGTGCGTGACTTGCCACCAATTCTATTTTCACTAAAAGTGTCACTGAGGTCACGATACCAAGTACTTTATTTGTGCATAGCAGGGAACAATAAACATCACTGTTTCTTTGTTTTTACAAAGTCATTAATTTTTAATAAGAGTAATTATAAATATTAGAAATAAAACATAGTAATTCCTTTTTTTACATTGTTTTCCCTTTCATGTAAACACACATTGAAATGCTAAGCTCTTCTGCAGGAGCTCTTCTTTATCCTGAAGTTATATTATGCCAATTTATTTGGAATTTGTGTGCGCGTGTGTGTGTGTGTGTGTGTGTGTAGAAAGCATATTTCTTCAACCCACTTTGCAATAGATAATGCAGAAATAACTCTGCTCCCTCCTTTTTCATGGAATTCAGTTCGATCTTTTTTAACTCTTCTTAGTTTTTTCTGAGTACAGCATTCATGTTTTCTTGTTGAATATTGCTTTGCTTTTTAAGCAGTTTTAAGGTAAATTTATTCATATTACATGGATTCTCCCATTTACTTAGCAATACATCACATTTACGTGATGAAAATGACTTATTTCTAACACAGATGCAGGAAGAATATAGATAGTCACAGTTCATTATTTTCCCCACAAACAGAGGAGGAAAAAAAAAAAGATCTCTTGTACATGAACACTGTTTATTGTGCAAATCTTTATTTTATCTAAGAAGGAAAAATTTATTTAGATCTAGAGTTCTCTTTGAAGATGTTTAAAAACAGAGTTGGTAGGTAGTGCCAGCATTTCATCGTTGGTTGAGTTACAAATGCAGTTTTTTGTGAAATTTAAATTTTGTAGAAGTGCATGGTTGGACCAAGATTCATATTAGGTGATGGACACATTTCATTGTGCTACAGAGTATAATGAATGAACAAATGGATACACATTAAGTTCCTGAAAAAGTCAAATATGACTACTAGAATAATCTTGCCCATTACTTTTTTCAGTCGTATTTGATATATTATTGCACATCTGTATTATGGGAAACACAATTATCTCTAGGTTAATTACTGTCTTGAGTATAGTTATACTCTCTTCTGCTATTTTTGCAAAGCAGGGACAACTTACTGTTCGTTCTTCCTCAGGTGCCGAGGAGAAAATGTACATGCTGCCTCTGCAGAAGGGAGTTCTCTGTCATTAGACCATAATCATTCATCCAATTCCAACAGGTTTTCCTGTTGCTCTTTTCAGACCTTTAAAAGATCTTCAGTGCTGTTTCCTGGCAAGTGATTGCCAATGTAAACAAAGCAGCTGAGTCAGAATATGGTGAGTATGGCATTTTTCAAAAGAGGTGCTACAGAGCTAAAGACACAAATATTTACTGCTTGGTCTTACATCTGTTTTCTGGAAAGAAGAGAAGATTCTAGGGTCTTTCTGTTGGCCAGGCATATAAAGTTGAGAGAAAAAAGTGAGTGCCAGCAAGCATTGTTACAGATGGGTCTTGTTTGCAAGGCTGAAATAGGTTTTACTTCCCCTATTTCAGTGTATGCTGGCTAATAATTTCATACTTTTTTGTGGTTGCCAAAACCAAGTTGTTATGGCGAGAAAAAGAAAGAGCTCTGTAAAGCTAACCTACTGCTGGTAAATCATGATGTTAATAAGGCAGGCAGTTAAACAATGTTTAAATATTGAAAAATCAGTGTACGATGAAGAGGCTGAGAACTGAAGAGTAAGATTTATAGCTTGTAAACTTTTTTTAAGAGAAATGTACTAAACATGGGACTGCAGCAATGCAGCAATCCAGCAGAATGTCATAGAACGTAGTTTGACAAAAGCAACAGTAGCTTTATAATGCAAGTGATAAGATGGAGGATGCCACAGTTCTCCTTCTGGCTTGCCCAGTTTCTTCATTCTGCGTAATCACAGCTGCCAGCCAAAGCAATATTTGTGTCCAGGGAGGCAGAAATCCCAGATAGTGTTACAGAAGCTGCTGCCTTGTCTGAAGCTGTCTCCAAGTGTGGGGGCTCCATTCAAGCAAAATAGTTACTAATCTGTGATCAGGAATGCATGAAAGAGTTGTTGTTAGTAGTTTAAAAATGAGTGGACTACAAGGCACTTGATAATTATTAGTTTGTTTTGACAAATGTGATTCTGTGGACTTAAGTCACAGCTCTGTGAGCTTTTGCATCTATCTGTACACAAAAGGTGTAGGGAGCAGTGTAAGTAATATGAAAATTTAAATTATTTAGGCATACCCATAAGTGTGTATTCAACCTTTAGACCCCTCCAATTCAGAAAGCACTTGAGCTTGTGATTGTCCCAATGTTTTTAATGGAACTGAGGTGAAAAGCATAGTTTCTTTTGTGAACTTAGGATTCAGTTACAGTAAAGGAAATGGAAAGGACCTATTCTGATATTTTACTACTCTCATGCTTCTACAAAAATATTTTTTCTAGTTTCAGATGTGTAGTGTACTCATTGTACAGACCTTAAATAAAAACATAGCTTTAAATATATTAAAAAAATTCATTTAATTTTCCTAGTGGGTATATTATATCACATTCCTGAACATGATTCTGGCATTCTGTGCTTCTAAAATATACTAATTATGCTGATTTTTTTTTTTCTATGATTTATTGGATTTGGAAGCAGTAAATTAAGTTTTCTGTAATATTTATTTGAGCATTAATGACTAATTTAATCAAGTTGATAATAATATGAATAAGAAGTTTTGAAAGATGGAAAATCTAGTTCCAGTGTTTAACATTGGTGAACAGTATTCATATGATTTGATAGAGGGGTGGGTAGGCATGGCAGTATTACACATATATATTGAGCTAACCTGTTTCTGTATGTGGATTTTATAAAGCATGTTATAAGGCTTTAATGCACTTGTTGGTTTTGGAGATTTAAGGGGGTTAAAACACGAGTTGATTTGCGTAAATAGAGATTGACAGTTGATTTGGCATAGATGAGCAGTAGGACTTTTATCTGCTAAGAGGTTTTATTGATTGTAAAGTATTAGAATGAGAATTAATTTAACACTGATACTTTCTTTTTGCTACTTGAGATGATTCAAACATGTCAGCACTGAGTAGTGGAGAATCACAATGTTTCCTGCCTAGTTGAAAAACAAGAGATTGAGAATAAGGACTGTTGATCACAGGAAAAAAAAAATTGTCCACTCAATTAATTTTGAAAGCAAATGGGAGCATTTGAGCACTAAGAAGCAAACCTAGATGTATCTGAGAAAGTCTTTAAAAACACAGTGTATCTTGGCAGTATTCAAGTTGTTGAAGTATCTACTGCCAGAACTTCAGTTTTCCTTACAGATGACAATGGAGATGGGAACACCAGTGCTGTAGTTTTATAGTTCTCCTGAAGTAGCCTTGAAACTGCTGTGTTTTAGAGAAGTAAATTTCACCTTAATTTAGCCATCTCACATCTCTCCAGTTTGTTTATTGCAGGTAAACTGGATTTGACTGGGTATTGCTGTACTTATAAAAATTGTGATTTTTTTTCTGCACTTCTCCAGATATTTAGTGTTTGACTTTTTCTTTTGCAGGCTGAAAGGCTGTGTGAATTCTCAATTACCTGGATGACTTACATTCTTACTGATTAAACTGCCTTTTGTGTGTGTGTTGTGAGGGGTGTTGTGTTTTGATTTGAGAGCCTTAACAATTTGCATTTTTAGTAGTTAAGTGTGACTGGATGATTTCTAATTTGCAAAACTACAAAAAATAACTTTCTGTCATCCACTTTCTTTAATGATAGTTCAGGCCTCTTTATGATTATCTTTAGAGTTCCTGTCAATTTATAAAAACAGTTCTGTAGGATAATGGTACAGGCAATGTCGTATATGCAGTAAAG
This sequence comes from Oxyruncus cristatus, assembly GCA_013399855.1. Lineage (NCBI taxonomy): Eukaryota > Metazoa > Chordata > Aves > Passeriformes > Cotingidae > Oxyruncus > Oxyruncus cristatus. The sequence goes on along the minus strand of VXAY01007484.1, from coordinate 1,123,270 downwards.
TGAGAGACAGATGAATACTGTGGTCATAATGGGACATTTATGCATACCAGCATAACTGGGAAAAGATCAGTGGTTTTGCAACAGTTTACACCATCTGGAGATCACCCTTATTTATGGCATTTGTGGTTCCATTCCCTGTGGGAAGGGAGCAGTGTTTGACAAGGTTTATATAAATGGACAACACTGAGAAACATTTTAAGACCAACTTACTATGAAATTTAAAAAGACATTTTTTCATACATGCAAAGCCCTCCAATTAGTAAATTTATTTTCAAATGATGAAGATTAGTCTTTCAGATTGTGGATGTTCATTTTGTAACACCACTTCCGGAATGAGTAACTCACTGTATGGGCAATTATAACTACTGCAGAAATAAATGCCTTCAGTTTTTTGTGTCTGACACTGGATTTACAAGACCTCTGATTCTGTGATTTTTGAATGAGTTTCATAAGCTTCAAGGTTTGATAAAGTTGCCTGTGTATAATCATGGCAGGATGTTTTTATGTGCATTTGGTCAAAATTTATCCTGAATCTAAAAATTGTAATTACTAGTCTGTCAGCAACAGCTACTCCCTTAGCTAACTTACAAGTATAATAACTTCAAGGAAAGTTAATGGTGACCTTCAAGTGTGGACAACACTGACATATTATTTTGAAGCTACATCTCAAGATACACAGTACACATACAAGCTGGGAGCTTTCATTAGGGATTTCTATACTGTGGGTTGATCTGATTTTGATTTTGGGGGTTTCTGAACCAGATAGAGGCCATTATTTGTTTTTCTGCAATAGGGTGAGCTTAGTGAAACAAATATTATCTATGCTTTCTTTACTTTAAAATGTACATTTCTATATGACCAAAATTTCTGTTTAGGGCCTGAAGGCATCATCTCCCTTGACACAATAATTAGAAATAGAATAATGCTGTATTAATGTCTTTCCCTATTTAACATTTGCTTAAAGTTTACAATATTTACTGCACATTTCAGGGAAACTGGACCAACTTTCAATTAAAATAGTTTATTCTTCTTATTCATGAGGCTAATTCTGATGCTTTTACTTATGTTGGGAAGACCCAGGCTCTTTATATGCCCACTGTAGTATTGGGCAAAAGGTTTTTTTGTTCCCCAATTAGGATCTTAGGTACAGTATTTCTAAATGAGCTTCTTGGAAACCATTGAAAATAAGCCTCAGACTTACTCATGCCACTAGTTTCCCCAATGAGTAGTGGACCTGTGTTCTCTTTAGCCTTCTTTTTGCCACATGGTATCTTTAAAAGCATTTATAGTTGCTTTTAATGTCCTTTGCTAATTGTAACTTTACACAAACTTTGGTTTACCTAGCTCCATCCAGATGTGGTTGGACGGTATCTTCGTATTGAACCAAATAGCTTCCTCCTTATTCCATCATCCCTATTCCTCTTTACATCTGTGCTCACTCAGAACATTGCTACTCATCCATTCCTCCTACAATGCTTGTTTGACTTTCAGTATATCACGAAGGGCTGTTTTCATACTTTTGAGGAGGGTGTCCTGAAGACCAAGTTCTCCTTGACTTTTTGCCCTTCTGCAGGATGCTACCAAGCAGGTCTCTGAACATTTGCTCTCCTGAAGTTCAAGACTAATTCCGCTCTCTGTCTTGCTACCTTCTTTCAAGATTTTGAATGGCACAACCTCACAGTCCCTTCTGACAAGGCTGTTGTTGACATGTTGACATATCTTTAACCAATTCTTTCTTCGTGAGTAACAAGTTGGAAAGTTCCCTGGCATGCTTTTTACCTAATCCATCTACAGTTTCTCAAGCAATTCCCTTCACAGTTTGGGAATTAAGTGTTGCTGGATCTGTTCCCTGTTGCTGGTTTTCATGCAGCCACCCTGTCTGTTTTCAATAGTGAGAGAGTTTACTGAAACTGAGCACAGTGGGCTCTTGCAGTTGTGGGCTACTAGAAGCCAACGGGTATTAGTGACCTCAAACATTCATTTTAACCTGTGTAGATGTAGCTGAGGATTAGCCTCACAGGCCTGGTGTGCAAGCAGTTGAATAAAATTGTGAAATACACTGTACCAGCTAGTGCCAATCAAAAGAACACATTTCTTTGTTCTGTAAAAGAAGACTTTCTTTAGCTCTAAAGTGGGGAAAGATACAGAACAAATAATAGAGAAGTTTAAGTGTGTGTCTGTATGTGTTCCCCCAAACATTCAGCCAGTCCTGACCTGGGGAAGTTGTAAATAGAGAGTTTGTTGATAGTAAAAGACAAGTGGTCTGTCTTATCCACCCCCCTACCTCCCTTACTATACTGGTTTTCCTTGCTCCAAAAGTGTCCCATTGGACTTTAGTTTGCTCCACGCTGATTCTAGAAGGAAAGTTGAAGGAATAACTGATGCTCTTTTACTCTGTCTAAACTGATCGATGCACATTTCCAAAGCCCTGCACCTGACATATGTCCTTACAGGATCACAATGTGCTTTCCCAGCTTCCATTCTCCCCACTCCCCTCCTGCCTCCGTTTGGCTTTACAGGAAAGCAGCTCTTATAGGCAGGTTGGAGGGAGCCATAACTGGAGTTTCTCAGTGCTTAGTTTTGACTTAGTCTTAATAAATAAATCTTCTATGACAGTTTAATTTAGCTGCATATTATAGGCACAATGTAACCATTGAAAAGAATCTGCTCTGACAATAAACTGAAAGGTAATGTATTTATAGTTGTACAATAGAGATTTAAATGTGTTCTCAAATCTCTCTAATAAAAATGTGTCACAGTGAAAAAAAAAGAGAAATTGGCCAGAGGAACACATACAAATTTATTCTATAATATTCTACTACTATTCTGTGGTATTTCATTGAAAAGTTGCTCTGAGAGTTCTTGGTAGAATTTATGATTTTTTTAAAATTTTATGTATATACTTTCAGTATTTGCGGTGTGCAATCTAGTGGATATTTTACTTCCATGAACTCCTCTATACAATACTCCTTAAACAGTACCCCCTCTATGTGATACTTCTTATCTGTAAGTGTATTGAAACTAGTTATGAAGTTTTGCATTTGTAGTGCTGAAATTTAGATCTGTGTATTGATGTAGTTCTGCAGTGAGCGACGTCTCATTCTGGGTGGAGATGCTGTGACTTGTACTGAATTGGAGCTCATGAGCCAGGACAGGTCAGAGCTGGCTCCTGCAGAGTCACCATCTCAGCATCAGTCAACATTGCTACAGACATGTAGTAGCTGTGTACTGCAGGATGTGTCTTTACTGTACCATGTTTGCTTCAGTGCTGCAGTCAGTCGTTTCTCATGTGTTCCTGAGTGCTGGGACATTGCAAGGAGTCCTACAGTCTCAATAAGTCCAGTTTCTTCCTGATATGGTAGCTCTAGGCTGGCTTTGTGCAGTGTGAGTTCTGTGCCTCTGCAGCACGCTCCCACTGTGCATATGGTCACAGCTTCTTCATTGCCTTCGTAATGAAGAGCCCAGAGCTTGCAGAAAATAAAAATTGCTTCTGTTCAAAGGATCATGGAATGACATTTTCTGCAAATTTAAGTAGCGGCCAGATCATGACTGAAAGAGGTATCCTCCACAGTTCATAAATGTTTCTTTGTGCTGTGAAAAAGTTTCTTATCAGAATTTTTGTTGTTAAACACAGATTGTTTTCTTACTGTTGTGTGTGATATGCACATTCCCCTTGTTAAAAACAGATAAACAAGAAAATATTCTGAAAGGAGATGTGGAGACAGAACATAGCTAAAGTCTGCAAATAGTTACAGAAACAAGGCTCAAAACCTAAAGTTTAGTTGGTCCTGGAGGATACAAAAACTTGCTAGATGAATAATAGTGTCTTAGAAAGCGCCTCACATTTTATCATTATCTCCAACATGAGAAGCCACATAAACCCCTCTTTCAAACCCCGTAGAAGAGATTTGCAAATACTTTATAAATAATTTTGATTCAATTTTTAAAGTTTTCTTTAATTTCAAACCACAGATTTCAAAATTAGGTTTTTTAGTTTACGATTTTCATAGATATTTGTGGTTGACTATCTGAGAACTCTGGTTTCAGCAGATAAGTATAAAGAATTCCCATCAGAAAATTGTTCGATATTCCTCTTTTCATATAAGTAACTTCTATTACACGAGGCTGGATTTGAATACATATGTCCAATGTTTCTTGGTAATGTAAGAATAAGCAACATTCCAATAAAGTGTGAGAATGATAAAATTAAGAATCTTTTTCTCCTCCAGTATATTCACACCTGAAAAGTGAAGGCAGGTTTCTTGAACCTCAAAATCATTACATAGCACCAATGAGATTCTGTGGTGACAGGATACAAGGAATTTACATCTGTATAACAAATTCAGATCCACTCCATGCTGTCAAAAATGTGGGAAAGATCCTTGCTTAAATAAAAATGTCATACTAAATTGAACCTCAAGAATCTAAATTCAGAATTTTTAGTAGTCTCTTGCTCTGCATTCGTAAGAAATTACTTTGCATTCTCATTTTAATTTCATGTAGACTATCGGCATATATGCACCTAATATTTTTGTCTGTCTACAAAATTAGGTATTTCATATGCATAATATAAATATCTTACTGTTCCCACAGAGAACCTGTATGTGGATACATATGCACAGACCTTCCCTCATGGATGTCAGCTTGGCCTGAACTTGCTGTTAGCTCGTAAATGCCATTGTTATGGTGCAGCATTTGGGTTATGCACTCAGCTGGAAGGCAGATGGCTCAGACCGAACCTGTGGGTTGGCTGTGGTTACTCAGCTTTGCAGCTGGTGGGGGTTCACATCAGGCCAGCTTAGAAAGTCAGCAGAGTGAATGCTTGCCTGCAGACAGAGGTTATACAGACGTCAGTGTCATTTTCTATGTCCAGTAGTGTATCTGCCCAGGAACTTCAATGTGGCTTTTTCTACTACATGAGGAAAAGAGAGAATCTGCAGTGATTACAGGTCTATGATCAATTCTGCTTCTACCATTACCTTCACTATAAACAAGACACTGAACTGTTACTTATCAATAACATATTGACTACAATCTTTTGCTCTGACTGAAACATTCCTTTCCTTGCAGCTTTGTTTTGATTTCATATTTAAGAACATTTTGAAAGCCTATCTTTCTTTCTACTGCTCTATTTTTCCACTCATCTCAGTGCTAACCTTCACAAATAGTGAAAGATTGCAAATTACCTGAAGGATTCAAAAGACCCAAATGATCCTGATATGGTCATTAGTTGTGATGAAGTTGCTGTGCTGTCCATTTTAAGTGACTTTTCCTCACTTTGTTTCATTTTCTAGTAAATATCTTAATATGTCATAAAACATATTTAGTCTTAGAGATACAATTGAAGTTTTGATTTCTTTCAATTGTTTTAATTTTCCATTCTTCACACTCCCTCCTGTTGACAGATTCTGCAAGTTTCACGTTAGTGCAGATCCCTCCCAACTGTCTTCTAATTGTAAAATAATATTTACATTTTTACATTGCAAACAGTGTGTCCAGAAGAGAACAGATGGCTATTTCTTTTTTTAATAGATGTAAATTTGAATTGGTTAAAGAGGAATGAAGGAAAACTGAAAAGCTGCTGCTTCTTGTATGAAGGACTTTTTTGGTTTTAGAACCATTATACATTTGTAATAGCTAGGAGACCTCAGTTTTTTTTGTCTCCCTCTCCTCTCAAATCCATCAATAACTGCACAGCATTCTTTCCTTCTCTTTGTTTTGTTTCATCACTTGTCCTTGGAAATATACAGAGGGAGGGAAATCTTGTCATTCAGCTAGTGATGTTTCCTGGGATATGCAAGGTTTATTATTTGTTTTGGAAACATAGGAGTTTTATTAGGGTTATTCTTGGGCATCTGCTCTCTCCACATTTTTCTTTCACAACTAAATGTGCCTTTTTCAACTTTTGTGAGTATCCAGGAGTTTCACAAAACACCTGCAAACAGAATCAATAGGTACTAGGAATTGAAACTAAATTTATATTTTTGTCTCCCTTGTTAACCTGTTGACCACAAAGGTACTGTGTTTTCTTATGTATCTGGACAGCATCTCACACCACAGGTTTCTGCTCAATTGCTAGAGTCCTTAGGCTGTGTCTGCATGAATAAATTAATAAGTCCTAGGGTATGTTCCTGGGCAGGACAACTCAGTCATCTGTATAGGTAAGTTGTTAGCATGGTGCCTAGTATGTTTTTGGGCTAAGCCAACTGCACTCCCAAATATTCCCACGCACCACTTGGGAGTTAACCCAGGCCATAGAAAATTTCCATTAGCTAGTCTGGATGCTGCCACCCTTTTTACGTAAATAACAGAATTTAATAAGGGGTCAGGGGCTTCAGCACCGGTTCACTTTGGTGACCCCAACACACCTCACTTTTTAGTGCAGATACAACACCAGTTCCCAGATGGGTGCCCCACCCACAGTCTTTAACTTCATGTCAGAAAAAGAGCCAAGAACTCCTAATTTTCTTCAGCTTTCCCTGCCATGTCTTAAGACTTCCAAAGAAACAAAGTGAATCTTCTGCCTGGAAGGCAACCAAGGACAGGACCAGGACAATGCAGTACATAGCAGAAAGCACCAACCATTCTCTTTCTCTATAACCTTACAGAATGTGTCCCATTCTGAGCACAAAACAACTAGTTCAACTCTTGTTTCCTGCATGAAAAGAGACCAGTCTATATCTTTCTGGGAAATCACTTGTAGTGCAGAAACTTGAAGCCTATCGTTCTTTTCAGGACTCAGAGTGTCAGAAGCAGCTCATTAGCCTTCCCTGATCCAGCAACTCACTGCATTTGGCATATGAGACCAAGTGTGAATGAACACAACAGAGTGGTAAGCTGAAAGCAAGAGAAATTAATGAGCCTCATCTTCTCTATCTGGAACATTTATATCTTAATTATAAGGTTACACTCAAGTACATGCTTCTACCAAAAATGAGATATGCAAAATTTGTAGTGCACCAAAGCAGAATACTTTTTTTCTTTTTAGAGTTGTCATTTTGGCCTACAGCCAAGTCATACAGTGAAATCCCAGACTCATTAAAGTGCACACCAAAAGTTCCATTGTCTTTGATGGAATAAGAGTTTTATCCCTGTTTTGGGGTTTGTTTGGTTGTGTTTGTTCGTTTGTTTTGTTTGTTTTACTGACATTGATGTTCTCATAGAGTGTGGTAACTAAAGTAAGATGGTGGCATATTTTGACAGTGATTCATCTCTTCCAAACAGATAGTATTATTTCATCTCATCACAGGACTTTTTAGACCTTTTTTGACCAGTTCCCATACACTTCAGCAACACTTGGATCAGATCCAAAGAGATGTTTGGCTTTATCTAGTTTATGCTGCCATGGTACAAATGCAGCTATCTGGGGAATTTTCACAGCATTATTTGACCTTTTGCAAGAGTTTAGATTGAAAATCAGAAAAATGTTTTTAAGAGGGCATTCGTTCCTATGTAAACCTCTGGGATCCATGTGTTAAATCTAATTTCTGGTACAACTTCAAGCATAATTCTCTGCATTCTGCTTTACAGATAAAGAGACAGAGTTTGAAAAACTAGTATCCTTCAAGTTTCAGTGGCAATGTTGTAGTTAGAATGATATAAAGATGTTGGCAAGATAAGTTTGGGGAATAGAGGCAATACCTTTCTTGGACCAATTAGTGTAGATCTCAATCAGAACATGAAAAAGGCTTAATCTTCTCAGATAACTTTAGTGAAGTATATGTAGGTATCTGCATCTCAGTTAGGCATGCTTAGCTCTTTTACAGTTAGGGGAGATAAATAGGCACTTCTAATGTGCAATTCAATTTAGATGTTTACTTGGGGCGATGAATCATGCTGTGGAAGGGCTTATTTCTGTCCATCAACAGTGTTGGAGGTTTGGGGTGCTGAGCTAAATTGCAGATGTCTGCATTGTGTACATCTATATTTAGTCAAATCAATTGTATCAGATTGTATCACACATAATGGATATGATTAGATATTATCTCATTTTCCAAGTCATTTCTGGTGTCAACATGACTATACTCCATTAAAAGCATCAGATTATTTTCTACTGTGCTGAATGACTAATGTTTAAATTTTTTAGGGAAAGCTACACCATACTAACATACAGTATGTTTCTTACTAATGGATTTCTTGTGCAGCTAAAGTCAGAAAAATCTAGTGTAGTGACACAGACTGCACAGCAGAAGAGAACGTGCTTGACAAAAGAGCTCCCTCCACATCTCATTAGCAGTAGAGATGTGAATGAGTCAGCATTCTGAGTCTTTTCAAAGAGTATTTGGCAATGCCTGAGGTGTTCTGCCTATGTGTGTTGAAATATGTGTAACAGTATGAGGACTAAAGGCTAATCTGATCCTTCTATGCAGAGTTGCTGGCACTGAAACAGTCCCTCAGAAATTCTGCAGCCATTCAAAGTAATCACTTTGCTAAATTCTATTAAAGAGCATTTAAGAATTAAAATCAGAAGAAGAGGTGCTAAGGAACTTGTTGCTCTCTGAGTTGTAAGTAAAAAAAAAAAAAAAAGGCATTGACTCAGAAATAACTCTTACAAAGTTATAGACTTAATCATACCAAGCACCTCTAAAGCTTGAATTTGATGACATATTCTGATATTTCCCCCAGATTATTACTCAGTATCTGCACTTCAGCATTGGGAACTATTACAATACCTGTTCTTGTATGCTGCTAGTTTTAGCAAGGAGCCTATAGTGCCCTCTAAAAAACAGCTTGATGAGATCTGTAGAGAAGTTCAAGCAGAGATGCTTGTGGGGTTGCCTTGTGTTGTGTTGGCAGGTGCTCACACTTGGATGCACCTACACAACCAGTTTTTACTCTCTAAAGTTAGACAACATTAAGGACACCTGCAAGATAATAAAAATAGAAGTGTGTTTCTAAAGGAAATTTCAGATCTGTACGGGTCTCCCCTGCTCTGGCTCACCCTCTGCCTCCCAAGGCCTGGGTAAGTGGCTGCTGCCAAGAGGTCTCAGCAAGGCAGGTCATCCCAGGAGTGGTCATGTGTAGGGCAGACCATTAGAATTTTGTCCCTTCATGAGCCAAGCTAAAAATTGAGCTGGTTACTTTGGAAATGAGATGAAACATTGTCATGAGAAAATGTTCTCTGAAACCTCTCAAAATGAAACCTACGGAGGGTCAAGGTCATAGCAGTAGGACAAGAGGGCATGGCCTTAAGCTGTGCCAGGGGAGGTTTAGGTTAGATATCAGAAAGAAATTCTTTACAGAGAGAGTAATCAGCCATTGGAATGGGCTGCCCAGGGAAGTGGTGGATTCTCCATCCCTGGAGGTTTTCAAGACGAGGCTGGACGTGGCACTTAATGCCATAGTCTAGTAACCATAGTGGGGTTGGATCAAGGGTTGGACTTGATGATCTCCAAGGTCCTTTCCAACCCGTCTGATACTATGATTCTATGATTCTATGATATAAGCCCTGTATTTTCATAATATGCTTTGCCATAAAATGGATCAAGGTGACAGGGCATGTATAGGGAATCCAGAGACAGCCGTGATAGGTAATGACTGGGTTTGATTGCCAGTTTGTCATCTTTGAAAAAATGTCACTATGACAGATGGCGCTCATAAAGGCATAGATCAAGATTCCTCTAATCTTGAGGAATTCCTCAAGATTCCTCTAATCTTGATATCTTCCAAGCTTCCTGGATGCCTGTGGAGCCACCAGCAAAATAAGAATTAGGTGAATTAGGATGACTATATCACTAAATAATCATTGGGCAGAACCTTTCTCATAAAATGAGTGATATTTATTTAGTTTTGCACAGTATTTTCAAATAACTCCTGTTGCATCATTGAACTCATTGCACATGAAATGGATGTGAGTTTTCATTCAGGCATAATGTCAAAAGAGGTTTTGATGTAAGCAGGCATGTACATCATGCAAAGAGCTGTGGCTGTCCATCACAAAAGCAATTTCAGAAGCTCAGGAAATAGAGCGCAAAAAGTGATGTTTCACAAAACACAGGACATTCATTAGTTCTTTACCAGGGCAGCATTCAGGAGATGCTTCTTTAATCCTAACAAAATAGGTGATTTGGGAACATTATTTAGCTTCTAACAGTGTTCAACAAAAATCTACCCTAGACCTAGCAATGCCTACTGCTGCATAGATGTAAAAGATTGTATTATGATATATATTACTCAGTTTTTAGTAGTTTTGCTTTTGCAAAGCGCCTGAGGAAAAGCACACTTGCTCTGGGATCTAGTGACACAGTTACATTGTTTCCAGAAGCAAAAGCAGACAGAAATTGATGGTTACATCTCAGGGCCAGTAACACCAAGGATGTGACACAAGACTTCTTTTTCCTTTTAAGGCACAAAAATGACAATTTAGCAACTACCCTGTGACCTTGAAGACCAAGATTAAAACATGTCCTTTTGACACTGAGCAAAGCACTTAAGACTTTTTTAAATTTTGCACTGGTGGACCTGCAGCGAATCCCAAGTTAATATTCAGATTTTGCTCCATGCCTGCAGTAACTAAAACCTTTCATTTCCTCGATAATGCAGTTCAAAACATGCACAAAAAAAAAAGTTTCACTGGAAATTAATTTTTTCCTTTGCTATCTTCAGGTTTTGGATCTGAGTTGCTGCTATTTTGAGGGAAGCAGAATCAACTTGAATTTTTACTTTTTTTGGGGAAACCGAATCAGCTAACAGATATAAAGTCAAGTAGATTATGGATGTTCCAAATTCCAGGTAGTGACACCTGCAAATTTCTTTCTTGGAATTTAGTTACTTTCTTTTTACTTCCCCTGAAAGACTAACTCATCTGGGAGGTCTACTTGCAGGTTTTCAGTGTTTTTGTGGTATTCGTAATAAGTGTAAGAAACCTTTCCTGGGTACTAGGTAGCGTGAACTTTGGCAGTCTAAGAAAGGAGCATGTTCAGACTGCTTCCTTATATGTTATTGACATTGCTCACGATTTCATGTGAAAATAATAACCAGAATGCTACACCACCTGCTGTTTCACTGTTTTTTTTTTTGTTTTGTTTTGTTTTTTTTTTTTGTGCTGCACACAGAGACCCTAAATAGTATCACTACAGCTGTGAGTAAACTGGTGTAATCCTGTTATACCAGACCAAAGCTTCAACCAGGCTCTGTTGATTTTATGATGCAAGAGGAGAAGGGTGACATGCAGCCAGAAAGGGCCCAACAGTGCATTTTCCTGGAGTGTGTATGATCCAAATTCCAGCTGCTGCTGACACCCATGGACTTCAGTTTTGCAAAGAAGTGTCCAAGACGGTACACTGCTTCAGGAAACTGAATTTGCATTCTTGAATAATTTCCTGGCCTGAGGTCCTAGTTGTTAACTTTTCCTTTAATTTTGTCATGCTCTTCCCTATTTAAAGAACATTTTTTTCCCTTTGAATCAACTGACTGCCATCTTGTAATTTTTTAAAGTGCCTTAAATAATCCAGGTGCCAGCATGAGAAGTAAGTTTTGAGCCAAATTTCTTACATTGTTTTCCTTCTTGTCAACAGGGTTTCCTGATAGAGCTGTGGTATGATAACACAACCTTTTTAGGTCAACCAACTAATTTTTTATAGGCCAGTTCAGCAAGTCCTACTCAGAAGACTCTCAGACTTCATTCAGGGTTTTTTTTTTCTATAATAAAAAACCCCTCCAATTAAGAGTCATGTTGATTTTTCCACATTATTGTTTGATATTTGATATTATTTATTTTGGTTGTTTATTTCTGATTTTAACTAATTTAAACATATTTTACCTTCCCTACCTTTTTTAAAGTTTGCTTATCTTTTTTTTTATTAATGGAAATTAGTCAAAAACTTGAGAAATTATACCTCAAAGTCAGCAGAAGTGAAAGGAAATATGTGGTCTCTGTCTTGGGATTGTTTTTCTTCTCTAATCAATTTGTAATAAATTTTGCATCCTTTCAATCAGTTCATTATTGCTCAGTATTGTAATACATCAGTTTAGTATTGTAAAGCTTTCATGATTGCTCTAACAATTACAATTAAAAGGCTGCAATTTCAACAGAGGTGCAGTGAAAAGTTATGCCAAATATCAGTGAAGAGTTAGACCATGATAAATTGACTGTTATGTTTGATGACGCAGATGTAACGTATTAAGCTTATTTTCTTCCTGTCATAGCAATGAAAACACATTGATTTTCTTGGAAAAGATGAGACTGACACAGCAAATAAGCATACTTTTGCTATTACTGACCTGTGTAGAGAGTGAAATAAACTAAAAATAAATAAAACAAATTCTGTTAAAATCTCTGGCTCAATTTTCAGAATGTTTGTAAGACTCCAGTTAGAGACCAATGTAGAAACTGATGAATAGAGGGCAGGAAGAAACAGTATAACTCATATATGAAGACCTGAGAACAAGGTCACTAGGTTTTGTATTTGTGCATAATTCTGGGCCACTGAGCAATTCTCCATACAAATGCATTAATTAGGATAAGGGTAAAACTGAATGGTTTTTATAAGGGACACTGAGTAGCCATATCTTTACATCTGTTTTTTCCACTGTTTGTACTTTATTTCATCTTTTCTTTTTTTTCAGTATTGAAGTTATTTTTCATTTGCTCTGAATTCTTTAACTGTTTCTGTAAATTTTCTTGCAATGGATGATAGACGTCTATTCTCTTCTGCATGATTTTTTCAGACTCTCATAATGCCTCTCTTTTCTCCAGTAGTCTTTTTTCTATTCTGTCTAATGTTTTGAGAAATAGAAAACACAATATCCAAAAGCATGCAAAGCTCAAAAAGAAAGACCTGAGATAATCCACCTTATTCCAGGTAATATTTTTAACATACTTCTCCTAGTGCCAGGCATTGCACAGTTTCAAGGGTGTCACAAAAGGTCCTTCAGTAAAAAATTAATCTGTCCTGAAACTAGAGGTGGCACTAAATGGATCTGTTCACTTTTTTTGGTAGCTGAACTAGTTTGTGTACAGTGAACTTGGACCAGATGCTTCATATCACTATTACTTATTTATAGGAAAAATATAAAGTATTTTTAGAAAAAAGGAAAAGCTCATTCATTACTTACAAGAGTTCTTTTTTTAGGTTACATAAAAAGAAAGGAGTGGGAAATTTTATACATACATTTTATACATATTCATTTATATACAATATGAATGAAATGTGAATAAGGAAATGTAGTTTTGTCTGTGTTTCCGAAGATACCGCTCGATATTCAAGCTGCAGTGAGGCTTGTGACAAAGTAAGGAAAGGACAACAGTTACAGCAGACACAAGCTTCTTTCAACTGAATTCAACACAGCTCTAGGTGATCAGAATTACTTTTTCTACTTCCAAAGATGAGATAATTGGATACTTATTTGCCCTTTAGTATTAAGTACTGGAATGCTTTCACTTTGGCTTTTGGAGGAGAGACCATTTTCCTGTTGCATATGTGGAGATGTCTGGTGTCTCTATAGAAAAGTTTTCTTTGGGCAGTGTGCAGGTAGTATGTGAGGAGATTTTGTTTATTAGTGTAAGAAACCAAGACTTTAGAATGGGCACTTTCTCTGCTTAGAAAAAGCAATTCAGGGTGAACCTAGACTAGTGAACAGCTTGATTAATGTTGAATAAGCAGTTGGATAGGTTATTAGATAAACAGCCCAATACATTTGCTTAATATTCTTATCAGTGTGAAACTGAAGTATGCACAAACTCCTAAAATAAAATGACAGGAATTTTTTTTTTTCTCACTCTCCCCTTCTTGATATTCCACTTTGTTATTTCATTATTGTTATTCGTTATATCTGACATCCACTGATATTTTTCTGCATGCAAAAACCTGCATGTACTAATGAACTAATGAGAAAGTCAAAGCTCAGCGCTCAGCAAGGAGGTGGAGTGGCCACTCCACTGACTTCTGCTGCAGCAAAGTCCTCTGAGTGGTGCTCTTCTCCTTAATAGAAGATTTCTAAATATTTTAAAGCCTTTTTGGTGACAGCTTGTGTGAACATGATTACCTTACTACATCCCAGTCTGTTACATTTTTTCTGAAGCTGTGAATTTATTTTCACCAAAACTGGCTAAAGCATAAGTTCACTTTTTTATTTATTCCTGAAAGATCAAGACTAACATAGATTTTAGGTAGAATTATTGTTTGTATTGAGAGACAGACTTTTAATGCAATACGGAGAGAAATCTCCTCCTAAGCAGAACAGAGCTGGAGACAAACAGCAGTGGTTTAGTTGTTATCAAATACAATTTAAGCCTGAAATACTTCAGTGTGGCTTTTACTTTCAGAGGCAATTTCAAACTGATTCTTTTTAGTCTTCTAATATCTACTTCATTTCTGTATCATAACAATGGCATATTCATGAAGTATATTCAGGATAATGGTGGGTAAAATCAGGAATTTGCATCAGGAAGATCCATCTAGGGACCTTTCATATTCTGATTCCTCTGCATCACCAGTAACCTGTGAAAGGTCAGCCAAAAAAAAAAAAGAGTAAGAAAATTGAATGCTTTAAAAGGAATGGGGAGTGGACTTTAGAAGGCGTGGGGACTGCTTAATTAATCAGCCTTCAAAACTAATTGCTGGAGGTGGTTAGTAAATCTGATGAAGAATAACGATTCCCTTTTTCACTCTACAGAAAAAGTAATGACTGGGCTTAATGTAATACCCATGTCATTACTTAAAAAATGGTCAGTAGTGCTAGAAGTTGACCTGCTCTTTGTACAGGTTTAGCACTGTTTGCTATAAAATATGTGGATGGAAATCTGGCATTCTTGAAAGTGGAAAATAAATCCAAGCTTTGTGTGGCAAGTCCATTTAGATTTACAGCTTGTGTTCCTCCTGTGATATTTCCAGGTCTTGTACTTCAGTGGCCATCTTTCATGCTGTTGTTGAAAAGAGTGGTTTGGTTTGTGGGAAAGCAGCTATATACACTGTGCATAACTATAATATTTTAATTTGATAAATTGTTTGTTATATGAACACTGTGAAGTTTCTATGGCTTGAGGAACTGGAGAATCCCTGAAAATAAATTGTCTACCTATCAATAGCCAGGAGAGTTTGAAAACAAGGAAGCGTGTCTTGTTCATTTTCTGAAGTCCTTTCTAAGCACCATAAAAATGTTGCATGAGATAAGTGATATGCCTGAGAGGTAACATATTTATGTTTCCTAAATAACTTGACAAGATTCCTTGCTGGAGACTATGAGCTGTGGTAAAACACTGTTAAATGAAAGATGAAATAGAATGTTGATTCATTTCCAGAAGCCAGGTAACAGCCACAGATGGATCTTTTCCTAATGGAAAGGAGCTAAGGTTAGAGTAATCCAGCAATCTATTTCTATCTGAAGGGAGATTTTATTATACTGCTTGGCTTCTCTCTGCCAAAGAGGTGAGAGACAGTGGAAGAGTGGTAATAGCACAGAGAGAAGAGACAAACACTGTCCTACACCATGAAAAAAATTGTATTATGTGCTCTGGGAAAGTAAACATACCCTTTGTATTTTAAAGTATCAGAAATAGAGATAGCAGATGATCTGTTTTTCCCCCCGAAAATATAATTGCTTTTGACTGTTAGAGTTTAGGTGTAAAACCTCTACATTTATTTCTTACAGTTACAAGGCAAGGCATTACCTGGTTAGATTGTTTTCTGTCTGCCAGAATCTGGTGCATCTCCATACAGTGCTTGTGCAACTTTTTCTCTGTGTATATTCCCTGGGGAGTTTCTAAGTAGGGTGCCTTTTCTGCAGGTTCTGGTTTGGTTGATTGTTATTAACAGCTATTTTCTAGGCTCAAACCATGTAAAGTGCAAACCATCACTGCCTTAAATACCTTTGATGTTACACACAAAACCAGAACCCAAATTATTGGAAAAAAACGGTGCATTGTTTTTAATTTTTTTCTAGTATTTCATTTTTATTGTATATTATTATTTCCAAGAAATTAATTAATATCTGCAGTCAGGTTTTGAATATGGATAAAGTAGGTGACAATATTGGTTCTAATAACTGTTGGTTTAAAAATAAATGAAAGAGTTAAGAAAGTGCTTGGGAAGAAGCATTTCACAAATGAGGTTAATTATCACATGTCAGTAAGCAGAGTACAGTTTATGAAAAAACCCAGCCGAATGAACAAGGACTGGTAAAAAGGCACAGTTAAAATAAACTGAAGAGAAACAATGCTAGCAAGTGTCTGAAGTTTCTCTGCTTTTAAAACATCTTTGTGATTGTGGCAGTATTACAAGCTGAAGTGAAATTAATTTTTAAACAGCTTCAGATAGCAGCTCCACTACTATAAGGAGGCTAATGCCTCAGGACATCACTTCATATCTGAAGCATGACTTAAATATATCCTTCCCCAGCACTGCTTGAGTTTTCTCTCTGCTTTCCATTTTTTGGTCAACAATATTCAACCAGGACCTTTTTTGTACCTCTGTGCAGTCTTCACAGTTCTGCCTATTCTACCAAGCAAAAGAGAATACTACATTAAATGCTGTTACTAAAGGCTGCTAAATTACACTTTTCCATTGTTTCACAGATTTAGTCAGTCTTTTACATGCTGCTCCTACCCACAGTCTTCAGCTGTGGCCATCTGGAGTCACAGCCCCTGTGGTTCCACAGCTGGGATTTTGCTGGAGCTCATAAATGCATAACATTACTCAAGGGTCCTACCTTTTCAGCCCTTATTCTTTGCTTTGGGGAATATGAGCTAGTGACTATGGATTGTATCATTTACCTGACTGCAGACAGCCTGAAACCATAGCTCCAGTAAGTATGAACCACCCAGTTGCCTTAAATGAGATATCTGAGGTTTCCTGCCTTTATTTCAGTATCACCTGGTCGCAGCAGCATTAACCTTTACAAGTAGTAAAGCACTATTGAATGGGAATAATATACCTCACTGAAACCCCATGTTGTTGCCTCTTGTGTTTTTTCCCTCTAAAGGTCAATATATGCTATGCAATGTATGTTTCATTCATTATGGTGTGTACTATTCAGTAGAGAGTAACTGCTTTTAGAAAAAGGTTCTGACTGTGTTGTCAGGTATTTTAAAGGACTCAAAGGACTAAGAGTTCCAACTAGGATTGGAGAACATGGGGGAAGATTTTCCTCAGCTGCTTTTTTTGCAGCTAGTTCCTCCTGTAAATAGAAGCTGATCATCAGAATTGTGAAGCTTTCCATCTTCTCTAACTGTGAGCCATAGTTGTAAAAGACTTTGCAAAGGCAAGAGGAGTGGGATTTAGAGAATGATAGATGATGGCATGGTCTATCAATATTTCTGCAGAGCTTATAGGCTGTTACTGCAGCACTGAGAGCTCATGCTGCTGAACTTCAACATTTCAACCCCAGAACTTGCTGATGAAGAATGGACTGCTATAGAGATAATCAGTTAATGGTTGATTCCCCCATCTTTCTCATACATTGTACTCAGATGCTGGGGTCTTTTAAAGCTGTTGTTTAATTTCAGATGTTGATATTTATTAGAGAGGAACCTAAATCAAGAGCAGCTGTCTGAACACTTGAGTTCTTCAAATTCTCAAGAAACATTGCAACTCAGGACAGTTTATAATCCTTACATTTATTTGCACTAATCTCTTGAGTGTATTTTTTCTCTTAGGTGTGAAGTGATTTTTATAAACATGAATCCATTAATTCTAAAGTACCACTATAATAAATTAGATTCCATGTCTCTCTGATAGATTGTGACTTTAAAGAAGCAACACAAATCTAATTTTGTATATATATGTGATAATATATAATATATATTATATAGATAATAATGTATATATATGTCTGGTATTTTGTGTGGTATATAGATGTACTTTCCTGTTGCCTAATTTAATAATCTTTATTCATACTTAAGTTTACATAACAAAATGTTCATACAAAAATGAACTTTTATTAAGCTACATTGTTACAACATGCACACATCTATGTGATACTTAAAAATAGTAAATTTATTGGCCTAGCTCCAAAGCTATTCCAGTCCTGGTCAGAGAATGAGAAAAGAAAAAGTTCTTCGAAGAGACTCCTGAGTTTTTCTTTTTTATGAGGCACAAAAAGGAAAGCTGTCCCCTCTCAGGACAAGCTCAACAGCCTCAAAACCCTAGACAATATGCCACTGCGATGTGCCTGTGATGGGCTGTCCCTGGCTGAATGGTAGGTTCCTACCCAAGCCACTCTGACACTCCCCTCCTCAGCTGGATGAGAAAGAAAAAATATAACAAAAGACTCGTGGTTTGAGATAAGGACGGGGAGATCACTCAGCAATTACTGCCACCATTGCTGACAGGCTTGAATTTGGCCAGTGGCAGGTCTGTCTCGGAGATGTCTAGCAACTTCTGGCAACTTCTCGCAGAAGCTAACCCTTTGTCCTGCCTCCCCACTATCAAAACCTTGTTATGCAAACCCACTGCAATGCTCTTTGCTGCCATGGGGATCAGAAAAGATTGTAACAGAAGCTGTTGGAGTCTGCGGTAGGCTATGCAAACAGCTACAGGCATGGGAGTACCTTTATTGAATCTTTCTGCCCAGTATAAAGGATTCAAAAAACAAACTAGTAATTTTTCTCAGTTGTACTTGTGGTTCAAGAAAATCTTTTCAGTCAGGAACCTATGTATAATTATATATATAATTAGGTATGCACATGATTCTGCATATAAAAATATATATAAAAGGCGTAAATTACAGACCTCACAGTATCCTTTCTCCAACAGGGGCCAAAAGTAATATCTAAAAGAGTTTATGAGACCAGTGAAGACAAGAAGGCATACTTCCCTAGCTTCCTGCAGTTTACTGCTCAGATACTTCAGAAACTTGGTATTTAATCCCAGCGGTGGATTTGTGTTTGCTGAATTTGCCTCGTTGCCCCTTGAACCTATTGTTAGCTTTTAGCACCTGTAGCATTGTGTGGCAAGTTCCACATACTAACTGCACAGTATAGGGTTGCACCTCCTTTGGCTTGCCTTGAACCAGTTATCTGGTAGTTTACTTGCTGCTCTCTTTTCTTCAGTTCTTTTGTAGGGAAGAGTTACAGGCTGTGCTTGTACTTGTCACTGGAAAAAAAAAAAGAAAGGAGAGCAGGCAGTAAAAATCATCAGTGCTACTTAAAAATATGTCTATGTGTGGTCAAAATCAAAGAAGTAGCAGCAGAAGGAAAATACACAATATAGAAGCATAATGTTGCATTGCCAGATAATTTTGAATACATTATTCTGTTGGTTCATTGGCATATGCCCTTTAGAGAGAAGGTGTGTGTATGCATGTGTGTAAACGGGGCTTGGCTCTTTATAAGCTCCTGGCAGATTTCCTGGGTCCTCAGTAGCACTTCAGTAGTTGCCCTAAGATGACTCAGAGATTTGAGCAAGAGAGCTGTGCATGAGCAGTCCTCAGGACAGAGAATCAGAGCAGGGCACTGACTGCAAGCATCCCATTTGTGAACTATAGACAGTGAGCAGACAGTAAGGCATTAAATGCTGAGAAAATAACCTGGCCCTTCTGAACCCATAGGTTTCAGCCTGTTTTCTGTTAAGAATTCACTGAAACTAGAGATACAGTTGCTTTCAGGGTTGTTTTTTCAGGTTTTTCAGCTGAAGTACCACAATTACTGATTTAAATATAAATAAGATAAGATGCCCAGGTTCTGTTTATATGGTTGGGACATGGGCAAGCACAAAGCAGAGCTTGATGGAGAAAATCTGTGTGAAATTACATTGTCTGTTCTGCTTTCCACCTGTCTTCTAGGTCATCTATCTAGTCACTTCGTCATCATCGTAGATAGATCACTTAATGAGTGAATGCAAAATATTGATTGGAAAAAACCCAATTTTTTGCATCATAGCTTATTATTCTGAGTAAGAGCTCACAGTGGGGTGATTTGATGTACAAAGGGGGAGCACAAGGAAAATACAAAGTACATGTACTTCCTACTGAGCAACTTGGTAGACAGTAGTCTTTTTGGTACAGTATTACTGTAGATGTTTGTTAAGTAGCATTAGTCTGTAGATTTCCATACACTTTGGGGTGACTTTAACAGACACTGTCACCACAAGAATCAAGTATCCCTCTCTCCTTGCTCCCTGGCACTGATACCTGTCCTCCTACCATGGTCCAACACAAGGGTGCATCTGTATAATAAACTGGGTTGGAGATCTGGGCTTAGAGTAAGCACTGGTTGCTTTTTTAGTGTTTTTTTTTTTGTTTGTTTGTTTGGTTCGTTGGGCTTTTTTGTTTGGTTGTTTTTTTGAGGGTGGGGGTGCTTATTTCAGAAATGTTATTATTCATTTAGATAAGTTCCTTGATTGGGGGCAACATGGAGATGCCCCAGTACTTCTGTCAGAATATCAAATGACACAGTGCAACAGTAGCAATGAGCAGCCTAAGCACAGCAGAGTGTCCGGAGTGTTTCTGCAAGAGTGCGCATGACACAACACCCTGACCTAATTTACGAAGCAGTTAGCAAAACTGCTGCACCATGTAAATTGTGACAGTACAGGAATTGACTTGTTTATTATTTTAATCCATTTGAAGATTAAAAAAAAAAAAAAGAAATTGCATTTGTCTCTCGATCTCTATGGGATCAATATCTTGTGTAACAAGTTTTGACTTGGAGAAATAAAACATTGAATCTTGTCTGTAATTTATTATTTGAAAGACAGTTTCTCTTTAAGAATCTTGGAGTTTCCTTGTTCTTGGGAGTGCTTGTATATAATAAAATTTTGCTTTGTTTGTGTCCAGTTTTAGCATTGGTACAAGTATCCACGCTCTATTTTAAGTGCTTTTATTTATAACCAGTGGGACACAGCACTAAAGCACGTGCTACATGGTGGTGTAACATTCCACCGATCTGTAAGAGAAATGGGTTTTGCTTTTGTTTGAACTTCTTGTCACTTTGTTCCTAAGGAACTCAGAGAAAATGACAAGGGATATGGTGTTGATGTCTGCTACCTCATTACTAATGTAATAATGTTCTGTTTATAGAGGCATGTTTGTCATAGACAACCAGCTGTGTTTGTGTTGCAGCCGTTATATTGATTGTGATCCTTCTAACTGAACAATGTTTTAGTTTCATTTTAAAAATATGACCTGTTAGCTTTAGTGATTTAATCTACAACTCGTTGAGAATAGTCTTATGATAGTAAAAATGATAGGAGAGTTACGGAAATTTCAGTGGAGGATCTTATATGAACTAGATGTACTTTTCAGGGGGCCCATATCTAGGTAAACAAATGGATCCTAAATTGCCATCTCAGATGAAGTCAGGCCTTGAATATTTAGATTGCTAACTGCAGTAGCTTATCAACACAGAAACCCCAGTGATCCGTAATGGAAAGGAGAAGCTTGCTTGAGGCCACCAGTCACCTAGAAGTTGTTATCTACAGTAGTCTTCCTGTTAGTCAGCTCATAGTGAGGTGAATAATGAAAGCCAGTAACTCACCAGAGATTGTGAACACAGCAGACTGCTTGCACAGCACCTATCCTGTAAAGTATTAATAGCTCTGTAGAAGGCATGACTTAAAATGGACAGCAAGCACTTGACTAGAAAACTGAGTTTTTGAAAGAGGAAATAGTTCCAGAACTAACAGAAGTAACCTCAAAAAGAACCATCAGCTGCAATAGCTGCAATTACAAAGTTAGACATTGCCAGGTAACTGAGGAGGGAACAAGGCATAGGACATTAAATTTTACAAACATACAAGCTCAGATAGTACCTGTTCAAATTGTTTTTAGCCTCAACTCAAAAACCATAGATACAAGTGCAGAATTGAATAATTATTTACTTCATCTTAAGATGGCTATGCATAAGACTGTAGGAATACAGAATTTAACTTGGAAAACACTGTAAGTGGGATACCTCTGTAAAAACCTGACAGTGAAGACTGTGATGTACTTTAGGCTTTTCAAATAAAAACTAAAAATTAGCAAAGTAGCTGGCTGTTAATTTATGCTAAAGTCATACTTTGTATTTCATTTAATCCTAATTTTTCTTTTATTTCCCCAGCCTTGTAGATAAAATACTAGCTTTAATTTGAATTAGTAAGACTACTTGATCTTTGTTTCACTGTTCTGAAACCAGTAAACTATCAGAAGGGTAGAGGATGTAACACAAGTTGTGCAGTAGGTACTAAAAGGAACTTCCTGGAGAACATGTAAGGAAATTGGAACTATAGGTTTTTCTTGAGATGCTGGGTCTAGCAGGGGATAGTGGTGTTACCAAGTGCCAAGCTTAGTGAGGTGTTCCCTCTGGTGGGCACACACCAGTATTCTTTGCCGCATTCTGCAAGAATCAGTCCAGCAAAACAAAATGTCTCCTATCTTTAAACAACCTCAGAGTAACACACTGATCAAATAAGCTGTGAAAATAGGCAATTACAATTACATTAAAGTGTGTTTAAAAGTTGAAGGTGTTCAGCAGTTTTACAGTTAAGGAAAAATATTTGAGCGGGTATTAGAAAGGAGACAGTTTTGCAGACATAGCTAGATATAATTCTGAGCATGACCAACTACTGGAAAACAGGAATTCAGTTTTTCAGTAATGGTACTAAAATTAGGCTTCAAATATTATATTTAAAGTTTATTGTCAAATGTTTCACCAAATGTTCATGTTTCACCAGCATGAAATTATGCATGTGCTCAGGTACAACACGATCTTCAGACCTACAAGTTCCAGTTCCATAGTACTTCATGGAATTTTCCATAATTTTAAAGCTTAAAATTATAGTAATCCTCAAAGAAAGGGATAATGAACTAAAAAGATATCTTTTGATGCTCCATACTAAGCAGTCTCAACCCCTTTCTTCATATCATCTGCCTTACCTTACCATCCTATGCTGTTTAATCTGCTCTGTTTTCTTCCCCTCGCAAGTGCGGTGTATAAAAGCCTCTGGGCCGGTGAAGCGCTCTCTTCTTTTTTATTTTTAGGAAGAATTAAGAATCTTATTTCTCTGTTTAAAAGCTTCAAGCAATCAGAGTGCTCTTTTCTTTGTTGTTTCTGATAAATCTCCTTTAAGCAGACGCAGTTACAGGTTTCCAGGTTACCTTTCCTCCTTGGGCCATTTTTCTCCAGACACTGTTTTTGTAATCATTTCCCTGAATATTTCTGTTTGCTTGTCGTTCCCATTTCAGTGGTTGGCAGCTACTGGTTTTATTACTCGAGGGTAAAAATTAGGGTGAATGAATGACAAGTGAAATGAGCCTGGGAAGTGCTTGTTTGCCTTATTTTGGGTGCCTTGCTGCATCAACCATTAGATCGCCACTAACCTACTTTCCGGGAGAGAGAGAGAAAAATCTTTTATTTGCTGAAAAAATGTTTGTCAGACCATTACCCTTTCAGATTCATGGACTGTGTTTGATGAAAGACTCTCTAAAACATGTATTTTTTTTAATTGCTTCTGTATAAAAGCATTTGCACAACATAATCAATCAGCTTGGAGAAAACACTTCTCAGCGGTCTGTAAACAAAAACCTTTGACAATCCAGGTCTCAGAAGAGCCTCCAGGGCAGTCACAGAAGACACATCAGTTTCCACCAAAATTTCAAATAAAAGTCTTAAAGGTTACGTATTTCATACTTTGTGTTAGATGTGCATCTTCTGATAAAAGCCCCGCGGTAGTAAAATTACTCTTGTTTGTACCTTTTGTCTGCTACAAATTAAATACTTGAGGGATGTTCATTACAGAATTTTCTTACTTTTAACACAGTCACTGTCACTGATTATTTGTAAATTTTATTATAAATGTCCAGAGATGGTTTTCGCTTGTTATTTACAGCCCACATAAATTTACCACCAGATTCTAAAGGTTAAAGGGAAACCATGGATCCTCACGCAAAAGGATGGAAAACCTAAGCGTTTTCAGGTACTTGTGTCAAGATGTTCACTGTCTTTACATTTAGAATTTCAATCTAATCTTCCTTTCTACAGACTGTCACTTTCTGTTCCATAGCATGGACTTGTATAGAA
Organism: Oxyruncus cristatus; assembly: GCA_013399855.1. Taxonomy (NCBI): domain Eukaryota; kingdom Metazoa; phylum Chordata; class Aves; order Passeriformes; family Cotingidae; genus Oxyruncus; species Oxyruncus cristatus. The sequence continues at coordinate 1,099,335 of VXAY01007484.1, read as the reverse complement.
GTTGAGACCATGTGTCTGTCTAAGCTCCCATCCTGGGAGCTCCCATCTCTGGTTGGACTAAATGTATATTACTTAATTTTATATATGCAGCTATTATTTTATATAGATCAATATGTAATTTTATAAAATACATGTTTTGGAAATTTTAATATATTATCATGTTATCTACTACATATATATATATTTTTTAAAATTCAGGGGTATGATAAGAATAGAAGAACAGAAAATCCAAATCCAAATAATTAGGTTGTTTCAAGCTAATTTATTCTTGGGTATTTGGTGTTGATGGTCTTATTTGGTATTACTTCTTATCTGTTCTCCTAGCTAGTTGCTAATTATCGATAGTTTACCAACAGGATATGAGAATTAAATTTGAAAATGAATAATTTAGTTTACATTGGCTTTTTCCCTTTTTTTGTAAAAACGGGTTCATAGCCTTTTAAGTTTTACAGAAGCTTGCATGCACAATTGAGGAGTGATTACTAATGGTTTCAACACTGTTTCAGCTGCGTACTTGAGTTTGAACAAGGAGTGGATATTATTGTCACAGTTAGTGATTGGCCGATTTTCAAAATCCTTGACCTTCGCAAGATTGAGGAGTTTGTGATTGAACCAGCATGCCAACATAATTCTACTTTCTCTATTTAGTTTGCTTTGAGAGTATTTATCCCTCTGACTCTTCTTCTTTAGAATTCTACCGGTAGTCTCAGCCCCCTTTTTTCCTTGCTTGCTTCCAGCCTGTAGATTTGCATTGCTGGCAATGTACATGAGTACATATTTATTTTCTCTTCATGAGAACTACAGGCTTTATGCCTGGTTTTGCATTAATATAGTCAAGTAAGGGACTTCAGTGTAGTCTCTTACTAAAGCATGGTCTTTATAGATAGAACCCAAGTTGGACTTTGTGAGTTTGCATATTCTAATTTCCTAAGAACTTGTATAGTCTTCTTCTAAACGTAATAAACTTTTGAAGGGAAGCCAAACCTCAAGTTTAAGTGCTTTACTGGAGTACTCTTATATGGTAAGTTTAGAGCATAATAAACTCTGTGAGTAAAGGAAGAAGAGGAGTCTGTCCTGTGACTGTGCAAGACTGTTCAGCTTCTAGCAGCTACTGCAAACTCTTCCAAAAAGTTTTTTACTTTGGATTATAGTACTGTGGATGCTTACAGTTGTTTTCCATGTCCAAACTTTTCCAGCTCCACAACTCTTTGTAATGACAGTCTGTGTCCTCAAAGGGAGTTCAGAGTCAAAATCAGATCTTTCAGCACAGTTCTTTCAGTTCATAAACCCAAGACTCACTGTCTGACACCTGATTAAGGAAAGTGAGCAAAGGCAGAAGACAACTCTGGCTCACAGAGGAATTGTAGTGCCTAAATGATTTCTTGGATGTAAATCCACTAGAGAGATAGCTAAAGCTGCACTACATAGAAAAAAAAAATGTGACTAATCATTTTACTGCAAACACTGACACAAGGGATTACTGTATTTTAAGTTTAGAAAGTTCTACTGAGGCAGGTTTTTGTTCTGTGGCAGATTTCACTTTATGGATGTAGCAGGAAAGGAGATGAGCTTAATGTAGCTCAGCAAGATGAGGGTTGAGAGAGGATATGATTACTGTGTGTTTGTGTGTTGTAGGTTACCACTGTCAGGGGAAAGTGCTACTTAATTTGAATGAAATAGATCTAAATCAGTGATTTTTAAATTTTGGCTGAAAACTAGATTAATTCTGAGTACTAGAAAAGTCAAATTCAAAATTAACCTTTCAGTGGGATTAGTGAGAGAAAATAAAATTTCAGCAAGACAGCAATATCCTTTAAGACAAAATCTGATATTTTAATGGTAGTTGTTTGAGGTGGTGTCTGTACTTGTAAGGACTTGATTCCTTCTGTGCTCTATATTGCTACTAAATTCTGTACATTAAAGGAGGCCTTAATCTCACCTAATCACTGATTAGCTAAAATTCTTTTTGAAACAATGGAAAAATACCGGTGTTCCATTTAAAAAAGAGATAGAAGAAACGTCTCTCCTTTATATACTGAGAAGATCAAAATGACTGATTTGTACTTGAATTGTACTGATCCTGTGGTGGAAGTGAGATGAGTACCATCCTGTATAATTCACAAAATCAATCTTTTTATGCTTAAAGTGGAAAATACAGTAGAGACTGTGTGACCTCTGCCGCTCTCTTGCATTTAATTTCTTGTTTTGTAGAACTCCTTCCTGTAATATGATACCCAAAATGATGACAGTATTCCAGGCTTGGTCATACTGGCTCTTCAGTAGTAAGTGGTGATAAGTACATTCATTTAGACCTTATCTGCCCGAAAGTGCAGTAATAGTCTGTTGCAACCAACAGCTAAAGTCTGGGAAGGATGAGGTTTCAAATGGCTTTAAGAATTATGTGGCCACCATCTGTGGCAGAAGATGCTAACATGGTCATCTTTTTAATAAAAAATGGACTGGAAGGAATTTATTAGTGTTGAAATAAATGTAAGAACATCAAAACATAACAGGACTGAACATAATCTTTTGGATTGTCAAATTCCTTTCCCTGCTTTTGGAGGTAATCAAGTGTCTTATAAAATTTAGCTTTCTTTATTACAATTAAATATATTTATGGTCTCATACTGCAAAAACCAGTTTTCATTACAGATCGTTAACTTTAATTGACTGTAATTGCAAATGGACAAACCAGGAAATTTATTTCATACCTATAAAATATATTGATGCAAGGAAAGTGGATTACACTGGGATTCTAGAGGTCTGCACACATGTCTGGCAAACAATGCAAAAATCTTCTAATTCTTTCTGCAGTAGGTTCTAATCCAGAAGATGAGCTACTATCTAAGGAATGTGTGTACTCGGTCCTCCATTTAAGCAATGATTGTCTTCTAAATGCAGGCAAGGAAAGGTGAAGTGCTACTAGACAAAGAAGCTAATTCTAAGTATTCTTCACTAGCAATGATTATTCTTTGTTTTGATAAATCATACTGAATGTATTACTAGAATAGACATATAATCTGTTTCCAATATTTAAAAAATGAAAGTGCAGTTTTTGTCTGTTTATTGGGTCAGTTCACCACCACAGGCTGGTTATTGTCGGTGGACCCAGTGACAAAGGAGATAGGTGAGACTGAGGTACTCAGTGTTTCTTTGCCTCAGTTTTAAGCACTGCAGTTGGTTGGACAGTGTGAGAGACTGGAGAAAATGATCACTGGCTGAAAACAACTAAAGTGGGGGTGGCAGGGTGAGGCAAGGCAAGTTCTGTGTAGGTGGGATGGTGCACTGCTCCACAGCCTGTCCCTGGAGCCTCTAGTTCAGCCCAGGATGGCTAATAACCACTGGCATACTGAAAACCCCACCTGGAGTGAGGGACCCAAGAGACCAGAGCACATAAAAGCAATTGTGGAAGTATACATGTGTTGTGTCCCTATTATCTTGGATTTTATACCAGCTGAGATCACCCTGAAACCAAGGCTGTAGCTACATCTTTCTTTTATCTCTCTCCTTCTTCTATTTTCCTCTTAAAATTTGGGTAACTTTAAGTTAAGTGTGTTAGAGTTTGTTAAGTCAATGCTTTGTGAAATGCTTTATTTTGATTAAATGTTGCTTTAGAATTTGCCAAGTACCCTTGTTCTCTAAAGTTTGCCAGTAAAAAGTTTGGGTTTTAACCTCCTGAGTCATGTCCTCCCTTGCACCTGCCTCAGGGAGTTCCTAAGCCCTCTTTAAGAAACTCACTGAGCGAGTTTGGGGCTTTGCAAATGGTGGGTGCACATGAATCCAGTTAGTCTTCCATTTGGTTCCCTGCTCTGAATCCTGGTATCATCAGTTTGCCCTTACTGACTAGAAGTTCAAGAGACTAACCTTGTCTTAAGTGCACATTCTGAGAACTGTAGAAATGGAGCTCAGAAAAAAAGCTATATGCTTTCTATTTTATATTTATCCTAGTTTTCCTGTATATATGTGTTGAATCTTGTAAGCTTGCTATATTTTCACAATTCAGAGTATTTCTGTGACATCACATTTGCAGAAAGTTTTAAAAGCAGTACAAGGTTTTTGTGTCCATGTTTCATCAATTGGTTCTTTTGCATTAGAGAAACTTTAATTTTTATCAATTAAACTCTAAAATCCAACCATGTGTAATTAAATTTGTGAGCAACATACATGTACAAGACACACAACTACACTATGTATTACTCGTTTTTCTTTAGCTCTAGTTAATTTCACTATGAAAGTGATTTTTTTTTCCCGCACATTGCACAATTTGGATAAACAAAAGCAATGGTGAATGAAAATCAGTTCTCATCAGTTGATCAGCATCAACCCGATTTTTTTTTCTGAAAGTTTTATGACTGTTACACTGAGACTCTTTTTTCTAGGAATGTATAAAACTCAAGAAACATACAACTCAGTTAAAACCCTTGACTGTAGGATTAACTTAATCGGCGTAGTGAAGTCCTTTATTTTTTTGAGCACTGACTCTCACAGAAATTAGGGAAGTTGTCTCTTTATCTCCCTGTGGTTTTGCTATGGTCATCTCCTGAGAGTTGCTCAGTGCATAAATCTTAAAACACATAAGGTTTGGAAATTTCCCCCTGCATTCTTTTCTCTCACATTCCCCTCCTCCCTGCACCATCATGCCTTTAACTTCCTTCTCTTTCCTGACTCCCAGCTGATTTTCACCTCATCCATAGTACACTGTCATATTCTGTGTGTGAAAAAACTGTTCACAACCACATTAGAGTCCTTTAAGGTATAATTTTCAAAGCTGGAAACCCTAGTGTCTGTTTTCTCTGTTGTGATCTCTCCTCCCTACCATTTCATCCCTGTTCCAAATTAGGACACACATTTCCAGTCAAACAATTGTAGATATAACAACAGACTGGCTTCTGTTTAGTGAATTCCAGATTTTGACACCAATAGTGTCATGAATGCCAGTAAAATTTTCATTCATTTAGTTGTCATGTTTTCTGTGAAACCTCTCCAAAGGCTGTCTTTTCAACAAATATAAATATATTTTTTTAAATATCTGGAAGTATGCATTGAAAAATTTCAACCGGTCATTTTCATCTGTAAGACATTAACATATATTCATGCTCTCTCATATGCTCTGAACCCTCAGTAAGTGAAACAGCCTTTGCAGAGATCTTGAGGAGTAGAAGATGGGATCTAACATTGTTCAATATAACGGAATGACTGACTTAGTCCAAACCAAGGCTGTAAACTTGCCATTATAGCACAGTATTAGTACTGTTACATTGAACGTTACTCTTGTCAGTTGGGATATATTCCACATTCCATACCCATTACTGTCTTGCACAAAATATTGCCCTATTATGTGTAAGATTTTGGCAATTTGAAACATTTCCAGTGCTGCAGAGGACTGTATCTCTGGAACTGAGAAGGCAAGAGGAAAAAAGGAAATTTATACTAAAGTTAAATATAGACATTTAAATTCATATTCATTAGTAAATAGTTAATGAATAAAATATTGCTCGTGGTTAGTATTTTGTGGGAAATACTGAATATAGTGAAGTGTGTTTGAGCATATGCGTGTAAAGAATCATTAAGCTACTATTCAATGAGAAAAAAGATGAAGTTGTGGTGAATATTATGTAGTTTAGCAGAGTAATTCTAAAAGAGAAAATTATTCTCAATAGAATTTCTATTCAGGATTGGGATCTTAGTTGACTGAAATAATAACAGTTGCAAATTAGAATTTTTTCTTGTTAAAGAGAATGTAACATACTTTGTAGCATTCCTGAATAACCTTAACTTTGATATAGTTCACTTTATGTTTTAATCATTAAATAATTGTTAATGAAGTAATTAATAATTACTATAAAAGGTTAGGAATGGCTGAGGATTTCAGTAGTACAGACTGGACAGCTTTTCAGAACTATCATGAATCAATAATTGGCAGGATGTGTTGGCAAGCTACTGAGTGAAGGAATAAATAGGATATAAAGGTTATGAACTGCAATAATGAAAAGGATGGTGGAGATGGGAAGTAAGAAATGTCATACAGTGTAATTGTATGCTTTTATCTTGTCCAAATTCAATCTATGACTGCGCATTCAATTATAGATGTCAGAAAAACATCACCAGGGTGAAGAGGAGAAACCAGACCTGCTGTTCTGAGCAATCCCTCATTCCTCATGCCATGACTACTGATTCCTTTCACACTGTGGCTTGTTTTCACTCTGAGCTGTGAGGACAAAATGAGGAAGAAAGTGTAGTGTTCAATGATGATTGGTTAGGGCTTTCTCTTCTTGTTGAAATAAAGTAACTACTGATTCCAGGCCTTTATAGTGACTGTAGTTACAAAGTGCATCAAAGTTAGGGTTTCTCATCTTTCTGATGTATTAAAAAATATGCAGAAGACACAGTGTCAAAGTATTTGTATTAATTATTATTTAAAATGGCTATGCCCTTGCATAAAACTAAACTGAAAATTCTTCTATTTCCTCGCAGCCGAGGCAACGAGAACAGACTAGCGCTACGAAGACAGACCATTCTTCGGGAGAAGGGGAGGAGGCAGGCCAGTCGAGGGCCAGCATATATGTTTAATGACCACTCAACAAGTCTTTCCCTTGAGGAGGAGCGCTTTTTGGATGCAGCAGAATATGGAAATATTCCAGTGGTTCGCAAAATGCTGGAAGAATGTCCCTCACTCAATGTGAACTGCGTGGACTATATGGGACAGAACGCTTTGCAGCTGGCAGTTGCCAATGAGCACCTGGAGATCACAGAACTTCTGCTGAAAAAGGAAAACCTGTCTCGAGTGGGGGATGCCTTACTTTTGGCTATTAGCAAAGGTTATGTTCGGATAGTGGAAGCCATCCTAAACCATCCCGCTTTTGCCGAAGGCAAGAGGCTTGCCTTGAGTCCTAGCCAGTCGGAGCTCCAGCAAGATGACTTCTATGCATATGATGAGGATGGCACACGGTTTTCCCATGATGTTACACCAATCATTCTGGCTGCTCACTGCCATGAGTATGAGATTGTCCACACTCTGCTGCGAAAAGGAGCTCGGATCGATAGGCCACATGACTATTTCTGCAAGTGCAGTGAATGCAATCAGAAACAAAAACATGACTCTTTCAGCCATTCTAGATCCAGAATCAATGCCTACAAAGGTCTGGCCAGCCCTGCTTATCTGTCCTTGTCCAGTGAAGATCCTGTAATGACTGCCTTAGAGCTCAGCAATGAGCTGGCTGTGCTTGCCAACATAGAGAAAGAGTTCAAGGTAAGTAGAGGGATACTGATTCAGACAGACACAAAATTAAAAAGTTCAATCAAAAGTTTTTCTTCCATTCCTTGAGCAGTAAGAGATCAGCATTATCTTCACAAATCAGCGGGATAATTTGGGAAAAGATATAATTGTTTAATCAACAGACAGTTTAAATCTCTGGGAATGTCTTATTGCTGTGTGCTGAGTGTAATTCTTGATCCTTGTGTAGAATGTGCCAGTGAACTGATTTTCTACTTCCTATCAGGCATGATAGTAAAGGAGGCCCTTCAAACCCATGCTGAAGCTGTCTTAGGGCAGGTGAAAGAGGAGACTGAAGTGGTAGCCTTTGGTACTGTTTGGCAAGATAAGTTGCATGATTCTATTAAACACTTGCAGATTCTCATTATTTTCTCATAATTGGAGTGGAAACTTTCTCATTCCTCACAAAGTTTTGCATTTATTCACACAAAAGGACTCTAAATAAACATCCTTCTCCTTTTTTAATGTTCTACTTTCTTTTTTTCTGGTATTTCTAGTGTTTTCTTCCTCTTTTATTATTTACTTGAGCTGCATTATATATGAACTGTCTAACGTTAAAGACTTTTTCAGTGTTATAAAGAATTTTTAACATTTTACAAATACATGATTTTGAAAAAAAATATGATTAGTTGAGACTTGAAGCATGAGTGTTCTTTAGTTCATTTTTTTTATTATGTAGATACAATGGTGCACAACTTACAGAAATATTTTCCACAGTTCATTTGGGTTAGGACAGTAAGAATGTAACCTTTTGTCTCTCTGGAAATGCAAAGTCAGGCTTTGTGCAAACATTACTATTGCTAATTATGACTTAGGTTAGCTAAAATCACTTAGACTGGGTTTGCCTTATGGGACCCTGTTGAAAGCAGATGCCACTATGACAGAGCAAGATATGTAGACTTCACTAGCAGGAGATAAACCTCCTCCAAAGCAGTAATAGAATAATTTTCAACATTATGTTAGGAAGAGTTTGAAGTTGGCATGATCAATATTTAATGTTCATCTTAGCAGTGGCACGGTTCACAAGACCCTGAAACTTTGTCTACTCAGCCAACCTGAGCTGAGATGCTGCAGTTCTGAATGAACAAAAGATACAACTATTTATCTTTGTACAAAAAACTTCTGAGTTTTGTTCATAGGTGTATCTTTATGACACCAATCTGTTGTAAGAAGCAGAAATATTTCTTGGAGAGGGAAAATAAAGAGAAGGAACGTTGCAAGATGATCTTAAAAACAACAGCTAAACATAAGAAATTGCAGCAGAGGAGAATTTTTTTTTGTATCAATAAAACAAAATGGTGGGAAGACCATTTCAGCTTAACGCAGAGGATGCATATCTGTCCCGTGAAGTCCCTGACAGAAATCCTTAGGACCTCAGTGGACTGAGATTTCATCCACTGCTTTCATGTACAGTTCAAAGGAGAGTGTTTTAACCACACACTCATTTCTTTCTCTTTAGCAGCTGCTGATGGGAACAAAGGGAGTTGATTAACTTAAAGAGGATTAAATTTAGAACAGAACACAAAACCGTTTTTCATACACCATAAATGCAGCCAGTTAAGTTCACAGCTATGTTGAGATAAATAGCATGTCTGATTTGTAGGAACTCTATAGCTCCCTTTACCACAGTTGGAGTGACACAAACTAAGATTATTATAAAGATAAATAAAATCATCATCCGCAATAGTCAGCAAGAAGTGTCTTTCAAATGTATGCTGCAGTACACAATCAGTGAGATGAACTGGGAGCACACTATTTGTCCCTGGCACCACCAGGCAGGGAATGGAGTACACAGGTGAGAACAGGTGGGCTGGGTCAAAGAGCAAGCTTCTACAGCCTGCTCTGAAGTGCCATAAGGAGATCCTTCTTCAGGGACTTCTTTTTTTCAAGTTCCTCTTTTGTTTCAGTTGCTTTCTCTAAAATTAGAGCTTACCTTCTAGTGCAGTGTTGTATAAAGAATTTCAACAGAGATTTTGAGGTACTGTCCCTCAGCAGAAGCAGAAACCTGGACGAGAGACAGAGCAGCTCCACATTGCTGGGCATTAATCATCCAGGTTCTGCTGGGAACATACGTACTCTCTGAGTAGAGTGGAGATGATAGGAACTGTGAGGAGCAGGAGCAATAGGCAACACAGAAATTTAACTCCCCCTTAATTTCAGGTTTCACCAGAAGAAGGCAACATTAAGGTCTTTTGGGAATGTTTTTATAGGTACTAAAATCCCGTGGTAATTCTGGATAAATATTAAAGACCATGGAGTACATTTATATGCAAATTATTGAGAGTTAACATTTACACTTTTGATAAGTGATTAACATTCACAATATCTAGACAGGCGAGGGACTTGACTGTGAAATACCTGGCTTAGTTTCAGTGGAGGCAGTACAAGTGTGTGCAAGTTACAGGAAATGGATGCTGTCAGATTTACCGAGTGTGGGCTAGTTTGTGCTCCTGCAAGCTCATATCCCTGCTTGCGGCAATTTATCTAAAAATTGTAAACCTTGCTTTATTTCAGGAGTTTGCTACAAATACCTGGATAGTGTAGTTGCTGCATAAAAATGTGGGTTTCATAAAAATGTGTTACACATGTTACTGTAGTCAGAACAAGCATAATTTCAGTACATAGGTTAGCTGGTCATGGCAAACCTTTAGCTCCACCTAGGGTTTGCCTTAGCCACTTGAAGTATTTCAAACCTTACCTAAATGGAAATTGTACTTTCTGTAAAAGTCACCTGTTTTATAGCGCTGATGGGGTATTGCTGCAGGAGAACTTTCAAGTGAGTGCCTACAGCAACCAGGCTGAACTGACCCAACTCTCTTAACCTGTCTTCATAAGAGTCGTGTTCCAGCCCTCTGAGCAGCTTAGTGGCCCTTCTCTGGCTTCATTTCAACAGGTCAGCTCTTTCTTCTGTTGGGGGCCCCAGAGCTGGACACAGCACTGCAGGTGGTGTCTCATAAGAGCAGAGTAGAGGGGCATAATCACTTTCCTTGGCTTGCTGGCCAAGGTGTTTTTCATACAGCTCAGGAACTGGTTGGCTCTCTGGGCTGCAGGCACAGATTTCTGGCTCATCCATAAACACCCTAAGTCCTTCTCTCCAAGGTTATTCTTGATCCATTCTCTGCCCAACCTGTACTTGGGATTGCCCAGACATGGCAGTCTGACTGTGTAGTTTTACAAGGTTTGATGTTATATAGAATATTTTTACTTTTGGATATTGTGCTTGTGTTTTCTGTCATCTCAATCGTTTGCCCACCCTAGAGCTAATATCTCTATTATGTTCATAAAGATGATATATGAGAAATGTTGTCCTCCAGAGATGTGGCCTGGAGTTTTGAGAGGAACAGCTGTGGCCCAGTGCAGTTCAAAATGGATAAGATAAGCACTTAGTACAAAGTCCATTGCAACTATAATGGCAGCAGACTGGTTTATTGTGCAGTGGGATGTAATGGAAAATGTATTTTTAAGTTAAATACAGATATACTACTGTTTGCTGTAAATTAATGCCCCTAATAAGGTTGTCTGAGTTTTGCTTTTCTGATGAGAAGCAAAATTCAAGGTGTGAACCTAAAGCCTGATTTTCTTTTTTTTTTTTTTTTGTTTTGTTTTGTTTTGTTTTGTTTTGTTTGTTTGGGTTTTTTGTGTGGTTTTGTTTGATTTTTTGTTTGTTTGTTTTGTTGTGGTTTTTTGATTTGTCGGGTTTTTTGGTTGTTGGTTTTGCTTTTCATTTATACAACCCCCATTACAGTAATTGGAACCCCGTCTTCAATGCAACTACTGTCAGCTTTCTTAAAAAAAGGGTAACATCACCTCTTAGAGAAGAACAACTGAAGTATTAAAGGAGTAAGGGCCCCCTTCATAAGGGAAATAATGTGTTTAGCCACCTACTAGGATGCCTAAGTCCAACATTGCATCCCACTTACGTTCACAAAGCACTTTGAAATCCTAAATCCATTAGATCCTAAATTCTAATTCCATTTGATCAGGTTACTCAGAGGCCCATCTGATAAACATAGCAGTATCCACATTTCTGATCTTGGCCTCTACAGTTCTACCAAGCAAGGTCTAGAGCATTGAACCATCTCATCTGCAGGGTTCGGTGTTGGTCTGCATCCTAAGAGCATTCTCATCCTGGGCACAGTCTGCGGGACAGTGGGAGCCTGTGACTTGTCACAGGAGACTGTGTGAAGAAGGACCTATTTTTGTGGGAGAAACTGCTGAGGAGCCCTGAACCAGTGTTTGTCACATGCATAAAATAAAGCACATATGCTTTACTGAAGAATTAAGGGCTGATACTTTTTAGAGCCTCCAAATGTAATTTAATTTTTGACTCCCTTCTCAAGTATCCCAAGAATGCTTTTTTTTTTTTTTTTTAAATTCACTAAGTTTACACTTTGTGGTAAAGGAGAACTCATGGAATCATCCATGTCTTTGGCCATTTTCAAAAGTAAGTTAAGCCAAACAAAGTGGCACATTCCCTTGGCTCACATTGTTGGTAGGAGATGTGAGACTCTGGGAGAGGGGGAACTTTCTGTGCATGTGTGACAGAGAGGCACTGAAGAGTTTTACTGTCATTACACATTTAAGTGGATTAAGGAGAGAAGGGCAAAAAGGTAAAAAGGTGGCCCATGTAGCAGTTTCTGCAAGTGAACACACATGATTTCTTAGAAACAAAGTTCAGACCCTGACAAATTTTCCTGTAGCAGTTTAAGACTTTATCATCCCATCTATCCTCCATAACCTTCCCTGAAAGGAAAAATTATTCATAAGGGAACAGATCTCAAGACAGGAAGTTGTGAACTGGAGCAGGGAGGGGCTCTGCATTCAGCTGACTTTGCCTCTGCCATAGCTGAGGTGGAGGTAGTGATGGGCAACGCTCAATTCCCCAAAGGTTGTTCGCCACAACTTGACTGCCGAGGACATTTCAGCTCAGCTATCAGCCCTGATCACAGCTGTGGCAGTATTTCATGGGAGAGGAAGCTGTTTATTGCATTTGCAAATGAGAATATGATGAGTTTATGGATGAATTTACTGGGTACTAATACATACTGTGGTACTGTATACAAACCTAAATTCAGAAGGGATAATCTGTCAAAGTATGAACAAGGAATCTGGCTCTACCTAAAAAGTGCTCCTTTGGTATATATTTTGGCAAATAGTACTACACTCTGAAAAAAAATCATATTGTTTATTAGAATAAATTATCATATGTGATGTTTTGAGGCTACCCAAAGACATTGGACTCCCCTGCGGTGTTCCTCACATACTGTTTTGAAACTCCATGTCGGGTATCACTCATTTGAGCTGTTAAATACTGATGAAGGGCGTGTGTGAGTGTGGATGAGTGTACATATCTCCTACCTGAAAATATGCACATACTAATATATTACAATATTTTGTAATAGTTATTATGAAAGCCAAATGATTTTGTTCCTATATTTATTGAAAATTATTCATTTTTTCATTTGATGTTCAAGGGTCAAATATCAGTTTGGAACAGCTGGCACCTAATCATACAAGGGTGTGTAGTTGCCTCTATGTTTGTCCTTTGTCTGTGAATCTTTGTCTGGGAAAATGGCTGATTTTCCTTTCATTTTGAATAGGACATTCACGTAATAAAATTTTTGAATACTGAATGTTAGCTTCTGCCACAAAAATGAAAGCCAAATGGAAGGTGATATATTACTCCCAAAAAATGTCTTTCTGCAGTGCTTAAAAGTCAGGATTTCAGTTAATCCCTCTTGTTATTCTTCTGAAGAGAGGGAAAATAAATGATGCGATAATAAATTATGCAGCATGACAGGATACAGTTAGTTTTATTATTTATCTTCTGTTGTCTTTATAGATAAATGACATTGAAGTACCTTTCTCTTTTATGACAGATCTATCTTATGGTACATTATTAAAAAAGTAAATCACTAACAGTTTTATGTAGATGTACAATACTGTCTGTAACTGTTTACCTGGGAATGTTTGCATCCATCTAAGCAAAGTGAACTATAAAACTTGGATGCAATAATTTAATATATCCAAGTAATAGACTGTTATTGTGGTGTTATGTTAATAAAGCACGAAGATGCACAAAGTGCACCCTCGGCAAATGAATTAGGGTATCTTGGCTCAGTAATGGTTTCTCTTCCATAATGAAGCATTGAATGCATTAAATGACAGTTAGTATGAAGGAAGCAATTTAAAAAAAGGGGCTAAACAGAAACTACAAGTGGAAGAAGGGCGAATGCTATGAAGAATAGGCTGGAAGAGGGGGAAATGTGTCTCTGTAATAAAAGCATTTGTAGAAAGTTACTTTGAACATGCAATGGAGACTGCCTGGGCAGTCCTATATGATGTGAGGTGGTCGGAGGATTTTTTTCATTCTTTTGTTTAGGAAATATTCTACGTTAATTTCATCTTTTTAAGACATTAAAATTAGCAGGGATAACAAAAATAGAAGTTTTTGACACACGTGTGAGTAAATCTTTTGTAAGAGAAATTTTTTAGCTTTAGATGTACATCTGTATCTATATCCAAGTGCCCATCTGTCTAGCTATATTCATCTTTTTATAACCCAAACACAGCTGCATGTAAGGACGGTTAATGAACTATGGATTGCAATGATCAAAATACCTTCTTCTGTTTCGACTTACACCTTTTGGGAAACAGTGACTGAGGAGAACACTTGAAGTTAAAGCAATAAGCAGCAGAACCTGCAGTTGCAGTGCAACATTTTGCCTCATGTGGTGAAGCCTGTTGAGAGATGCTTGAGCTAGAGAGCAGAGTTGCAGTTAGAGATGTGGTATCACCACACCAGCTGTGGCACTGCTGAAAGTGCTGCTTGAGAAAGGCAGTCTCGTGTTTCCAAGCTAGAAGAGATGCTGGAAAATGAGAAAGATGAAGTTTACAAGAATAAATCAAGGTCTAAGAAAATTCAGTATATTTGTGTGGTTCTCAGGCAGGTTGGGAATTTGTTTAATGTGTTCTGTGTAGCATACTCATCTTGTCCAGTTGGAATTTTATACATCTGAACTGGATGTCTAGACTTCTATGACAGTGAATAGAAAATTTTCCCCTGTACTATTCATCTCAACTTGAACAGGCTATTAAAATGTGTTATACAACATTTCTGAAAGTGGTTTTTTTTTTTTTTTTTACTTTAATTGTGTCAAAAGCGAGTCTAGATCAGTGACTCAAGTGCAGAACTTGATAATGTAGATGTGCAAGGTAACCAAGGTGAGACAAATCCCACTCTGAACATGTGTGGGGGGCAGAAAGCACATAACAAGATGCAAAGAAACTATTTATGTTCCCAGAGGTGTGTCTGGGATGTAGAACTGTTTCTGTCATGGTGGATCTAAACATCAAGTCTCCTTCTTTCTTCTGTTTTCTAGAATGATTACAAGAAACTCTCTATGCAATGCAAAGATTTTGTAGTTGGACTCCTTGATTTGTGCAGAAATACAGAAGAAGTGGAAGCTATTTTGAATGGTGATGTAGAGATGAACCTCAATAATGGAGAACACGGTCGCCCCAGCCTTAGCCGCTTAAAACTTGCCATTAAGTATGAAGTTAAAAAAGTAAGCAATTATGTTGATCAAACAGACATGTCGTGATATTCAGGGTGGATGCTGGTCTCAGTGAGTATGAGAGCAAATGACTCTAAAACAATTTGTAGCTATGTGCAAAATAAAAAAAATGGCTTCAGGCAGTGCCAAATACAGGAGTTATCATCCCTTCTTTGTCTTGCTTTCATTTCTGTGGTCAGTTTAATACTCTGGTCTCCATCTGAAAAGCTCTCAGTGAAACCAGCTGAGTTAGTAGCTGCACAAAGACCCTTGAATTACCAAGGAATCTTGTCTTGGATAATAAAGGCTGTAAAATTCTAGGTGGTGTGTGCGAACCAGGGAGAAATTATTTTTATGATGAATCTTTTACAACCAAAGACCAAGAAGATACAGATCAGGAGAATGCTTCAAGTGCATGCTACCCTAAAGTAGAGCCTTTTTTACAAAAATTGAGTTCACATCTCTTACATGTGAGGTTATTTATGTGTTTATGAAGGGAAGAAAAGAAGAAAACTATTTTGGCTGAGCACTCACCAGCAATGAAAACACTGCAAAACACTTGGCAAGTTATGGTCACTAAAGACAGATGAAACAACTGGTGAAGAGAACATATTGCAATGAGTTTGTCCTTCATAGTATTTGAGTCTTAATCCTTTCCTGAATGTGAACTTTCTTGCAATACTTTCTCTTATCTCAATAAAGACATTTCTTGTACCTTCATCCAGTCATCCTTTAAGTATAGAGAAGATGATAGAAAAAAACAAACCTAGATTCATTTAAATTTTTAATTCTATTTACAGTTCTGGATATAAACATATACAGTGCACAAGGATCTACTATTTGTTAATATCTATCTTCATAAGGTGCTTCTTATACTATCCAAATGACACAATGGGGGTTATAGGCTAAACTTCTTAGTTTTACAGAGTTTGTCCAAAATATTCCAGAACCAAGTTATAAACAGTTCTTATCTGATTTCCTACAAATGTGACAGCTGTTTTCTTATGCCAGCATGTTAGCATGTGAACATATGACAAAATCTTTCATTCACAACTGATGATGATATAGCATTTTTTGCAGAACAAAGAGACTTAAAGTTTTGGAATTTCTTATGCAGTAAATTTAAAATTATAAATGTAAGAAACATATAGAGTTTGACCAGATAAATTTTATGTTTAATTAACCTTAGATGAAATTATTAGTTTGTGATTGAATCATAAATAATAAATGTGTCAATAAATAATAATTTTTTAAATTAAAGTATTTATTGTTGTTTATGGCAACATGCCTGTTTGCTCGGAGATTTGGCCTGTCAAAGTAGTTTTTCTTATGCCTTTGTTAATTCTCCTTTGAACAACTCTACTGGATTGTTGCTATTTCAGAATCCTTAATGTGCTTCATATAGCTGTATTTTAATACAGATTGTTCTGATAGCAATATTATTTTTGTGCTCTTTTTCTTCATTATAGTTTGTAGCACATCCAAACTGCCAACAACAACTTCTCTCAATTTGGTATGAGAATTTGTCGGGTTTACGGCAGCAGACCATGGCAGTGAAGTTTCTGGTCGTTCTTGCTGTTGCAATAGGACTGCCCTTCCTTTCAATGGCTTACTGGATTGCTCCTTGCAGTAAGGTCAGTCTGTGAAATCTTCTAGTGGCCTTTTGTTAACTCCTGTATCATCTGTATGTAGATTCCTGTCTGACAAAGACATGCTTAAATAATAAAAGTTATTTTAAAGCCAAGTTAGAATGGAACGGCTCCAAGATTGCGTGTTCAGAACTATAATTTGGCAAGTATATGTGTTGTGTAAAATGTAACATATACGAAGTTACAATGATTGAGCAAGAGTTGCCTTGTAGAAATCCTGCTTTAGAAACAATGTGTCAAATTGTTATAGTTTATTTCTTGCCTCCATAGGCAGATATCAAGAATACTTTTTCCATTGTTTCAGATTTAGATTAAGTTCATGCTGTGTGTTGATTCCAGTTACCTCAAAGGCAATTTTATTTTTCACAATTAAAAATAAAGTCACTGAAACATGAATGCCAGAAATGAAAACAATCATCACTTTTTTAGAAGTCAAAATTACCTGTGTTGTCTCGACAAGACAGTGCTTCATATTTCGTGAGAACTTTAAAGCGGTTATACAACCTCCCCTGCATTGATTTACAATGCACTGTCTGGATTGGGTGACAATCTCTGACCTCTCTGGACTTTTTGTTGAATCTCTGTTTCAGTTGGTCACTATTCATTTTGAGTGGACACTGATGGAAAATTTCCCTTGAAAGTATGTTAGAGGGAAAAAATGGCATCCTATAAGGACCATTCACCATGTCGCAGTACAATATGCACAACTGTAGCAGGTCAAATCCTTTGCACATACAATGATTTTGGGGGAAGAGGAAGGTTGAAAGAGAGGACTGAGGTCTTTTTGTGGTGGTTTTTTTTTTTTTTTTTTAAATTATTTTTTTTTTTATTGTTCTCTGAGAGGAGAAAAGTGTGCCCTTTTTGTTTTGCCGTATTTTTTCATTTCTTTCAGTCTGGACAATAAAATGCAGTTATATTATTTTCACTTTTCTGGATAGTGACTGGGTTTTTATGAATACTTATTTCTTAAAACACTCCTTGAGATTCAACACACTTCATTAATTGATTTTCTACTATAGCAGTGACTTACCTGTTTGTCATTTTCCATTTTCACTAATTTATTGGATCTTAAACTGTATTTGAATCATTGTGCATTCTGAAAAATATGTTTCAGAGTAGCTTTTTAAGGTCAAGATACAAGTAACAACATTCTTTACCGTTTCAATTCTGTCACTATTTAATCAATTTATCATGTGATTTAGGTGTTGAATGCTTTTTGTTTCATTGTATTCTGCAAATATAAAGTCTAATCTACATTTTCACCAATTGCCATTTAATATTTTATGCTTCACTCATACTTTAAAAGTTTAATCTGGTTTTTGAAGATAAAAATTTTCAGTGTATAATCTCAAGATAGGATGGCTCTAATATAGAACATGATCTTTATCAAGAGTCCATTCTGTGTATTAATTGATGGAATTTTATGTCTTCTTCTCCTACCAAGATAAGTACCCATTCTTTTTCCAGGTTTGACAGTATAGGGCACATGACAGAAGAGAGAGAAAATTTTCACAGTATTTCTGGTGAAAATAACAACTTGCAGTAGAATTCTGATGCATTTCTTTATATTCTCATGCCATGGCTGTGAGAAAGGCAAAAATGTTTTTATGACATTTGCAACATCTCAGTCAGTTACCTGCAATACTGACCAGTTTCCTCTTTGGGAAAAAGTTAATTTGCATTTGGATCACAGATACTGAATTGAAGGTTTCAGTTGTGAAAAAAAAATAATGGAAATATGTGGTCAGTCCTGTTGATTTGGAAGGAATTGACCACTGTCAGATGCCAAAAGGAGTTAAGATTACCTCTTATTGGAATTTCAGCCATTGATCCTCACAGAGACATTTCAAAATTTTATGAACTGTTTGCTCTGCATTTCTAATTGTTATTTCAGTGTAGCTACTGACATCATTAACACAAATTTCTAGAATAATATTTTATTACATGACATGAAAGAGTAAAAACTTTTTTCAGTTATCTGCAAGAATCTCTAATATCTCTGCTGTTCAGCGCTAGTAATAGAATTTAGATTTCTAGCTTTATTAACTCATAAGTAATTCAGTCAATCTCGGGCCAAGATGAAGGATCTGAATTTGAAACTGAGTAATCTTTTGCTGTTTCCAGTCACCTTAGGTTGGCATTTTTAAAGAAGTAACTTGAAAAATTCCTAACTTCTTTCTAGAAGCACGTTCTGAGAGTTATACACATTCCTCTTTTGCATTGTGGTAGAGGAAAAGAAATTGAACATTCTGTCCAGTATATGAGGAGCTAGAAAATTGTTATTACTAAAAAAGTATATGCATAATCTCTTTTTTTTTCTTATGAGACCTTTTCTCCTTTGCAATAGCTGTGCTACCTGAGTCCCATTTTATAATTCCTTTATCAATGCCATACTCAGTTATGTTACAATATGAACTGTTTCTGCAGAGTTGCAAGGGGGGAATAACGTGAATTACTTACTCCAGACCCCAGCAATTACAGGTGACCCTGTATACAGACAAATAAGTGTCAAAGTGTCCACCATGTAACTATAGTATATCTTGTCCTAACCCAAACCAACACATAAAGCACTCTCCAAAATTCCATAGCAAACAAAAAAGCATAGTATAGAGGATCAGAATCCAGAAAAGAACCCAAAACAAAACTCCAGATCACTTAAAACACAGAGAGATTCAGAGCACTTAGAAGATCATGTCCTTGGTTTGTGTAGTGGAAGGGAATTTATTATGTCAAAATGCACTGTGAAAGTGTTTGAAAGGGATTCTAGTTTATGAAAAAGTCCAGAGTTGCAAGATTATGGCCTTGGCTTTAGATGCTGCTTTCCTTCCTCCCAGTTCATGTTTTCTGACGTATATCTTCTCTGTAAAGAGATTCAGAATTTTGGAAGTGTAATTTCAAAATTTTATTGGGTCATTTTTATATTGCAGTGTCATAATAACTTCCAGCAGTTTTGTAATCAGTTCAATGAAAATTCTGCTTCCAGAGAGATTTTGCTATATATATGTAAAAAATATTTCTTTAGAAGGGGCAGGAGGTTGGGTGCTAGGAATTCACTCTCTTAAATTTTATATTTTTTGATCAAGGGATATATTAACATTAACCTACTTCAGTATTTTTTCTTCTTTTCTGATTATGTCTCTCTCTGACAACTGTCTCCTAACTCATCTTCGTTTGTGAATACAAGAGTAATGCATTTAAAAGGACACTGTCAAAGTATTTTATCATTTTCCAGTTCTGCTTTATTGTATGTTGTTTACAACTGTACATTCCTAGTTTGAAATAAAATTTTTCTCCATGACAATTACCTGTTCTCTTTATAGTTCATCTCAGAGGCTGACAGACTTTTACTTAATAAAAAATAAATTAATTTGAGTGTGAAACATAATAAATGGCATGGGTTTGAAAAGTAGTATAACTACTCTTATGCCTGCTAACCTTGACAGTGTTCCTTTAACAATATCTTATATTTACATTTGTCTAGTTCTCCTTATGTGATCTGTATTTGAGACCTTACCATTGCATCCTTGGGTCCATCCTCTTATTCATGTTTCTGTAAAAGCTGACTGCAATATTCTGATTTTCTGTAGCAAAAATATGAGTACCAATAACATACCTCTCTGTTTCCACCTCCTTTTTCCAGACCACAGATTGTTATATGTTTTATATGAGATCTGTAACACTTACTTTCAATCATTTCCAAACAATTTTTTTAGATACAAATACAGTCTTATCTAAAATTAAAAAGTATTTTTCTGCAGCTTCCAAATGAGTGGATGAGCTAAGACTTTTAGTATTAATACGCACACTCTCTAAAATAAATAATTACTAAAAGTTCAACCTTGAGTGAATTTTTATGGAACTTTCAGGTTTTTAGTGTTGCACTAAACCATTTTAAAGTTGTTCTTAGTCATGACAAAGCTGAGAACTTTTCCATTGCAGTAGTCAGGGGGAAATTTAGACTCTACGGGACTATAAACATAACCTTTTGAGGCCTCACGACTTTTTTTAAAAAAAGAAAATAAGTTGGGAAAACTGCACAATAATTGTGCTAAACTGAGTATCATGTCAGTCAGGAAATGAAATTCTTTAGTCATAATTCATTCATGGTGATAATGCTTTTAGTAAGTGTCAAAATTTTGGTTTCTTTCTTGCCTCATAAAGAAGACTAGCATGTAAGAAATCCAACAATTATAATAGATTCTACTCTTGATTTTCTGTAACAGACATAGATACCACAAAATAATTACAGAATTATTTCAAAATCACTGAGTTAAAAATACAGATCTGTTTAATTTCAGTATTATATCAGTGAAACTGATATATTATTCCCTGAAAATAGCACATCAGTAGAAATTTCTAAAGGCAACTGTCAACATGTCATCATAGTACACAAATTTTTCTAAATATTTGTTCCTTTGCATTATTGAAATATACGACTTTTTGTATTACTGCTCTTTTTATGTATTTTTTGTTCTGGAAGAAGTCAATGAAATATTCTTGTGTTTCATAATCTCTGTTGCAGCTGGGGAGGATAATGCGTGGACCATTTATGAAGTTTGTAGCCCATGCAGCCTCTTTCACAATTTTTCTTGGTCTGCTTGTCATGAATGCAGCTGACAGGTTTGATGGCACCAAACTCCGACCTAATGAAACAACAGACAATGTAAAACAGCTATTTAGGATGAAAACATCCTGTTTCACGTGGATGGAGATGCTCATTATTTCTTGGGTAATAGGTAAAAAATTTTGCTTTAATTTGTCTTGCTATGATTTCAAGTGAAGCTGAACCCAGTTGATTCCTTTGCTATGAATGTTTTGTGTAAAAATTGCAACAAAGGGAGTTTATTCAGTTGTCTGCATTCCCACATGGGCCTCATTTGATGTCAGCAGGATTCGTATGTGCTTAGTTGATCACATTCAGATTAAGGACTTAGGTGAAATCTACATCATCTGAATATAAATGCATTCAGTTTTATGAATACCAAAGCAAAGTGTCTATCAGTTTTCTGGGGGTTTTGAGTCACACTGTGCCAACTACAAAGGGGTAAGATTTGCCCATAATGGGCCAGGTATTTTTGTGTCCAATTGTTTCTTTCTGCTAAGGTTCTCTTTTTTTGCAAGTATGCCTGCAGAACTAACAGTGTTTAGCTGAATGTATTATTGACAAAAGAGAAGAATATAGACCCCTGAACGTTTGGCAGTAGATTTTTTCATCCCAACACAGGGGTGAAATGAGTGCTATGTGTAGTACTCGTAGCTGACCCATTGAGTTCTGTGATGTAGTACTATTGATATGTATGTATGTATTGATATGATGTAGCATCAGAACCTGAGTGCAGGCCCTCCAAAATATTTTGGCTGTCAGAGTCTCATTTACGAGTCTAATACCTTTTAATCCACTGAGGGTTACGTGCCCAAATATTTTAAGGGTCTGGATTCTGATTGTTACTTAAGACAGTAACGTGTGACAGTTAAATTCAATCTAAGTAAAATATCTTCCCATTCAAGAGCTTACACATTTAAAATATTTTCTTTTATGATCTCTCTGTGATTGATATTTCTACACCAACTGATTCTTATAGCTTTAAAAGACATTGGAAGTCTTTTTAATTTAATAGTAAAGCTATTTATAAATTAATATAATTGTGTATTATAGGAATAACATAGCACTTAGATTTCCAAAGTCTATAAATATCAGTATTTTCATCTGGTAATAAAGGAGGAAAAAATAGTTTCTTAATTTGAAGTTCTAGTTTGTTAATTTAATCTATTTTTATTTATTTCAGTGTCATGTGTAAGACAGTTTATGAAAAATTGATTCAGTGAATACAGATGTAATATTAAATGTAGTTACTGTAATTGACATTACTATTGTCCTTGTCTGAAAATTATGAAAAGTTCCTTCAGACAATTTGATAAGTGCAAAAATTAGTGACATTATTCCATTCAGCTTTTTATTAAAGACTCTTTTTAGAATTCTAGAAATGTAGTTTATATTTTTTATCTTGAAATGAAAAAATATTTTTTCAATAAAAAAAGATGTCATAAACTAATACTGTACTCTTATATTTTATTACTAAGGGAGAGTAATTTGGAATCAAACAGATACCTTTGTCCTGTTGAAGAAGCATTAGGTCCGAGTGTTACTTTCTTGCTCATTAGTCACATATATTTTTAATTTCAGTAAATGAGACTGTACCCAGGGTTACTCATGAAAATAAGAAAATGTGAGTTTCTCTATTAGCTCTGCCACAGACCATGCCAGACCATTTTTGCTCTTTCTATCTCTTCCTGTGTCTGTAACAGATGGTAATACTCACATCCCATTCTTCTCTTTGAAAGCTTTTATAGCTGTACCGGAAAAAGAATTCTGAAAGATTGTTATTATTACTCACATGAGAAAGAAGTCTTGGAATGTATATGAATTTTCACATTCAAGGATTTTATTTTGTGTTTGAACTCCCACTGATGAAAATTGTTTTGAGTTTGCAACCAAGAGCATGTTCTATATATAAAAAAAATATAAAATAAAATGATTGTGAAGGTAAAAGAACGCACTGTTTTGTCTGTTCTGTCTTATACAGGCATGATATGGTCTGAATGTAAAGAAATTTGGTCTCAAGGTCCAAAGGAATACCTTTTTGAGTTATGGAATATGCTTGATTTTGGTATGTTAGCAATTTTTGCAGCATCATTCATAGCAAGGTTTATGGCATTTTGGCATGCATCCAGAGCCCAGAACTTCGTTGATACACATATGAAAGATCTGACAAGTCCAACACTAGACCCCAGCATAAAATACTATACCTTGGGTGAGTTGATTGCATGTGATTTAAGAATTACTTCTGGGGCCACGATGAACTGATTTTTCTGTTAATAAGTCTCCAAAATCACAGTTCCACAATGTACTACTTAAGGAATTCCCACTCCTTCTCCTTCTCATCCTTATAGTAAATTGAATATGCGTCAGCACTGTCCTGGCAACCAGGAGAACCACCCATGTCCTTGTGTGTATTGTGCACTACATTATAAAAAAGACATTAAACTATTAGAAACTGTCCAAAGGAGGGTTGTGAGGATGGTGAGGGGTCTGGAAGGGAAGCCGTGTGAGGAGCAGCTGAAGTCACTTGGTCTCTTCAGCCTGGAGAAGAGGAGACTGAAGTGAGACCTCATTGTGGTCTTCAATATCCTCATGAAGGGATGCAGAGGGGCAGGTACCAATCTCTTCACTCTGGTGACCAGTGACAGGACTCACGGGAATGGCATGCAGCTGAGTCAGGGAAGGTTTAGGTTAGACATCAGGAAAAAGTTTTTCACCCAGAGAGTGTTTGAGCATTGGAACAGTCTCCCCAGGGAAGTGGTCACAGCACCAAGCTTGTCTGGGTTCAAGAAGTATTTGGACAACGCTCTCAGGCACATGGTGTGACTCTTGGGGTGTCCTGTGCAGGGTCAGGAGTTGGACTTGATGATCCTGATGGGTGCCTTCCAACTCGGCATATTCTATTATTCTGTGATTCTACTGTTTGCTCACAGTTCCCTTTGCTGTGCTCGTACATCTTTTGGGGGAGTGTTATAAACAGCAGACGTTGAAATGATCTAAGATCAAAATAACCTTACTGTCATCTGACACATTTTCTAGATTATTTTAATCTATTCAATTACACAAGACTATCTGCAAACCAATCTCTGTTGGTGCAGCTGTGAATGGAATCTACTGTAATGCGAGGACGAAACCAAACGATGAGATGCATGAACTTCTTAAACATGCTTTGTCAACATAACCAGTATGTCTTTTATGTATTATTTTCTCAGAGACTCTGTTATATTACTTAAATATTTTTCAGTCCACTCTCTTTACCAGTAAGAGATGAAAAATGTTAATAAACTTGCTTGGCATAAATGAGAAATGACCAGAAGCTATTTTCCCCAAATGATAAAAAATTTAACTCTGCTGACTAGTGTTCGCTCTCAACATCACCAGATCTCTCTTACCGTTATTAGATATTTTTCTCTAGATACTGAATTGCATCAGTTTCTGTATTTGTTTTGTATCTCAGATATTATTTATCTTAAGGTTACATTTCTGCATTATCCAGACTGTAGAAAAGCCGAGCAATTAATATATATATTCTGAAACACATTGAATTGTAAGTCTTATAAATTTTACTGGAAAGTTACAGATTTCAAGTAAGTCCTAAAAGCAACTGGTTAAATATTAATTCAGTTTTCAAACACACACTTGAAGAATGTACAGAGACTGTTGTTTATGTTCACAGTGTCTGCACCATGACAAGCACAAGTCTTGTAACTCATTTATGCTACACAATACTGCATCATTTAACAAGGCAGTTTCCATTCATATCAGTCAAGAGTTGTGACTTTGTTATGCACTGAAGCACAGTTGAGCCATTTTTTAGCGTATGCACGTACACTGAGGTGCGCTTGGAGAGCACCTGTGTATGGTAGTGCCAACACGGATAATGTTATTTAGTGCCACAGTTTTTTTCATAGGGTAACAAACATAACTTGATGGACACCGTGTTGACATGCAGTGGGCCCCTGTGGCAAAGAAGGCCAGTGGTATTCTGGGCTTCATTAGGCAGAGCATGGACAGCAGGTGGAGGGAGGTGATCCTGCCCCTCTACTCAGCACTGGTGAGGCCACAGCTGGAATGCTGTTTCCAATTCTGGGCTCCCCAGTACAAGAGTACTGAACATATCAGAGAGAGGTGCCTTTACAGTAAAGTAGACACGGATAATAACACTCTCCTGGGACATAGGTAACACATCCCAGGTTAACCTCTTCTCTTTGCCTGAAGCATAATAGTGAATGAATTTAACCCTGCCACATCATGAGAGAATGCCTTGACTTACAGCAAGGAAGCATTCTGAAGCACATTGCTTTGCACTTCTTCTTCTGACACTTTTCTGTAAATATTTATTCAAGTAAAATTTTAAACTTTAATGTTCCTCTCTGCAGTTGAATGTGTCACATTCCCTATTAAAAGACATTCAAGTAATTTACATGAGTACATTAGCTTCAGCAGAAGAGACTGATAGAAATGATGATAGAAATGCGTGTTCGGTGTTTGCTGGGAAAGGACCATTACAATTTCATTATGAGTAAGACAATAAAGTAGAAAATATATAGAAATATTATTGTTCATGTAGTTTTGGAGTTGTGAATGCCATTTAATTAATCCAGATCTCCACATCGAAACAGTTTATTTTGTCACAGCTCAGTTTTCATCACCTGACACTGTAAGCTGAATTTTACTTATATTCTGTTGTAGGCGAGGATTCAACTCCCAAAAAGTTACCTCAGTGATCTTATGGTCCACTTTTATAATCACTGGTGATCTATTCCATACAGTCAGTGGAACTGTGGAAAGGTTTTAGAGTTAATTACATGATTCAATTCATTCAGTTTAACCCAAGTGACTAGTGCTGTTTGAGTTGCCCAGGGTTTCTTCCCTCACCTTGAAATCACAGAATATCCTGAGTTGGAAGATACACCCAAGGATCATCGAGTCCAACTGGTAGCCCTGCAGAGGACACCCATGAGAGTCATGCCATGTGCCTGAGATGGTGTTCTAATTGCTGTTCTGATTGCGAAATCACAGAATATCCTGAGTTGGAAGATACACTTATCTTGAAAAGATGCCCCCATAGATGCAAACAGTTATCTTGAAATAATGAATGCTCTCATCTTTTGTTTCTAGCCAGGATAAACTGGGATCCGTCCGATCCTCAGATCATATCTGAAGGGCTGTATGCAATTGCAGTTGTATTAAGTTTCTCAAGAATAGCCTACATCTTACCAGCTAATGAAAGCTTTGGACCACTGCAGATATCACTTGGCAGAACCGTGAAAGACATCTTCAAGTTTATGGTGATATTTATCATGGTGTTTGTAGCTTTCATGATCGGCATGTTTAATCTCTATTCCTACTATCTGGGGGCAAAACAAAATGAAGCATTCACAACGTAAGTACCACTGATTAAAATGTAATTTTTTTTCTGAACAGCAGTGCAATAAAATACAAAACGTGCTTTGCAATGCTACTACATTTGTGGACATGGGGAATGGAGATCTCTTTATCAAAGCAAGGGAAAATATGTCTTCAAACAGATAGAGATAGATAGGAAAAAATACCTCAGAGGTTTGGACTTCTGTATATATATAAACTGATCAAGAGGAAATACATGTATTTAAGTGAACTAACTTGAAAAAAAATCAGTATGCCCACACCATGGTTTTACACTGAAATTGTGAAATAGTAAAAATGCAATTGGAGAATTATGTTCTGTGAGACTCATTTTTCTGAAAATTGATGATTTGCCATCAGATATCCTGTCTTCTCACAGTTTCAGAATATTTGTCATAATAACAGTGAAATAATTCATACAAAGTGAACTAATGGTACAATTTAAATAACTTACAGGTTAATTATTTTTTATTTACATTAATTTACATTCAGCAGGTTGTAGGATGTAGATTAATTTACAAGTAAACCATTGTAATATTCTTTCAAGTATGGGTATATAATTCCTAAACTGAATCAGGTGGTTTTATTGTCACTCCTAAGTTTTAGGAATCTTGTATTATGAAACATCCCGTACCCATGAAATTAAACAGTCTAGTGTTATGCACTGTGAAAGAGTTCTACATTATAACGATGGAAAAATTTGTACATCGTGTAAAAATGGTAAATGGCAATTTATACAATAAGAATACACAGCTTTTCTTCAGTATTATATGCATGTGTTCAATTTCTCCTTTTAGTGTTGAAGAAAGTTTCAAAACATTGTTCTGGGCTATATTTGGACTCTCAGAAGTTAAATCGGTTGTCATCAATTATAAACACAAATTTATTGAAAATATTGGTTATGTCCTTTATGGAGTCTACAATGTTACCATGGTCATCGTCCTACTGAACATGCTTATTGCAATGATCAACAGTTCATTCCAGGAAATTGAGGTAAAAACTGTATCACCATATTTACTGTTACAAATAATTGCATAAATCTCCCGGAAAATTTTCTTGTTGGCATCTTGTTTAAGTAACACATAGGCTTGTGGAATATATTAGGAGAAAATACTAATTCCACTGAACATTTTTATTATCAAATACCTGCAAGTTACGTGGCTGCACGTGCCTGCATTAGTAAGAATCAGACTGGAACAAGAAAATGCTGCTGAACTCTGTTATGTTCCTGAAGAGGATGGGCTACATGGTGTGACTTTGTGAATCTTTCATCTGCCTCATTTGTAATTATTTGAGAAATGTCCCTCTTGCTGCAAGGATGTTCTGATTCCTATGCCTTGGCCTTGCAAGCAAGTCTCTAACATGCTGCGTTCTTCTTTCTTTAAAAAACTGTTGCTCTAGACCTCTGCAGTGAACAAAACTTTACTTGACAAAGTAAGCAGCAGGGCTACTGAAAATCAGCATGAACTTTTGCATGCCATGGAAAACAGAGGGTTAAATCATTATCATTGTTTCCAAAAAAAGGAAGCAGATCTCCAGGAGATAGGCTGTCTCGGACAGTCCCAGATGATGCCCTTGCCACAAAACCACGTGCTCAGGTTTGACACTGCTCTGGTCCCCTGCTTGAGGCTCTGGTTTGGGGCTGTAGCACTGTCTGGCTTGAGCAAGAGCAGCGTATTGTCTAGGGAGGTTCATATTCTTCTGACTCGTTTCCAAGCCACTGAGCAAACCTCTAAACCTGCTCAGGTTTAGAGCATTAAAAAGCAGTCTCTTATCCAAAAATATGCTGACTGGATAAAAACAGCTTCTAAAAATAGGCACAGCAATACTGAGTTACGTCCTTGGACCTGATGACAGTCCTTTCTGCAGAAAACTCTCTTAAACTTTACAGGGTGGAATGAAGTGATTGTTTTGATGATCCTAAATGTTAAATATAAACCATGGTGATGGTAGCATGTCTGGTTTAATCATATCTTCCAGCAAGTGGAAGGAATTATCTCAGAATACTTAATCCTTTTTAACTTCATGTTCAAAGTATTAGAGTAATAGAGTCTATAGACTGTTAGCAGGGTCTGTCATTGTAATCCTATATTGCAGACTATTAGCACTGACCCTGGAGTAAGCAATAGTTAAATTAAATCCATTCTGTTCTTCTGTAATTGCATTATTTTAAATGGATTAATAAGAACAATTCCGTTCATTGAAATTTGGTTTTCATAGATCATAAGTAAGTTCTTGATCTGTTTGAGGCTAACTACAGCCATTGCATTCAAAACCCACATACAGTTTAGCTAGAGCATCTTTAATAGTCAAAGTGGTATTAAGATTGTATTAATAGCTGTGTTTCCATTTTACAGGATGATGCTGATGTAGAATGGAAATTTGCAAGGGCTAAACTTTGGTTTTCTTACTTTGAAGAAGGGAGAACTCTTCCAGTACCCTTCAACTTAGTGCCAAGCCCAAAATCTTTGCTGTATTTCCTAATCAGAATCAAAAAATGTATTTCTAAACCATTTCTGTGCCAAAAGAAAAACTTTCAGGAAGACGCGGAGATGAACAAGGTAATTTTGTCATGTGTATACTGATTGCTAATTTTAAAAGATAAGAACAATTTTAACTTCATTTTTGTTGTTGCCCTGTTTTACTCATGAACTTCTCAATATTCTTCATCCATACTGAAGTCAGTCACTAACATGGGTACAAGAATATTCTAGAATACAGTGATAAAACCCTTGCTAAAGTCAGGTCAGATGACATCCCCAGGTCTCCCCTTATCTGCAAGTCATTTTATCTCAGAATGCCATCTAGATGGTCAGACAGATTTTACTTTTCATAAATTCACACCTACTTTTTCCTATCACCATCTGTTCTTTTAAGTGCTCCAAGAGGATTCATTATTCATTCCAATTTTTCACCAGTGACCGAAGGGTGGTTGAGTGCCGATGTTTGCTCAGATCATAATTTTGACCTTTTTTGAAGATGGGTTTGACATTTGTCTTTCTTCGGCCTTTGGGGACGTCTCCCAATATCCATGTTTTTTCAGAGATGATACCATTTTTGCAAGGGGTTCATCTGCTCTCTCACCACCTGTGGATTCAGCCCTTTGGGTCCAAGGGACTTGCTTGGGTCAAGTTCTCTCAAGCAAGCCCTGTCCCCTTGAATCCCTTCACTAAGCACAGAGGCTTGAGAGACTGTTGCTGAAGCCTGAGGCAAAGAAGGAAAGTCTCTCAGTCTTGTCGTCATCCACTGTCACTTAAATCCCCTTTCCCACTGAGTAACAGGCCCACATTTTCCTTGTTCTGCCTTACATTGCTATTGGAGCAGTACAAGTTCTTATTGCCCTTCCTAATGTCAGTTTAAGATGAGCTTTTTCTTTCCTAACACCACCCTGACATGCCTGGGCAGTTTCTAAATTCCCCTTGATAGCCTGTCTGCTTCCACTGCAAATGCAGCCTACTTCTATCATAAAGCATTTTTTTTATATATTTTATTTACACAAGTGCAGTAAAAAGTCCTTGAGTCGATTCACTGGGCTTGCTTAAGGAGTTTGTAGTCAGTGTATTTTTCCTGCACTGTCTTGGCATAAATCAAAGTAATTGCTTTAGGAGAACATGGGATGTTAGATGATATTGGAAATTTAAAGACTACCACTATTCTAGCACTATTGTAGTGAAGAAGAGCAGTGCAAGACCGCTGCTCAGATGTAGCAAGTGGAAGGGTGAGCATACAAAGAAAAAGAAGGTTAAAATTTGTCATGGTAGCAGAAATAAAGTTACCTTCTATGGAAGTTCAAATGTGGAAGGATCTTTGTTAAAATGTGTGGTGGTCTGAGCAGAGGCCTGTTCAAGGTTACGAGTTCTTGAGTCTGTAGTCCAGAGTCATTAGCCATTAGACTGGGGACGAGTAAAGAATTTACATGTGTCCATCAGTTCTCTGTCACCAGTGTGACAAGCACATTTTCCAACACAGAGTTGAAGAGTAGAAGAGAAAAACTGGTTGCAATCCTTGCTGGAAAAAATGGAGTTTTAGGAAAAATACTGTGCCTCTGACAAGCCTCTGCTGGTGGTTGAGTTTATAATAGTTTATGAAAACAAAGACAGGTATTAAAAACAGTGTCGCCAAGGTCAAGATTGTTATTAACTTCAAATGTCTCACGTACTATTGGTAGTTTTTCTAGTGTTTCACAGATCTCGCTTCATTTTACTTGGGAAATCTAATCCTAATGTATTTAACACCCAACAGAGGCAATACTTCATTTGCTCAGGCTTTTAATGACTGACATTTGCAAAACTTGGTTTTAAAACCTCTGTGAGTGATAAAGTCATCACTGAAAAATCATGCTTAAGGGGATGCATGAGATATAAGGAGACAAATATAAACTTAAAATTGAGTGATGGTGAGAAACAACAAATGGTTCTTTTTCTAATTCACTTGTGACTTTGAAAATCACATAAGTAAGTTAGAAGCTTGTTTTAGTGCCTTTTAGCAGGAAATTTATGTTCTTTAAAATGGGTACTCTTAAAAATCCCATTTATGCACCCTAAGGAAAGAAGCTGTACTTTAATCACTCCTTTCAAATCTAGCAATTCAGATTGCTAGAAGGGTGCAAAGTGTAAAAATTACCATTTCTAGATAAAACAGTAACAGGTGTATCAGCTTTTACAGCAGTCCCTCTGAAAGAGAGCTGTAAGGATGTAAACATCATTTATCAGATTTTTTCCTAGCCCTGAATTAAATTTTAGTCTTCAAATATTAATGCTTTACACTCACTGCAGATTGTAGTGTAACTAATCGTGAATGAAATATGCTTACTCCCCAGCCAAAACAGCTATAAAACTGCAAATCAAATTAAAAGAAAAAAAAAAGCTTTTATGTTGAAAAACATAAAACATCTGAGTTGCATTTATTCATTCCTCAGATTTTGCAGCAGGGTGACTGCTATTGCCAGATGATTACATTTTTACTTACTTTTTGGACCACTACATGCTGTGGAGCTGACTTTATCTGAATCTATGAGATGCTGCCACCCTGTGCACTTCTAAAAAGTAATTAAAATGCTTTTGTGTTACTTTTTGTCCCAATGTTGATGATTCATTATTGTTGAGGCCAGTTTATGGTGTCTTCTCAAAGGCTTTGGAATTTGACTTTGAACTCGTTCAGTGCTGAGAGTGTTGGTTCTGCTGTGACTGCTGAGCAAGGAGCTGCTTATGCAAGGAGCTACTATAAATGCAATGAGCTGCACATAAGAAAAGATTTGACAAGACCAGACCCAAGACCCTAGACTTAGTGGCTGTATTTATGCTAGTGAAATGTGAAGGGTAGCTTATCTGGGCATTGAAGGCAATTCACGAATGGCTTGCCTCTATTTAAGTAGTTTTCCTTGCAAAAGGTTGCTGCAAGCTCTTGTCTTCAGACCATTCCAGTTGCCAAACTGTGCCTAGGAAAGTAGAAAGTTGTTCTGGGGCAAGTCCTACCTGGGAGGAGAGTCAAAGTTTGTTGATAGAAGACATTGCATTGCAGGGCCCAATAATGTTGACACACTTGAGTTTACTGGTTCAGACCCAGCCTGTGGGTCTTTCCGCTGCACAGCCAGCATCTTCTCAGTGCAAAAGCACCAGCAACTTCAGGGTGAGTGTAAAGACAAGAATTAGGATTGGAAAGCGGGAAATTCTGCTCCTAGAGCCAGCTCTGCTCTGATTATTTTTGGCAGAAAACAAAGCCAGATGCTGTCAGTGCTAAACAGCAAGTAATTTACATAGCTGTGTTCAAAGTGTAGCACACCAGAAGTTAATTTCTTGAGACATATCTGCGCATAATAGTAAAGGCTGTGAAGATGTTTTCTTTCAGGTTGTTGATTAAAAGTTGCAGATTTCTTGTTTCAGGCTAGAATTGGAATTTTAAACATAAAGTGAACAAGAAACTCAAACCAAAAAAGGGGAGAAATAAATGAAGAAAAAGGAGAGTTTTAAAGAAACCTACTTGGATTTTTATTATAAATTTTAAAATTGCCTCATGATTGAGAAAGTTTATTTTTTAAGAATCACAGAACTTGTTCGTTTCCCTGAGCTAAAAACCAGTAGTTGCAGATGACGTATTTAAACCTTGTTCTTGAAACATGGCTTAAGAAAAAAAAAAAAGGGACAACTATTTATTGAAATTGCTTTAAACCTTCATTCAAATAAGAAAAATATGTCAGCTTTTCCTTTCCTAGTACAAAACAATGGTTCTGAAATTTTCATGAACGGTCTTTTGTTATGGGAGCACAAACAGTGATTTTCTGTGAACAATCCCTTCTGGTCCAAGCATGTACAGTTTTTTGGCATTCCAAATCATCACTTGCTTCTGAAAACTGGGATTTAAGGCATTAACAGAGTCATAAACAAAACAGCTGCAATAATTACATTACTATTCTGATTACATACAATTTTAAGTAATACTAGAGAAAGTTTAAAGACAAAGGTGTTTTCTGAGAGGAGTGATGCATATGTGCTGCATGTCATCTTTCACACAACACTCTTGAAGGAGAGATATTTTTGGGTGGGTTGTATCAGTGTTTTATTTAATTTACATTATTTTCCCTCTGATTACTCATGTTCAATAAATGTTAACTTGAAAATATGAATTCCAGTTCGGTTACCAATGTGACAGGCTGAGTGTACTCTAGTAGTAATTTTGGGGAAAGAAAAAAGCCATAGGCATGAAAATTAAAGAGAGTTTAAAAATGTTATTTGATGTTATGATGAAATCTTGGCAATCTCTGCCACCAAGTGGTCATTCAGTAACGCACAATAGATATTCTGTCCTGTTAGTATTACATATAAGCAGATTTAATGAAGTTACACACTTAACGATTTACCTGCCAACTTTAAGGTGCACTCTGTAGTTAAGTACATTATTCTGTCCAAAAAAGTGCTGAAGGGTAAAAGTTAAGATAAATTTGTTATAGTGTGCCTGATTTTACAAATTTGCAGTGTCTCACTTAACTGATTTTGCCACATAATAGCAGTTTTGCTATTTCAAATGAAAATCAAGTTGTAGTTAAACATTTGATTAACTTTTGAAGTGAACCAGTGTAACATAAATTTGAAATTGGTAACCAGCATGACAGATTACTTTTAAAATATATAACAAAATACATAATCAATACTAAAAATTTGTAAGGAAAATAAATGAATCTGTAGACTATATATAAACTGGTAAGTAACAGGATCATGAATGATATCACAGCTGCAAAGTCAGAGATCCAGGAGTGCTGGGACACCAGCCACACAACTGTAGCCCAAGCTCTTGGCGTAGGGCAACTTTACTTATGGCAACTTCCCTCTGCTGCTGCAAAGAAAACATGCTTTCCCTCTTATTCTACTATATTATTTCCAAAAACGGTGCATGAGAAGTCCAGGAGCTGAAATATCAGGAAGATTGATTTTATCTTTTAACCTAGTAGTAACGGTGAGGCCCAAGATAGTATTAATAGTTCTAAAATCATAAAAGACATGGTGATTATACAGCTGTGTAAACTCACTAGCCATTACTTTTTATCATAAAGCAGACATCTAGTTTAAGTTTAAACATTTAGATAAACTTATGTTTTCTAATATATATTCAAAACATTGAAAGTAGCTTTACTTAAGTAAGAAAAAGCAACAATAACTTGCATTTTTAATACATATTTTATTTATTTTACATCAAAATGTAGATTAATATGTGAGACAAATATTAATTATTTAATATTAAATTATTATATATATTCTGTCATTATTTTTGCTTAGTCAAATAAACATAGTCTGAACAGAGAGATAATGTTTTTTACAAGGATATAAATATAATTTGTGAATCTTTCAAAAGAAAAAAATCAAAGTTCATTGTAAACTTTATATTAATTGCAAATGAGTGTATTTTACCGATAGGTGTGAACTCTTCTTCAGGAAAAAATATCAAAATACAAACCTGATCTAGTGGAAAGTGTCCCTGCCCGTGGAAGCAGGGTTGGACAACATGTTCTTTAAATGTCCATTCCAACACAAACCATTCTTTGATTCCGTGAAATGCTAAACAAAATCTAAAGGTATTTAAATTATTCCCAGTGTACAGCTGCATAAGCACCTAACCCTTCCCTGCTTTCCTCCATAATGAATTATATCCCAGCATATCCCACATAGTACTTAACAGGCTTCAAAATGCTCCAGTTTGTTTATCTGTAGGTGCTCTGTGTATTAAGACACAACATAGAGAATTTCACTGGAAGTACAACACAATCCCACAGGATATGAGACACTGCACTGATTGCTTGGTTCTTTAAAACAGTAAAAATTTTACTGGACCATGTAAAATTTCAGACTTTCTCAGTCCCACTTATTCCTCATCAAGATCAATCATGATGTATATTTCACAATCTTTATATTACTTGCACTATTGGTTGAGCTGGCCCTGTTATTTATGTAAAGTAATACTATTTGTTTTGACAGTTGCTGTTCACTCTTACTGCAGTCTGGTCATTCAGGCTGAGTCTCAGTTCACTATTTTGTGATTCTTTAATCCTTCTCAAAGATGTAAATCAGTACTGAAGCCTACAAATTGCATCCTCCATGTTTCATCGGGGATTTATGCCCCTTCAACATTTGTAGTAAAGAAGATGCAACTCAAAAATGTCAGCTGATAATCTTGTTGTCCCTGGCGTGAACTTCGTAACCAATTACATGCAACCAATGAGGGGGAGAAGCAAACTCCTTGTGTATTTTGTGGTAGTGGAGGTCATATTAATTACAGGCAAGTTCTATTAAAAAAAAAAGGAAAGGGATGATGCTGCCATCCTTCTTTCCTTGGCTTCTCCCACACCTGCTCTGACCTTCCCTCACTGGTTGCCTACAAAGCTGTGCCACACCAGTACTGCCTTCCTTCTGATGTGGATTCCCCCTCCTGTGCATCAAAGGAGCAGGAGAAAGCCCAGAGTGATGTGGTCACTTTGTTATGTTCCCTTGGACATGTTAGGAGCAGGTGAGAGGCAGAGTAAATGGAGAAAACTTGCCAGTTCTTACTTTGCTGCATCACAGTCTGAAAGTGGGTTTTTTTAACTCTTGTAATGAAATTCTGTAAATGTATGAGGACTTTAACTGTTAAGCTCAACTGGGAAATACTAATTTATCGTGGTAATGTTCTGTCACGTGATGTATATATGCATGATATATGCATGATATATATGTATTTTTCTTGTATTTATTTTGAATTATAAATAATCTTTCCATTTCAGCTTGGTCAAAGGAAACAATCAAGTATAAGAAGCTCAGATGAAATTCACTTAAACAGTTTAAACAATCCTCCAAGACAATACCAGGTAAAAACTAGTTTATTTTTGAACAAAATCAATGAGTAGTAGAACTGGCAGAGTGATGTCTTGAGGAGAGTTTTGAATTTTCTCTAAACAACATGAGTCAGGAATAAATTCACAGGCCTTGTATATATCCAAAATAAAGGTAATGATTTAGGTACTTGCAGTACAATCTGAGGGTGTTTTTCTCTCCTCTTTGTTTCTTAAATGCTACACTTATAGTGTAGTATTTTAAAGTGCTTGAGAAATGTTTTTAATTTTAGAGAGAGTATGAGTCTTCAACTGCACACTGGGAATTGAGAAAACAAAAAAACCCTCAAAATCTTCCCATTCCATCTGCTGAAGCAGCTCAGGTTACTGTTCCACACCTCTGTATACAAATAACTCAAGCGCTGCGAATATCTGTCAGCCTTTATGCTGTCAATACAGTCCGGTTTTTCTTTGCCTCCTAAACAACTACAGTGAGCTTTTGGGCAGTTAGGTATAAAGAGACCCAACACAGTCCACCGAAGGGCCAGCTATTCTGATCCAGAGACCTGCCTTCCTGTAATACTATATAGCGGGTGGAAAGGAAGAAGCAAGAGCTGCCTGGTCAATAGAACACAACAATCTGAATGAAAAGGGTATAGAAAACAAGTATGCTTTATTGATCATAAGACAGAAAAAAGCTCTAGCTAGCAGGCTAGCTCTACTCCATTCTTATGTTATGCAGTGCCTGCACAAGTCTGTTCCAAAAACTCCCTGACTTCTTCACAGCCAATGTCATTAGGATGCAATGGTAGATATTAAGATTAGAATTTTACCCCGTAAACATGAAGATGTGTGGCTTTGTATTTGAAACATTCTTGGATTATTAGAATAAACAGTACAGCTGCCGACCTTGCAAGCATGACTGTAGTGATGGCCTGGAACCACTAATCTGGGATGACTCACCTCACAACCAGCTCTGGCCAGGTTTATTACTGTGGAGACAAAAGCAGATACATAAATCTATGTATGTTTTATATCTTACGGTGAAAAAACAAAAAGTATTTTGTCGTCATGGACAACACCATATGAAAATATTAAACCCAAAGACAGAAATACAGATCCTAAAAGGTGTTTGGATACCGTGTTCTTTTTCAAGTCATTTGAACTAATGGGCAGGATTGTTTTTTTCCAGAAGGGTAAATTTTACAATAAATTCGCTGACCTAGGTTCCTCTTATTATTAGCAGAGAGGTCAGTCATTCTCCTGGTGTGATCTATTTGATCAATTTTAGTTGTCTGAGAAAAAGTCTGTCTGAGGTTTGCTCCTTTTATCCATAGAAGGAATTAAAGGTGACAGATAGGTATATTTACAGTAGAAAGTATTTGGTTAGATGGGTCCCAGCTGAGATACTTAAATGACTCTTAGAATTGTGGGTGCCATTTTCTCTAAGCCCAACATGGAGAAAACATACCTTATTAAATATAATATCAAAATAGATTAAAATAAACTGATTACAAAAGGGTTTAGCAATTAGCATTGCTAAGCGGGATCATTGTCACCTTGTGGTAGCAGTAAAGGCCAGATGTTTTCACCTACATGGAGATCAAAGCTACAACTGTGTCGATCATTCTTACAGACTGCAGTAGTAAGTTAAGCTTTGTGAGTTCTGACATTTGTAAAATGTGTTTAGTTTTCTAACTTTCAACTACATATATGTGCAGAATCATAAAGTTTAAATATCTACTACATATGAAAGCAGAGATTTTTAGATTCTATTCCTTTAACCTGTCGAGTCCTACACTGAAACATCTCAATGCAACAGAAAGTAACAGAGCTGTTGTAATTTAATCCCAGCTGTCAACTAAGTACTGCACAAGTGCTCACTCACTCTCCCCATACCAGCCCCACGACACCGTGGGATGAGGAGGAGAGTTGTAAAAGGTAAAACTGGAGGATTGAGATAAGAACACTTTACTAGTTTAAATAAAGTAAAATATAATAATAATAATAGTAGTAGTAGTAGTAGTGAAAAGGAGAGAGAGAGAGAGAGAGAGAGAGAGAGAGAGAATGTGCAGTGATTGGCCTTTTAAGGCCAACTCCCCTCAGTTTATACACTGAGCATAACATTCTGTGGTATGGAATACCCCTTTGGTCTGTTGGGGTCAACTATCCTGGCCATGCTGCCTCCCTGCCTCCCGTGCACCTCTGTACCGGCAGAGCATGAGACACTGAAAAGTCCTTGACTTAGGGTAAGCACTGTTCAGCAACAACTAAAACATCAGTGGATTATCAACTCTATTCTCATAATAAAATCAGAAGTCACACTGTACCAGCTAGTAAGAAGAAAATGAACTCTGTCCTAGCTGAAAGCAGGAGGAGAGCTAATATTTTGGAATGTCATAACAATACGAGTCCAACAAAGAAAACTTTTTTCTTTCTTTCCTCTCTTTAGAAAATAATGAAACGCCTCATTAAGAGATATGTATTGAAAGCTCAGATAGATAAGGAAAGTGATGAAGTCAATGAAGGTGAGTATGTTGATGAACTGTATTTTTAATCAGAGAATCAAAACAAACTAAAGTGGTTACATATACCACTTGAAAAAAAATGTTTCCAAAATACTTAATTCGCTTGACATGTGTACAAGTGCTAGATGTAAAATTACCCTGAAATTGAAGTTAAAGAAAAGATGGTATTCCTGTCTCATGTCTCCCATCAGAAAACTATCAGTGATCTGACAAGTTGTCAAAAGTGCTGCTATTTCTGGCAATAATAGAAACATGGAATCATTTGGAGTGGAAGGAACATCAAGGATCATCTAGTTCCTTAAGGATTGTCTACTTCTAACCCCCTTGCCATGGGCAGGGACACCTTCCAGTAGACCAGGTTGCTTAAAACCCCATCCAACCTGGCCTTGATCACTTACAGGGGTGGGACATCCGCAACTTCTCTGGGCAACCTGTTCCAGTGCCTCACCACCCTCACAGGAAAAAGTTCCCTTCATAATATTCAATCTAAACTTACCCTCTTTCAGTCTGAAGCCATTTCCTGTCACTGCATACCCTTGTAAAACATCCCTCTCCAGCTTTCTTGTAGGCTCCCTTTGGATATGGGAAGGCTGCTGTGATGCTCAGGCATTTCCCATGGTGAGACTGCGTTTAATGCAGCAGCTGGTTAGAGGCAGTCCCGTATGATTTTTCATTTGTATTGTTATATGTTCCTATTGTGAATTCATATATGGGGATGCACATGGTTCAGCTTTTTTTGTGTGTGATTTATTAGCTGGAAACAGCTAGTAAAGGCACTTCATAGGGATGTTCTTGTCTGTTTGCACCCCTCTAGTGCTAGAAAGATACTTAGTGCAGCAGCAGAAGGAGAGGACTCTCTCTTTCGGATAGTGAGAGGCTTTGTTTCTGGCCAAGAGGACTCAGGCAACCCCAATCTGCATGATCTGCAGAAAAGGACCTGGGGGTGCTGGCCAGCATCAGCTGAACATGAGCCATCAGTGTGCCCAGGCGGAAAGAAGGCCAATGGCATCCTGGCCTGTATCAGCAATAGTGTGGCCAGCAGGACCAAGGCAGTGATTGTCCCTCTGCAGCAGAACAGCAGCTTCCATATAATAGGTTGTGTGAGTTTTATGAACTGATATGACCTCACACTTTTGCCTTCAGATTTGTTTGATTCCTGAACTGCATCTTCATATTCCTGTCCGTAAGCCACCATTCACCAACAGGCAACAGAACATCTGCTTTTTCTGTTTCAAAACAGAAACACGGAGAAAACCTGTGATAATTGTGAGATATTTGGATACAGTGTTTTTTTCTTTTGTTTCTTATTGTGTGATCTTTTAACATTTTTTACAGGTGAACTGAAGGAAATTAAACAGGACATCTCAAGTCTCCGGTATGAACTCCTTGAGGAAAAATCTCAAAATTCTGAAGATCTGGCAGAACTTATAAGGAAACTTGGGGAAAAACTGTCAATTGACTCTAAGGAAGAAGAAAGCAAGAGATAACCGAAATGTTTAAGAGATGCAACTGAATGTTAACAATTCACTTAAAGCCATATTTCTGTTTTTCTCAAGTCTAGCTCACGCTTATACAAAATACTCAGAAATTGAATCATTCTAATTCTTTATTGAAAAATAGTGGCACATCCTCTTGGTCTACAGCAGGGAGTGGATGCCACTTCCGTAAAGGTATTTATTTTTACCTGCTGAAGAAGAGTTAATTTGAGATAATTTAAATACTCGATTTACCTCTTTCAGAATTCCAGTGGAATCTTGATAAGGCCAGTCATGAAAGATTAAAAGCATAGATCTAAAATTTTCCTACGTTACTGTTTACTTTTTGTAAATTTCCTTTTGTAAAGATTCTTACATGTATTTTAGTCAACCAAAAAAGAAAAATTTACATATATATCTCTCTCTCTATATATCTATACGTGTACATATAGATAGATATTTAGAGATATATATATATCAAAAGCTATTTAATTTTTCCAGCATTCCTAACTATGGGAAAAAAAAAACAACTAACTGCCTTTCTTAAAAATGGATAGGATGTTAAAATAATTTAGGAATGTTTCCATGCAGAGGTAAATTATCAAGACACACATAGCACTGTGTTATACTTCTCCCAGCTTATCCCTGTCACCACTGGACTGGACTACCCTCAAAGATCCCTAGGTTCCAATGATAGTTAGTGCATTAATGAATAAGTATTTTTCACCAAGTTTATTGAAAAGCTATTGCTGAGAACAGAAGAAAAAATTCTTTAATCCATAATAATTAATTGTTGATGTTCTAATCTATTTCAGAATTCCCAAGTTCTCCAACTTTTATGTCTTGAGCTGAACCTCACAAACTGCAGGGTGGGGGATTGAATGTAACAATTTTATTTAAGGTGGAAGATACTAAAATCTTAGGTGAAATCCCTCTCTGAATTCTGGGAGTAGCATGCATGGGGGACCGTGTTTCCCCATAGTTAAACCTGTTTAAATCATACCATTTTCTTCAGCTCTATCCATAGCAAACAAAAGCATCTTGTTCCAAAAATTCATGAAATCTCATCTTCTTTGCATCCCTCATCCTTTTTTCCACTGGAGTAAGCTCAGCTCTTGTACTATGCTCTTTAGGACTCCAAAGAAGAACCTCTATACCATCAGCAGAAGCCTCCAATGCTTCCACCCTGCCGACTGCAAAACTTCTATGTCTCTTTCTGTTAAACTGGAGATGAGGTGTCTGTCTCTGGCTGTTTGTTGTGTCACTAATATGTCCATGCAGGACAGTCAGCTAGTTTCTGTTTCTTCAGGTAGATACAGCATAAATTCCAGATAGTTTTTTCCACAGTTAATACAGTTATTTGTGTTTCTCTCTTCTGACAGTCACTGCTTCTGTGATTGTTCTATACATATATTATATTGGCCTCTTTCATTGGCCTCTTCTCTTTCAGCTTGATTGAAATCAGTGAAAGGGCTGTGAAAAACTATAACAGGGACATCAAGGTGTAGAATGCACCCGTAAAAGACTTGTATGTTTAAGAAACAAGGACGAAAATATCAGTAATTGCTTTAAAATTAGCTTTGTGAAATTTATTTATTGTGGACTGTATAAGAATGTGTCTGCCTCTCCCTTTTAGGCTGAGGTTATTTTTTTATGAGTTTAGATTAGTTTCCAGCTAAATTTACTGATAGTCCTTCTCAAAAAAATTTCTGGTGAAATCACTGTGTATTTTCAGGGAAAAAAACCCAAAACATGTGTTAGAATGGGTTTTGAAATCACATGGAGATAGGTGGAGCTAAAGTCAGCCTGTCCTGAGGGTGTTTGTCACGGTTTGGGGGAACTGCTTGGCATGTTAGTTTAGCCACCAGTGGTGCATGTAGGACAATCTGTGTCCTTGGGCCTCAGGTGTAATGAACTCAGGGTTTATAAACTTCTAAGGCTTCTTTCTCTGAGGGAGAAGAAAGAAAGTGAGGTTTTCAAAGATGGTAGAGCATGGGCAGTTGGTGTGACCTCAGGCTGGAAGGCAGTGTGACTGTGACTTCACTGCCTTTTTGCTCCTGGATGATTCCTGGCCATCTCCCTTGGGCAGGAATGGCCACTGACTTTGAGTTCCCACTTGAGTATTTTGGGCCTGGTTTTCTGAAGCAGTGAGCGGTTAGTTCAGCACCACTGAATGACTGTGTTAGAGGCCATGTTTGCCCAAAGCACATCTTCCACCTGTGACAAACACCTCGGAAAATCTGTTGGTCAGAGTTTGAGGTAACAGGGACAGTCAACATCTGCTTTTGGTAATCAGAAGTCTTTATTTTTTGGTCATTTTAATGTGTAGTTTGGATCTGCTCTAGTGCTAGGTGATGGTAAACCTTCACTCTCCATAAACCCACTGAAAAGAAGTACATAAACACAGTTTAAGATCCAGGCACTTTTAAAGTGAAGGTTTCTATTACAGAGGTAAAATGTACACTGTGAATTTGTTTAAGCCCAAAATTTGGCTTACCTTAAAACAATCAGATCGTAATGTATATATTGTATTTCATTAAGAAAATACATATGAATTTTTTAATTCAATGAAGATATTTTATATGTAGCTATTACTCATGGAACAATTTGTTAAATATATATGAAGAGGTCTATTACCAAATGTAGTGTGACAAGCAATGTAGTATTCAAAACGAGCACAATACCAAATATATTATTCTGTTTAAAAAAAATTAAATGTGTCAGACTCAAAATATCTTTGTGATGCATTGTGTGAACATGTTGGTATTTCACTGGGAACCATTGGCTGCTCTTGCTTGGAAGACTAATGTGATAAAATACTTTCATTTGCTAGCAACACCAATACAAAAAAAAGTTTCAAAGAAGGAACAAGGGTCTTTTCCTACTTGAATATATTCAAGGCCAAGTATTTTATCCT
The DNA here is from genome assembly GCA_013399855.1 of Oxyruncus cristatus. Taxonomy (NCBI): domain Eukaryota; kingdom Metazoa; phylum Chordata; class Aves; order Passeriformes; family Cotingidae; genus Oxyruncus; species Oxyruncus cristatus. The sequence continues at coordinate 1,056,654 of VXAY01007484.1, read as the reverse complement.
CTGTGACTAAGTGTGACTGATGCTCGATGTTTCAGAACATCCGCAGTAGGTAACTAATAATTTTCATCTTATATAGTTTCTCTCTTGGTGTCTAATAAAATAAGATTGACATAATTTTGATGAGGAAGTATTTCCAGATTTATTTGTGAATTATTAAGATAACAAGATCGTCTTGCTACCTACTTATTTTTTTCTTGAACTTTTTGAGCTCAGCAATTCAGTTTCTGTAGCAGCAGCTTCCACTTCTAAACCAGACCTGCTATGAAGTATTGCCTTTACATATTTTTTTCCCTGAGTATTTCTTAAGCTTGAATTATGAGATACAGTGAGTAGAATCTGTTATCTCTTAGATATTCTCCTTTCTGTTCATCCAAATGTATTTCACTAAAAGATATAAAAGAGCTCAAGAAGTTCTGAAGAGAAGAAAATACAGTAAGAAAATCCACAAATAAACAAATAAACAAATCTTTGTCCAATGTTTTCTCACACTTTTCTGGATGAAACAGAATCATGTCTAAATATTGGGAAAAAGCTTTATACATTCTGGAGAACCATGAATTTTATTAGAGAGCAATACTGCAATGCAAACTTAAGGTACTCCAGATTTACAGTGAGGTCATGAGTAAGAGCTACAGGATTTCACATGAAAATTCAGATTTGAGAGGTAAAAATCTGCTCTATTTCACCCTATCTTAGAGCACTTACAGACCAAGCCAAGAATCCGACTGTTTTTAGAAGTAGGATCTACAGGTTCATCTGGTTTTAGACACCAGCCATGAAGACTTTTGCATCTGAGCTTGTCTAGACTTTCTTTGTATTCAGTGGATAGAAGTGGTCAAAGGCATGATTTTGTGTGATCTTAAGATAGACAAGTATCCCAGGTGAGTCACGTTGTAGAAGTGATCATTTTTCTCCTGTTTCTCTGAAGAAGCCACTGTGACTGTTTATACTGTAGCAATGTTTATATTGAAGTGTGAGAAGTCCTAGCTTGACAGAAAGGAGCACTGCAGCACACTGCAGGGCCATGAACCATCACAAATGCTCATCTGCTTGTAAGTGCTTGAACTGATGAGGACATACATTGAGAGGGGCAGGATCTAACTTGCCTTCAGATGAATCTAGCCCATTTCACAGAGATGGTGGGTGAATAGGGTTCCTCTTTAGTCTGCAGCAATATTTTATTTTTTCCTTCATTAGTGTTACTGTGGGTATGCATAAAGGAAAATACCCATTAACCAAATCTATCGCAAACGTGAGAAAAACTCTGTTATGTTAACAGTACACATAGCAACTAAATTCTTCTTGATAAACTAGGACTTTTACGACAGAAATTTGTATTTCATGTTTTAGTACATTGGAGTGAGCATATATTTTCAATAATATGTCTTCAAGATTTACAATATACAGCTTGTTCTTGGCAGTACTTCAGCTATAGCAGCTGTATCAAGTAATTTACTAAGAACATGTTCTCATGACTGCCTCGTCCCAAAATGCAATTTAGTCCAACAAAATCTTGCATTTGCTTCTTAGAGATTTCCCTCAAGCTTGAAATTAGTAGCTGAACATTGCAATTAATACATTACAAACCACATAATGTGCAATTGTGCTCATTTGCAGAACAGTAGAACTCGTCCTTATAGTGTAAATTGCTAATTTTCCATGTAAATATTTAATGCTTTTTAAAATCTGTTAGAAAATGCCTGGTGTGAATAATATTTCTAAGACTTATGTTCCTGGTTAAATTTTAATTTGGCCTGTGGAAAATAGAACTCACAAATTTTGTTTTTGGAAGACTACTTGTACTTCAGGAACTTATACCGAAAGAGAAGTTAAGCAAGGTTGAGGAGTGTACATAAAACTCCACGCACTTAGAAGTCCATGGAATCCCATTCACTGTTCTTCACTGGTGTACATTACTTTGAGTACCTCAAAATATTTCTTTTTCTCCCTTTCTTTCATTGTTGCAAAAACCAAGTCTCCTGTTCCTCTTGTTTTTATCACCATCTGTATAATATGACAGTGCAGTAGGGATCACAAAGTACAAACTTTCAGTGGTTTCTCTGTCCAACTGCATTTTAGTAGCATCTGGTTTTGTTTTAAGCTTTTCAATATTCTGTGATTCAGCTGCTTCATGTTTATTCTTTGCTCCTTTTAATTGATGGACCTCTGATCAAAGTAATTTAAGAAGATCAGATCATAGTATGCATGGTAAAGTGCATTAGATAAATCATTATAAAAATTATTAGAAATATTTTTATACATTTTTATACATAAACACTTTTATACCACTTTGATATGTCATTGTGCTTATAAACAACGAGTATACTCTAATAGGTTTGCACAGTCTGTCAAAAAGGGCATAAATAAAATGACAACCAGTCCAAAACCTACTCACTCTCAAATACAAATAAATTTATTTTCCCATGACCTTTGTCAAACCAGTTCAACTCTCTGTTCCTCAGCTTCTTTATTCTAGGGGAGAATGATACTAACTTGTGTCAACCTGCTCAAATAAGTAGTTTGAGGAATTTATGAAAGAGAAAACTTCAGTTCTTTCTCAAAGGGAGTATTTCTTTGCTTCCACAGAAGATTTTGTGCAACTTTACCAGAACTCTGATGGTTTAATCAACTTCAATAGAAAAAAACCCACAGGATTTCATGAGTTTAATGTCTTCACAGCAAAGGCACTGCTGCGGGATTGTTCCTTAGAACTGCAGTTCTAAAAGTTCCAGTTAAGACACTTACTGAATCTGTCCTGTCTGTAGCCCAATTATTTAGTCCCCATCTTCTCATGGTAAACTGAGGCTCTGCAGGTGGGTTATAACATACTCACTTTTGAATGGAAAAATATCACTGACAAAGTAAATTGTTTAAAAGACATAAACATGAACAAGTCTTTCTGGTGAATAGAAAATAAGGTACAATATCAGGTTGCTATCAAATCTTGTTGGTAGTAAAAGATTCAAGACTACTTTATGTGGCTTGTGCTAGAGTGCATATGATCTCTCCTGATATGGTAATTCTTCTTTAAAAAAAAAAAAAAATTCCTAGAAGTGACCCTGGCTTGATTTTGTCAACATCATTTCAGAATTCTGTGAGTTTCTTCCCTCTGAAGTGGACCTTATACTTTATTTGTACTTTATTTGAGTAAACTAAAATGCCTGATACGGCAGTATTAGTGGCTACATTACTTCAGCAGAGACTTCTCTCTGACCCTACAGGAGGCCACTGACCATAGTACTATCAGGAGTGTTAAAGACAAGCCCTGGCTGGACCAAGAAATATTTCCTAGTATCAGACTGGGAAAAAATAAAAAGAAAATCGTTTCTAAAGAGCCTGTGGTTCTTTTAATGTTGCAGGGTAGCCTGTATCCAACTGTGTGGAAATTTTGTCTCTTCTGATTTAGATATCCACAGCACAGATAACACAGCAAGCTAACTAGGCTCCCCTTCTAGTCCCTGAAAAACACACAGAAAATTCTAGGGAACAGTTTTAGATATCTGTAACATGTCAGCAAATCTTGCTTGTGAAATACTTCTTTCTCTCCACTCCTCAGGTAAGTTCCATCCACTGCCACAAACTCCTGGTTGTGAATGTTTGTGTGGACACAAATGCAGCTCACCAGTACCTTCTGCTTCAGGGCCTTTGCTCAACACAGGCTTTTATTGCCTGAATGTTGTTTCAGAAGTAAATATTTGCTTTGAGTGGAGATGCAGCCTTGACCCAATCTATTGTGGTTCAAAATCTTGAGAAAACGGGAAATCCCTTACTGGGTGACCAACAAGGTCTGTATGAAGTATTGAGCCAACAAGAACTGCTGGCAGTTGCACCTAAAAATATGAGGAGTGCTCTTAGCAGATGCTCACAGCTTCAAATGGTGTACTTTAATAAGACTCAGATTTTAGTTAATTTTCTGTTACAAGTTAATCCCCATTACACTTGTCTTTAGACTATAAAATCCAGCAGTTTCAGTTGATCTAGTAGCTGATCACTCAGCTTCAAATTATTCAATTGTTGCATTAGGCAAGCACCAAGATGTTTTCATCTTTCATTCTAATCACCCACTAAAACTTAGTATATGAAGGAGACTGTGTTGGGGATATGATGTGTATTGATGATCCCAATGAGGTAGACTCAGTGCCCGGCTCCATCATTATCTCGTGGTATGTCATGTCCTCAGGGGTTTTCTTAGGAGCTTGATAGGAGAGAATACAGATATAATTAAAAAGAATGAACAATGTTTTCAACAGATGCTTCTCTTGTTAGGCTTGCTTGAAATTACTTCAAATGCATGAATTTATTTTGGTTTATTTTATACAGAGAAGAGTACCCAAGCTGCAGAACTGCAGTCAGTGTACTGCAGTAGCTCTGGCACAAATAATTCCAGTTCTTCTCTTCATTTAAAAAAAAAAAAAATGGGAGCAGTCTTTGCCACTGCAAAATGAACATATACATGCCTCTACAGTAAACTATTTCTGTTTCACTTACCCCTTCATTTCATCTATCACTTCTTTTGAAAAGTAAATTGTTAAGGTTATCCATTTATTTTTAGGTTTATTTGTTTACATACCTGGTTTAGGCAGCAATTCAACTTTAACTAAAACAATTGTATTTCAAGTCATCGTTTTCAATGTCTATAAATTTCATGGTGTTGTTGAAGCATAGTCAACAACTGCTAACCAAGAGTCATCCTGGGCTCCTTCCATGCACAATGAATACCATCAGTTGATGCAATGATAGGTAAAGCCCTCTGTGTACCTATAGATTACCGGATGTATGCCAGAAAACGAAAGATGGTGGTAGATATCCATCTTATTTAACAGATAACAGCAAAGATAGACTGGGATTTCTGGCAGGTAAATGATATTTGGATTCACAGGGTACATTGTAGAAGAGGTGTTACTGCAGACTTTTTATACCCTAGGTTAAATTAATCCATTCCAGTGACTTAGAGTGATTTTCCCTTCCTGTACCCCCAAACAATTTTAATTACGTTTATAATGGGACTGAAAAATATCTAGATGCACACTGTTCTGTGTGATACAAACTGTAAATATTTGTCTAAAGTAAATTCAGTCTAATAGCCAAGGTGAAAACAACCTGCAGAAATTAGTTTTCCAATACAACCTCAGTTCAGGTGACTTGGTAGGTAAGAGGGAACTAGAGGGAACTGTTACAATGGGTGTTGATTTACAGTGAAGTCCCTACAGGACTGTGGGTATGCCCCCAGAGCCAGCAAGGACCACCCTGGAATCTCTAGTGACAAAGTCCAGTAACAGTTCTAAATTTCTAGTGCCAAAAATTGCAAAACAAAGCCTTCGGTTCCAACGTAACCGAAGTATTAGTGACTATCTGAAAGACAACTTTTAGCAACTCCTGAGGTTTATGGTCCACCTGACATCTTAGGAGAGTTAAACACATAAAAATGTCCCCCAAAACATGCAATAGTGGGTGTCCATCTGTGGACAACAGAAAAAGAAACGGCTGACAACTCATCATCAACCTGGATGAGCTGCAACAACACTTTTTGTTGTACTGCTATACTACTGCTATATAAATACAATTACTGCCTGGATGAAAGAGAAAAGATATGATGCAGCCCAGAAGCATATCACATTTTCTCCAGTTTATGAGAATTACATTCCCTCTTGCTACGTTACCACTGTCCATATGAGTCCCATTACACTCCACTTTCTTCTCAGTTTACCCCTGTAACTGTCTTAACATATGGATATGTAAATACGTGAAGTATCATTCTCTTTCCAATAAAGCAAGTATTTTAACAATTTTATTTCTCAACTGTATTTCCACATTCCTTCTACTCTTTCCCAAATAACACTGAGCTTGAGAACAATAATATCCCACAGCATTGCCTTGGCCCTGCCAACATAAATTCATTATACCGTGGTCAGAGGTTTGAATTAATAAGTACAGTTAGGAAATAGATGTATTGATTCAGAAATGATTATGATATAAAACACTTATCTTTGTGCAGTACATTTATCAAGGTCCTAGCTGATTGAATTTAGTGCATCAGCTTTCCAGAAATCTTCTTAGGAAAAGGGGAGGAATCACAAAAAAACCAAACAAAAAACAAACACTTGTTTGAGTAAACTAAATTCTGAAAGTCAGAATCACTGTCCTCATTCTTATTTCTTGTTTAAAGTATGAAAGGATTTGAATATTACAAAGAGGCCCTTAAAAGCCCAGTTTCTGCTGGGAGAAGTTATCTTTAGCACTACAAGTGGCTGTAAACAACTGCAATATAGATAAATCCCCTTCAGCAGGATGCACCACTATAGAATTAAAGCCTTATAACCCTGTTCATATTTTACATGCACCCTCAGGCTGTAGCATGGATGCCCTGGCTGAGCATCACTGGAAATAAAATACATCAGCTCCCAATGGTCTGGTGGCTTTCTCCATCACCGCAGTCATCACTTACGTTTTCCTGGCAGTGTTCATGTAACCTGCCTGCCAAGCATGAAGACCAGCCTTGATGCAAGCCTACAACCTGCCACCCATTTAGAATGTTTGGATGAAAGCGTTTGTTAAGAAAAAGCCAAGCACAAAGGCTGAGCCAACATATACCTCCAAAGTTCAAGATTATTCCTAGTTAGAGTATGTATGGACCTGACATAGGAATATGATGTTTGCCTGGCCTGAGGTCACTTTTATGATGTCCACAGTGCCATCCCGTCATTTGACTCCATATGGCTCACTTGGGACAAATAGATTGATCTATAATCCTGTACATTGGATACAATCAGGCCTTATCAGTTAAGCAGGTGAAAGAATTGCAGCCATCTAAGCGCAGCAGTGATGCACAGAGCGTATCAGTGCACGTGCTTTGGGTTACATGGGCCTATGGGAAAATGCAGTGTGACTAGAGCTAGTGCCTCTGTGAGGTCTCTAAGGCACAAGAAGACTGACCGACCAAACCACAGGAAAATCAGAAGCACAGATACCACCTCCAATGAATGTTATAAACAATCTCTGTTGAACTGGTTATAATAATTTGCAGTATATTTTTCTGTGTATGACTTCTTAAATAAAAAGCACAGTATAGCTCTTTTGGAGCTACATAGTTAAAGAGCTGCATGTATTATTACAGAAAGCCCATTATTTGAGGTTCAGGCAAACCGAAGTACAAATCAAACCAAAACTGTTTGAATTTGTATCGATATGGTAAGGTTTTAAGGACAAAAGTGAGATAAAGTTCAGTGAATTCAAGACCTGCAATTTTCAAGGCACTTGCAGGAGCGTGATCCACCACGCTGGGGCAGTAATGCCCTGGGTTTGCTTAAAAAGCAAGTGATGGACTGGCTGTGCTCAGCCCTGCCACACCTACCATCTCATCTCAATGAGCAGTGCTGGCAAAATATGTTCACACTGACACAAACACACATGCTTTGTCTCATACATACACACGTATGTACCTGTAAATGTACATACATACTTATGTGTATGTTTGTATATATGACATGTATGTACATGTTATACACACACACATATGTGTATTATACATACGTACGTATTATTAGACATACAGACACCAAACCCACTCAAAGGCTGTGGAAATTGTTTCAGGCTTACAATTACACTTCTCAGTCACATGGTTACATGGTAACACTGAAAGTGTTAGCTGTATTTAGCCAAAGCAACTCTCTGGGATCCTGGGCTGGCCTTGTTTGTAAAACCTATGGTTTGTTTTCCAGTAATTGAATGGATGCAAGAAATATGAGATTTCATAATTTGATTTTTCCCTTGGTGAGTTTGGGAAATCTGTCAATTTTTATTCATGTCTTCTTTGCCATTGAATAATCACTTCCATCTCATCTAAACACAGCAGATTTACAGTATTTCTTTATTTTATTTCCCCAGCCAAGGAAAATAACCAAGGAACAAACAACCAAGTAAAAACCCCAAACAGACAAACCAATACAGGCAAAAAAACAGGGGTCCATCCCTATTTGGGAAGGCTGGAGGCTGCAGAAAGTAACATTTGCATGTACCATAAAAATTATTATTCTAATCTGATGCATCAGGGTTAGAAAGCTGCCTAGAAAATTGTCTTAACAATTCTTTAGAAATATACTATATCACTTCTTTACAGTATCATGAAAATGAAGCTCTGCGAATAAAGTCACACCTCAGGTATAACTCAATATGAATGCTTAAATCCCTGAACATGGAAACTTTTAGGTCTTATAATACATCTGCTGTCACTTCTCAGGCTAACACTCCAAGTGTGAAATGGGTTGTGCTCAATCTACTTCACCTATTTCATATTACCCTATTTCTAGAAACACAACTCCAAATTATTTTCCTCTTGTGAATCACAAAGAACCATTTTTTTTCCAATAACCCTTAATCATCAATGTTTAATATTACTTTTTGATTAGCTGAGTGGAGGTGGGAGTTTGATGGAGCTTGTTCAGGATGGCAAAAGCCAAGGGAGAGAGAGAACCAGAGAACATGCTCTGGTTTTGCAGCAGAAGGTCAAGTGAGTTGGATTTTTTATATCATAAAGGCCACAGATAAACTTTATTAGGTTATAAGTGAATATGAGATATATTTTGATTCCTTCTTTCCTTTGTTCCAAAAGTTGTACTAGATTTGTTATTTTTTTGTAAAAAAGAAGATGCTTTACTATGATCTCTATTTTCATTCATTATTTCTTCATTAATGCAAATATTTCCTAGTTCCAACTGCCAGCCAGTGTTTTAGCTTTGTACAGGCCTTGTGCTGTATCTTCCCTACCCATAGAAGATGGAGCCAGAGGTTTCTGAGAGAAGCCCCTGAGTAAATGGCCTCTTTGGGCATGTATAAGATTTAAAAATAGAATGGGAACTTTGACCCAGAAGCCCTGGAGCTCAGGGACCAAACAGGGTCCTGGCCTCTGCTCCATGGAAGCGATAAAACTGTGTTAACCTAAATGGAGAAGGCATGAGTGCCAGGGCCAGTACACATTCCAGCTCTGCCATGTGCCATGGCTCTTCCATATGCCATGGTTGATGCTCCTTGCCCTAATTCTCAGTTACTCTGGCCTTACAGAGTAGTCATTGAGAATTTAACCCTCAGCTCCATGCTTTTAGCTCTCCCATGCTAGACCTGTTTACTGGCTCCCAGATGGCTCTCATATCAGAAAAGCTGTCTTCATTGTACTCATAGAAAATAAAACATTCCAGCCACCTGTCCCACCATCTTCAAGACAAACAGAAATCCACAGTGGTGGCACATGTTGAACATTCTGCATGATTTCGGCCTGGATGTATTTCTTTGGCTCATGCTGCAATAGTGGATGCTGAAAACTGCAGTGCTGTCAAGCTGTGTTTTTATATTTCTCATCCTGGCCATCCCACATATGCTAATTGACTGCCCATTGCTTCATTTGTACATACGAAATCTCATTTTAATGTTCCCTGTCCTTGCGACTCACGTTTTATGTCTGATTTCTTCTTTTGGGGATGGAACATCTACAGTCCTGGCAGGGTCATGAGGGTTGAATTACTTCAGTATCTGGGGTTTATTCTGCAGAAAAGTGATTAGGTTACACAGCCTTGTGTCTATTCTCTTTCTTCCCTTGCTTTTAAACCTTGGCAGGCAAAGGAGTGATGTGAGTAAGTTGACTGCAAGTTTTCTATGCCTGCTAGAAGATAAGCTAGTTACCTGGAAAAACCACAGTGATTTATTGCTGTATTATGTTTTAACACTTTTGTTTTTGTAAGTACTTTTTACTGAAGACAGTGCTGCAATTTGCAAACCGCAGTTCAAAAAGAAAGAAGCAAGCAAGTGGCCTTTTATCAAACTTTGTGACTTATCTTTCCTCAGAAGTTCTGTATCTAGATGCAGATATGTTTGTGAAATTATATGGGATATAAGGAGGACTCAGAAGAACAGAGTAAATATGTTTACTGATTTATGGTTGGGAAATGTTCTTGGTTTCGCTAGGTTTTTGGGAAGGACAGGTAGACAATAATGTCTGAAAGGTCTTCACAGCTGCTTCCCAAGTCCTAAGTGAGGGCAGTTGTAGGGAACAAGTATATGAGAAAGGATATGTCCTCCCACTAAAAAAAATTACCAAATCACTTCACTTGGTGGAATTTTGGAAAAAAATAATTTCTTTAATCTACATCAGAGAAATCAGGGCAAGAATGTTTCATTGCTGTATGTTCTGCACAACACTGGTGATCAGTAAGGAAACACAAAATGACCCCTTATGGCTATAAACTGCAAGGCTGGGGCCTCTCTTCCCCAACAGACAAAGCTGACTTGTGTGTATTTGGTGCTAGTGCTTTGTGATGAGCAAAATAAAGGGCATTAGAAGGCTTTCGTTCCTGAGGCAGAAGAAGTACTACTTTTAAAGGGAATAGTAAGCTCTATTTACTGTCAGTGTAGCCCAAGTCTGCCACCAGCTTCTACTGCCTCAAAGTTATCAGTATTCAGGGAATAAACATGCAGGGAGTTAGCTCTTCTCAGCACAGTGTAAAAAATGTATTTATGGATTAAACTACCTGTGATGGCTTTTATGGAAGTGGTTTCAAATTTTTGTTTTCAGAACCCCTCTGCCATGGGCCATGGTCAGAGACACCTTCCACTTAGACCAGGTTGCTCAAAATCCCATCTAACCTGGCCTTGAACATTTCCAGTGACGGGGCATCCACAGTTTCTCTGGGCAATCTGTTCCAGTGCCTCACCACCCTCGCAGTAAAGGTCTCGTAGCCCCCTTTCGGTACTGCAATGCACTGTATGGTCTCACCTCTACTCCAGGCTGAACAACCCCAGTTTGCTCAACCTGTCTTCACAGGAGGGTACTCCATTCCTCTGATCAGCTTTGTGGCTCTCCTCTGGACCTGCTCCTGCAGCCCCATGTCCTTCCTACGTTCAGCACCTCAGAGCTGGATATTGCACTCCATGTGGGGTCTCACGAGAGCAAAGTAGAGGGGGAGAATTCCTTCCCTCGACTGCTAGCCACACTGCTTTTGATGCAGCCCAGGACATGGTTGGCTTTCTGGGTTGCGACAACACTTTGCCTGGTCGTGTTGAGGTTTTCATCCACCCAAACCCCCCCTGCAGATGTCAATATTGATGTATCTCACACCAGCTGCAAATATCGATGCCACAATCAGCTCAACATGAAGTTAACAGCACAGTTTTTTGTTTCTCTGGAAATCACTAGAAAGGTTTCACATGGAAAATTGCAGACACTTAATGTTTCTGGGTCTATTTCTTGTTGGTATGGCAGAAACAATAGCTTGTTTTTCACTCCCATCTTATCTCTTACAAATTCTCTAGTGACGATTTTATTTTGGGCTTTCTTATGTCTCTCACAAGTAAAAGTCTAGAGGACTGGAAAAAACACAAGAAACAGCCACAAAATAGGAACAAATGATGAAATGCAACACTATTACAAGTTAACCATGTGGCCAAAAAGGCTTCTTCGATGTTTTTTGCGTTCTTGTCATTGTGATGCTGGGGCTAGGATGAGGGAATCACTGGCAGCTGCACCAGCAATCCCTGTCAAGGCCTGGTCAAAGAAGTCATAAACCAGAAAGAGGGAGACTTGTTTGCTTCATCTGTGATTTGTTTTCTGTTCATGTATTTCTTTTGGGTGTTATGGGACAAGATATGTGTTGGGTCTCTTACCCACCCCGTGGCGTGGGGTGACTCTGTTCTAGTTCTGTTTCCACCTGAAGAACCATTTCCGACGACTGAGGTGGACAGGGAGGGGGGAACTCCAAGGCCAGGGGTTCCTTTAGGATCCGAGCCCGGAGGGGAGCGGTACTCCCCCCTCCCTCCAACCACGTGGTCTCATGGCAGGCACAGAGACAGCACACCGGGCGCGGAGAGGAGGCAAGAGAGAGTTTATTGTTGGGGGTGTTACATTTATAGGGTTAGGATTCACAGGGTAACCAATTACAGGTAGCAGGAAGGGGTTAACAACCAATAGGAAGGGGTTAAAGGGGGCCAATGAGAACACTCAGGGTATCTTCCCAGGGACATTCCTGCATGGGACAATACCTGCCGTGGGGGTTCTGGGAAGAAGAACCACGAGCTAGTAAAAGGATTACAAAAAGCCATCTTGGAACATGCTTTAAACAAACAGTTTTCTCATACACTGCAGATTTACTGCTACAGATATCAATGCAAGAGTTTAAAGTGAAATGTTGTTTTTCAATTTCCAAACCTCCTTTAGGGTCTTTACCAGTTCTGACTCCTCTCTGAGTGAATATAAGAATTATCTTTTTCTGTGAAGTTTTTGAGGACATCCACAAGTTCCTGCAGAGTTCAGTGGGAATATGGCTGGTAAAAATCTTCGATATCTACTAAAAAACGTGCTCTAATGAGCCAGGCTCCCACAAGTTTGTTATGTACTGTATTGCTCACCTGCTTTGCCTTAGAATGGTGTGTTTGAGCAGAAAAAGACTTGTAAGTATTTTAAAATATTATCTGCATTGTTGGGTCAACAAAACCAGCCAGGATTCAGATTGGTCTTTTAAAAACCCGTAGACTGGAAGCCCAACCCTCATCCTGACATGGGATCGGTTTTATAAATATCTTGTCTCGGTCTGTTTTTAAAATCTCAGATGCTGATGACTTCATGACAACCATAATCCACACACAGGCTCTACTGTCCCTAAAGGTAGATTCATTTTTAAATTTTTTTTGTCTGAAGTTTTCTTGCTACATTGTCAGCCCATACTGTCCCAGCACAAAGAAACAGAGTATATCACTCATTATTCTCTTCTTCTTTACCACTGTCTCCTATGCATTTGAGGGCAATTGTCATTTCAGTCAATACTTCTCCTCAAAAGTCATGCTTTTTAGACTTTTATTCTTTAAGATAATTTCTTCAGAATTTTTTATATCTCATAGTAGGTGTGGGTGTCCAGCTAAGGCCCTGCCAACACAAAACAGAGCTGTAGTGTAACTTTGTCTTACAAGCTCACCTTCAGTTTATGTTGGTCTTTTCCTCATGAGCATGTCACAGGTGACATTCATTTCATGCCTCATCTACTGTAACATTTGGATCCCATTTTTTGAGCAGAATTCCTACCTAGTCTATTCTTTCCCATAATGAGTCTACAGATAAATACAGATTTCTGCTCACATTATAATTTAATTATATTCTCTTAGGAGTTTTCCCCAGATCATTTTTCTAATTTCTACATGTGATTCTGTATTTAGCCTGCCTTCCAGAGTTTCTGCAGTCCCTGCCATCTCTGGGAAAGGACCATCCTGAACTGAATGTTCTTTCCTTTAGCAGGGTTGATGCCTGAGGACCTTTCTGACTCCAGGGAAAGCTATTCCATGGCATAACACCACTAACTTCAGCTGGGCCCTGCTGTTCCTCACGTTGTCAGGCTCAGAGCTTGAGCATCTAAATCAAGTTTTATGAGAGGTCTGATGACGTTGCTGTCCAGCTTGCCCAAGGAAATCCTCTCTTCCCTTACAAGTCTGGAATGACCTAACACTGCTCTGGCTGCCTGAAGAAGGATCTGCTGCTGGCCACACTCCTGTTCGAGCATCAGAGATGCACAAGATTTTGTGCAAAGTTAAAGAGGCAGCTGCTGTTTGCACACATTTATATAGTGGGTTTGGATGATGTTGAACCCTGGCACCTGCTGCCTGAGGTTCTCACAACTTCTGTCTGGCTTTAAAGAGAATGTTTTTCTGCCTTTGCTTCTGAATTGGAAACAAACAACAGTTCCTGGGGAGACCAGCTGAAGTCTTGGGCAGGATTGTGAACCCCTTATCTCATTGGCATGTAGTTATTTACACATGGAGTAACTCCACTAACATCAAAGTTGGTTTGTTTTTTTTTTTTTTTTGGTGACTAACTTTACCTTGACTGAAGCAGGTCTAATTTTTAATTAATTAAAAAATTATTTTTTTAATATGTAAATAAACAAAAAGTAAGTTTCTCCTTCCTCCTCCCAATATGTTTGAATTCTAGTTATTTTACTGTTCACTTGTAACAGCAACTTAATAAAAACAAACAAACCAACAAATCAGAAAAAAAAATCAAAATAAAAATAGACCAGACTTTATTTTCTCTAGGTTCTCTTATGGCAGACATCCCTTCCCAAACTACATAATTCATAACTGTGTTGTTAATTTGTAGTGTTTCATGAGAAGCTTCCAGTTAGCTGCATTGTTGCAGGAATACATCATGATTTTTTAAATCTTTCAATCTTACAAAGCAGCTTGAATTCACATTTCCAACACCACAATACAAATGGAGGGTTAAACTTACAACATTTATGATAACATGCAATTTTTTGTATGTAAATTACATATAAAGTACATACAAAATTCCAGTCCTCCAACTGAGCTTTGCTCAAACTGGAGTTTGATAAACTCCATCTACTTTCCTGAAGGAGTTTGCTGATCTACAAGTCTCTTTCTTAGACAACCAGAAAAGTCCTAAAAAGCTTAGATACTAGAGTAGAATTAAGATGAAGTATCAATACCTAAACCCCAAACTGTTATCATAAATCTTTGCTCTACTAGTGCCTGAGACCTCCAGGTGCCTAAAATCACAAGATCAACTCTTTGCTTTTCTGTCAGCAGCTGAGTATACCTGTGAAATTCGTACTTGACAGCAGTAGCAGTGCAGTGCTTCATGGAGTTTCTAATGCAGCCTCATATTTAGATTGGAGTATTTTCTGCCCAGGTAAAGAGAGGAAAGACTGTCTCCACTCCATGACTTTAGTGATGCAGTGAAGACAACCTTCTGTGTTTGCTTTCTCCTTTGGGTGATCAAGAAGGTGAGGATGCTGAAACAGTGTGGGAGTCACAACCAGCTGCCACTGAGCCTTCTTCCAGGTACGGTCAGTGACCACAAGAAGGACTGCTGGAGATTTCCCTAGTACTGATATTGCCAGTCAACTACATATGCTGTCTTTCTCAATCTTTCTACAGTTTCTAGGACAGATGATTTCCTTGAAAAACACCCTGTAATTTCCTGCAGTAAGGCCTAGCCTCTCCTTGAAACTATATTTAGAGCCATTAATCCATCATGTTCTATACTTTCTGTGCCCTCCATTCAACTTGACCTGAAGGGAACCAGCATAAGATACTTGTCTCTACCAATACTTCTCAATAGCTTTGCCCTTTTGTGCAGGCTGAATTGAGGCCAGAAGCCCTATTAAGTTGTTCGAGCTCTAGTCTGGTTAGCTATTTACAAATCCAGATCATTTCCTGGCAGAACAGACTATACAAGTATTGCTACAGAAAATAATATGTAATTTAAGGCATGAGATCACTCAAGAAGAGCTAAATATAGCATAATCATGTATCTGTTGAGGAAAAATCTTTACAAATATGGTGTTTTTTCCCCTACAGCCCAGCTTTGAGGAGTCTCAATTTGGCATCAGACTGCGGTCTGTGAGAGAATTGTCCTTTCATCTTTTTCCGAGTATCATGCACTGATTTCTTGATGAAATGTTTATAATCATTCTGAGGATGTGAGGAGGTGTTTTCCTCGCATTCTCTGATATTTTTTGGGGAAAAAAATATCCAGAAATAGTTTTCATAGTTCACCTTTTCCATTACACGGTTGCACAGATGTTCTGTTATAGATTTATGCTGCTTTATTAGTTATCTTTTTCCAGATGTAACATAGAGCAATGTCTCAGAAATCTTTTAGGACTTTCATGTTTTATTAATTTGGGAGCTTGCTATGTTATCAATGTGGAGGACCTGGCCTCTGTGGCCCTCTGTTTCAGGTGGTTGCCTTGGCAGGGTCCCTCACAAGATTTGGATGTCATTTTTGGCGTGGGTTTTGTGTGGTGTTGTCTGCTCGTTAGACGTGAGCTCTGGATATTCTACAGCATTTCTCCGCTTATTTTTGTGAATTACAAGTAATTCAAGTTCAACTGACTTCCTCTTTGCAAAGGATAAACTGTTTGGTAAATGTTCAGCTCCTGGCCCTGTCCTGCTGTTGTCACATTCTTCTGGAAGATCACTATTTTCTTTCCCTTCACTTACTTTTGGCGAAGTCAGAAGGAACTGAAGGTAAGCACACAGAGGACCTGGTAGTTTAAGCAGCTTTATTTGTGCCAACTGTTACATGTAGATTTTCAAATGTCCTGCCTCTTGGACTTCATGCCCCTTTTGCACCAGCTGAATTACTTGTAGGAAATACTTCCCTGCAAAAGCCCCCTTCTAATCTTGATGGCTCATCTCAGAAAACATCTCTTGGTAACTCTTAGGCTGCAGATCCCCTCTGAAATGGAGTGAAAACGTTTTTTTTTCCCTCTGGTATTGGGAATGTGTGTTTAGATGGATATGCTACTGTTAATGTAAAAACATATACTACAGAGCATGAGAGGTTTTTTGAATATAGATCTTCCAATACTTGCCCTGTGTTGGATGTTACTCATGTCAATCCTGACTGAGATACCAACTTTTGGTCCTGGGTATCTTCCTGGCAATCACATTATTTTGTTTATGTTCTTTGGAAACAAAGCTGCCTTTCCCCAGAAAAAGTCTTTCTTGGAGATATTTCACCTTAAAGAATATTTCAGTTCAGGGCAACCATAATTTATTTCTGTGGCTAAATAAGCCCTGTTCTGTTTTGGTAGGAAGGAAGTTGAAGGATTTACCTGTCTAGTAGATTCTGCTTTTCTCATAAGTAAACCCTCTTTTTTTTTAATTCAGAATAATCATCTCATCACTTCCTATTGCCCTTTCCCATTTATGGGCATAAACATGGCAAGAAAATGAATATAATTGTTCTTGGCATTTGCTCTAGAAATCCTAATTGTGATATCGTGTACCTCCTAGAAATCACATATCTAGTAACTGGAAAGCCTGCTGGAAAAGAACCTGGGGATGTAGGTCAGCAGTGGCTGAACACGAGCCAGCAGTGTGCCTGGGTGGCCAAGAAGGCCAATGGCATCCTGCCCTGTATCAATAGTGTGCAGCAATAGTGTGGCCAGTAGGACCAGGGTAGTGATTTTTCCCCCTGTACTCGGTGAAGCCGCATCTCAAATCCTGGGTTCAGTTTTATGCACCTCACTGTAAGAAAGAAGTTGAGGTGCTGGAGCGTGTCTCTAAAATTATCTTTCATGATTAGGGGAAACTGTTTTTGGCTGAAGGCCATGGAGCACATAGAAATATGTGGCTTATACAAGAGTAAGGTCACATTAAGAAGACAGTTCAGTTCCAGTAGAAAAGAGACATCTGTTGTCTCCTTATATAGAATAAAGGCCGCAGTCCAGGTAAGAGGCACAGATAATCTCAGGAAGCACTGGTTACTCCCCAAACACCTTAGGTCTCTGACCATCCCACATATCTAAAATTCTACAAAGCTACTGCGCTACAAGCACTGATAAAATTCCTATGAGCTATTTCTGGGACTTCAGAAATGCTTAACCAAAAATCCTACTAAGCAGAACTGTCAGGCAAGCACTGGGGGAGAGCAAGGGCCTTCTTGTAGCTAGGGTAGATCTGTGTGTGGTATGTAGGAAACCCAGTTTAGATCTCTAATTGAGTGCTTTCCACCCAGGTTTCCCCTCCTATACCTTAGATATAGACTTACTTTTCAGGTATTTGAGATAAATGCCATCCAATCATTTTTATTATTTTGTCACACCAAGCATCGATGCTCACAGGAGCAGGAAGCCACAGGGGCATTTAAATTGCACCTCCTCCATCTGAAATTAAATCTTTGAAAGCTTCAGAGGTTTTTCATGATCAGTTCCATGACTACCTAACTCTCCCTAGGGCTGACTGACCTGGAGATGACAATATCCCAGGCTCAGTCCCCCTAAATGTTGTTCATCTCAGTGTTGCAAGCCTGAAGGACCCTTACGGTTTAACCCTTAATCTGTCTTCTCCATTCATTCCCCACAGACATAATGAAGTTCCTACTTCAAAGCCTCAGGGTATTCTGAGGAACAATCTATTCTGTGCTTGTGAAGAGCTCAGTTACTACAATAATGGAGATAAAAGCACACAGACCGGCAGATATTGTATAGACATTTACCCCAATAGCACAGGGCACTGCGTACATGTTAAAAATCACTTTAATTTATTTGAGGGCAAAAGAGGTTGAAACCATGCCTATTGAAAATTCTAGCCCACCTCCCTAACAGAGAGAGATATTGCAAAGAATCCTGTTTCATACTTGATTAGGTTAGCTTGACATGCTTTCTGAAAATCAGAAAAAAATATATACAGATCAGCTACAACAAAAGTTAACTTAGGAAGCTCTTAGAGGGAAGTTAGACTGACAAAAACAGCAGCAAGGTGCTTGAAATCTCAAAAGTGTACTGTGAGAAATTACAATTGCCATGACTGCAAACTTCAGTCAGGAATTTTCAATGCTGAAAATAATGTTAAGGAGAAAAATGTTGGGTTTTGCTGATTTTAATGAATACAAAAGCATCAAGAGCAGCTTTTTGGCATGGATCAGCCTCAGAAATAATATAACTGCTTTTGAGTCTTTTCCTTTGAAACAATTACATTCGTACAAGATTCAAAAATTTAAGAGGCAAGCTATGAACATCTTTAGATAAAGGTAAATGTGACATAACTTGTGCCTCTGAGAGATGAATCTACAAAATAGGGGTCCAAGAGGGTGACTTGATTCTTATTATCAGAGCAATAGGCATCCAAGCAAGAATAATTAACTTGTTATTGTTACAATATCAGTGGTTGAGTCTGAAAACATCCTAAAAAAATCTCTGGAAATTGGAAAGCGCTTTACAGGGCCTTGATTAAATACACAAAATTAATTGCTCCACAGAGCAATGAGACCAGTTTGGGCCCAGGTATGACACTATAATCCCTCCCAACCATAAATATTTCCTCACAGAGAAGTGTGATCAGAAAACTTGCCTACTGGAAAAAATGCCTTCTGTTTTCATATATCCATGCATGTGGGTGAAGATCTGAGGGTCCAGATTGTAAGCCATAAATCTACAACAGGAGTTAAGACCCCTACAAGTTAACTCAGACCTTCTGCCACCTAAGAAATTTTCATTTACTTCAAGCTATCAAGGAAGACCACACAGAGTAGCGACTGGGATGCATGGGTCCCACTCAGTGTCTTGATCATCGAGAAGCCAAAGAATGAGACACATCTTTAGTCACCTAAGACAGAATTACATCTGAATCTGACGTTAAATCCAATTGTTAAAGTTCTAGAGTCCTATGAAACAATCAAATTTAGGGATGTGAAAAAGCCTAAGTAGTTTCATAATTCCCATGCAGAAAACAATCAGGAAAAGGCAAAAAAAGAGTGCAGCTGAGTAAGTCTCATGTATTCAATATGATAAACTGTGACAAACCACGTTTTGTTGGCTTTCATCGAACAATGTCTGCCTCCATCACTGCAGAGGGATGAGGGCAAGGAAAAAAATGATTATTTAGATACCTCACAGCTTTCATTGCATCCTTTTTAGTTTATAAACCTCATCATGTGGTCTTGCTGGGGCTTTAGAAGACAAACATTTTTAAGGGTCAATGTTTGCTGTAAAAATGCATAACAGACCACTGAAATACAATGTGACAATGAAAAACTAGGTTGTAAGAATATCATTCATTGTTTCTTAGCTTATTTTATTTTACTGCTATAAATTATTGCTGGGCAATAACCTCTGAACTTATTGCCAAGCAATCAAAGATGATGTCCTATGGATGCTTCAGAAAACTCATCCTCTGGCTGACAGTGATGCACAGAGGCACAGTCAGGCGAAAAATCGGAATGAGAGGAATGTCCATTTTAAAGTCAGTGGCATTTAACGAGCCACAAATCTAGCTTGATTTCCACATTTTCCTTCTTATATCTCATAAAGATTTCAAGCATTTTTCTTAGTCTTCAAATATCAGTTCCTCTGGAGGGGAAAAATCCAGAACGTCTTTGACAAACTGAAATTCACTGGAAAGTTTGTTATTAGAGAACCCTGGCTTTGTCCCTACATGCAGCTGGCCACATCCTTACTTGATGAAATTGCAAGAGTCACCTTTGTGAACACAGCTGAAGTGTTCACAGGCCAGTACTGGTTTGAACAACACTTGATGAAGTATACTCTGCTGCCCTCCAGAAACTGCAGGAATTGCTTTGGTTAATATCTGTTTCACACAACATATCTTCTGGGAATCCTGCCTTGGTGGCATAATCCTAATAAATTTTTTATTTTATTGCCTAATAAAAGGGACTTTAAAGACCATGTGGATCTGTAATTGAAGATTCTAGGCTTAAAGAGAGAAAAATTTTATAGGAGTACAGGGACATGGTGTTTGTTACGAGAGCAGAGCCTACCCACATCATAATTTCTGCACAGCAGATGTGGAACAAAACGATACAGAGGAATGACTGGAGAGAGACCTCAGCTAGCTCTGGATTGGTGCTGAAAAAGTAGGAACAAAAGCAAGTGAAAGAAGCCTTTCTGAAGTTTTAACCTTTGTGAGCCCTGGCGAGTCACCATGACTCACCGACTCCTCTCCTGCAGCACAAATTCAGCGGTGTTGGGGCAACATAGGCACCTCACAGACCAAAAAAATCCCCAAATGGCTCCTTTCAGCCTCAGCTCTGGCAAAATGAGCTGAGCAGCAGCTTAAATCTGGGCCCTTTCTCACCCTACACATGTGCACCTTCATTTGGCTCCAGCAGAGAGAGAAGGGTGGGAGTCTATGGGAAATGTCCAGCATGAACACGATGCCCTGCTACAGGCAGGCCAAGTACAGGTGTCTGGCTTGAATTGAGACTGTTTCAGAGGTGTGAGGTGGTTGGCTGTGTGACAACGGTGCTCTCTGTACTATGTTCTTATCAATAACTCAAGTGATGACCTCTCACTGCGTCTCACCAAAACTGAAGATTTCTACAGAGTGTTGTAGGTTTCCTTACACATCCTGCAGCTGGGCAGGTCCCACATTCTGTCTTTGGCCTGCATTTTAAAAAATTCATCAAACTCAGCCCATCCTGGGTCTCTTAAATTACAGGCTTTCACATTTAAAAGTTCTGCAATCCAGCCGAGATTGGTTATCTACAAAAGAGTAGTTAATTGATAAAGTATTCCTCAAGTAGTCTTCTGTCATTGAATATGTAATTAAAGTATACTGCACAGGTGTGTTACTATTCTAAAGAAGTGAGTTACTGTTGTTTCCTTTTCAAAAAATTGATTGGTTTATAATTTTTTTTCTAACATCACACTGTGCCGTCTTGTGTTTAATTAAACAAATACGGACACATGTGCATCAGGAAGAGGGTAGATTTATCCATAACCAACACATTTCCTATGTGCCTTACCAATTCATGCTTTGTTAATTTATATTTCTCAAAAATTTCCTGATATAATTCTGTTCCGGAGGAATCTTAACTGAATTACCCTCGTAGACCAAAAGATCACAAGTTAGTTTTACACATTGACTTAAATAAAATACAATTTCAACTATATCTCACTTTGAATTTTTTATTATTTCAGCCTACAGTTCAAAGAAAATATTGGAAGGGAGAAAACTGTTATAATCTCCTCTTCATCAAAATCTGCTAGCCTGATGATGTTATCCAAAGTCAAGATGATACAGTGACATACAGACTGGAAAAGATGGAATTCAGGTTAGAAAATGATCAAGAACTAACTGAAGTGGAGACTTTGTTGACTGGGCATCAAACAGTTTGATTGAAAGATTAAGGTGAAATTCTTGAAGGAGCTATTTTAGGATCTATTTTTATCAATATCCTGAATGATTTGTCAAGATACAGGAAGATAAACGTATGAAGGACAGGAAGAAATACCTTGAGGATATGTTATTGTGTTTTACAAATATAGTTTGGGAAAAAAAACAAAGCTAAATGGCAATATTGGCACAAGAGCACATAGGGATAAATTCACCAAAAAGAACTATAGTTTTCAAATTAAAAGTGTTTTGGATCATAAGACCAGTGGGGATCTGGAATAACCTGCCATTTGGAGTAGTGGAGACAACAAAATATACATAGTTAACCATTATAATGCCGTTTTAATAGATATTGTCCACTATCACTCTCAGTAAGTGAAAGTACCTTTTCATCTAGAATGGCATATAACTGCTTCTTCCCAGGACCACAGAAAGATTAATTACTGAGTGTTTTCTCAGGCTTTCTGGCATTATTCATTTCTTCCTTTTTCTGGCATATATTAGCTTTATGATTTCTTCTATGCCTGACATATTTAAAAAATGGACTTAGGTTATACTCAGCCATACCAGCACGTTTTTTCTACCTGATGTCTTTTCCCCCTTCATTCTTTTTAATTTAGAACAATCATGACATTTTTATTGTGTCATTCTATTTTATGCACTGGTTTCTCCTTTAACATTGCACTTGGAGGAAAGAAGAATTCCCCAACCTGCTTTGGTGAATCAGTCTACTTCCTAATAAAATAGACTGGCAAAATTCAGTTTACATCCTAATAAACTAGATGAGCAGAACTGTAAAAGTGGGGTCAGGAGGAGGAAAAATCATTCAGAGGCTTGAGCTTCTGTCATTAACATTACTTTGCAGGTGGCATGTTGTAAAACTACTTGTGTATATTGGTTGATTTTACCATGAGTTTCTCTGTTTCTGTGCCATGGAGATGAATAAAGACAACAAACTGTCTCACCTTTGCCTGCCACTTCATGGCATATCGTGATGCTTGTCCAAGCACTCAGAAAATTACCATAACTTGTCTCAAGTCAGAACAGCAGTTTCCAAACTGTGCTGAAGTCAAATCACCCCTTCTGTTTCAGGTCTGACAGAGTCCTTGAGCAACTGTTTGTCTGTATTTACTGACTGTGACAATTGTTTCGGTACAAGTATTACCTCTCTCTACAAGTCTGGTCTTAAAACTGCCTGTGAGAGCTTTAAGAATGAGAAGAATGCTAAAGGGAGCAGAAACGTACTTTTGTGTGACTACACAAAAAAACACAGACAAGAATTAACACTTAAATCATCACTGGCTAAACCAGTTCATTGGTTGTCCCACCTGCTCGCCCTTCCAAGCTCACAGCTGTCAGGGTTCCGATGGTATTTATGAGGTCCCTGATGTTATTCCTTGCCATTTGGGAGGGTCCACCTTCCTCCCTTCAAACGAGAGCAACCCAAGCTACGAAGAGTTTTGATCTTATGTGTGCTGTATGGGCTGAGACTCCACAGCCTCACTCTGACAAATGCCTGTTTTGAAGAAGCACTCCCACACATTTAATGCAAGATGTAGACAGTGTTGGATTCACCTGTGCCTCCTTCTTATGTGTCACGCCTGTAAGAGTCTTTGCAAAACAAATTTGCTTGGTCTCGCACACAAAGTACTTATCTGTACTGCCAGTTCCAACAACTCCTGGGAGTTATCACTTTAGAGATACTTCAGTTGTTCAGCCTGACACCATTGACTAGTTTAGAGTCAACCTATAAAATTATTCTTCAAAACCCAGGAAACTTGAAATGCTGAATATGAAATAGAAGAGGCCTTAAGAATGCTTGTTCAAGGAATCAAATCTAACCAGATGCTGTGTCCAGGTGCTGTAAAATAACTTGCCCTCAGAGAAACAAATAATCCGGTGTTGTTTACGTGACTGATTTACCAGCAAAACCATATTATTTTCTCTGCTAGTGAGCCGTGTGACATCAATACAGTGAATCAAATGTGAGGGACCCTGCAAAAATGTAACCCCATTAGTTGAATAAGCTGTGAAACTTTCCATTTGTTCATCTATATTTCTGGCATACCCTGTAGCTATAACTTGCAGTCAGTGATCTGTTTGAAGTGTTAAACTGTACATCCAGGTAACTTGCCATAATCCCAACTGACTGAAGTGCAGTACATTTCACAAGGAAAATACGGGACACAGTGACCTGTAAAGCTTTTTGTTGATAGGCAGTAGATCCTCCTGGCAAAACATAAAACAGAGGGGGTGTTGGTTTTTAACTCTGTATTGGTAATATTTTATTACCTATTGCAGTTCCTCTCCCAAGCAATAACAGAATGACAAAATGATGAGTCTCAGCAATTTTAAAGTGACATCCAGTTGCTGTTTCTGTTAGAACAGTTTTTATTAATCTTCTTTTTCATTTTTTTCTTGTTAAAAGTTGTATTCAAGTAATGCACAGGTAAGCAAGTGTTTTTTCTGGGATTACAACAGGTGTTGTGCAATGGTCTGTGCATAACTGCACAATCCTTCAAAGGAACTACCCTCCCTTGCCACACTATTCCCACCCACACCTGGGGATGAAAGCAGCAATGTGCCCACTTGTTAAACCATGATATTTCAGAGACAGAATGGAAATCAGCTGTCATCCCTTTCCCATCCAGTCAAGGCTGGCAGGAAGAAGGTTTTCTGGATCTTGTTGCAAATTTTTTGTTAGATGGTAGAACTTACGGTGAGATGTTTTCTTACCCTCTTGGTCTCTTGTACATCTGTGCTGTCTACATCATGCTTTAACCCTGAAGAATTAATCTCCTGCTTTGCAGAGGATGTTCAGGAAGTAAAGCTGGCAAAAGTAAATGTCAAATGAATTTATGCTACCTACTTACTGAAGCAAGGTCAGAGAAGGATGAGAAAGTGATTAATTTATATGGTCTCAGAAAACAGAGCCACCACTGTAATTCATTGGTTTAATGTGTTATTTTTAATTACCTGGCTATAAGCACCCATACTATGAAAGTAAAGTGGTTGTAAATGCAAGGTCAAGGCACCCAAGAAGTAAACTACTTTGATGTATTACAAGCAGGCTGCATTTTGATAGAAGTCTGTCAATTTGCAAAAGGAGCTAAAACCTATTACCAGTCTCCTTTTCTATTGCCTTCCCAACCACATGATCTATGAAAAGCATATAATTTTGAAAACCATCTTTTCATTTGAGCCCTGATATACTTTAAATGTATATTACTTACATACTGCTATTACAGGCTTTTTTTTTTTTTCAAGTAAAACCTTAATGTCAGTCTTGACTCATCAGCTCCTGGCTACTGACATGTACTTTTGTGTTTCCACTACCATTCATGTAGCCATCAGATTTGCCAAACTAATGACCGTTAGTGTATTTAAACCTAATTTCTAAATGACTGCTCAGTAGATACTACTGCACAGGTAGTTAACTGTATCAGCAACACAGGATTTGTGGGAATTCAGTTCCTGGAGGAATATCTAACCTCTGATTTAATGTAGAGTTTTTAAAGTTTTTGAGCATTTAAAAACTTTTTTAAAAATGAGACAATTTTATAAAGATTTGGAAGGAGAAATTCAGTTTTCTATTTCTTCCTTTTTTTGTTCAATTTCTAGATCTGTTTCACTTAGAATAGATATGTACCACAATTTAATTTTTATGAAAAAAACCAACTCTCCAGCAAAGGAAAACATATTCATTAATCATTTACCTTTTTAATACTTTTTATCATCACTTGAAGATGCTTGGAAAGCCCTTGAGATTACCTAACACTGAGTTTAAGCACAAATACCTCGTTTCTGTTCGCTCTATGCATCACAGATCTTTGAAATCACTTTGCCTTTACTTGGTGCATGTATTTATTTTGATGTCTCAACAATTAGAAAACCAGTGAGTCACTTCTACACAGATAATGCAACTTCATATACACCACAATAATCTGAGATAATACAGGTCTAACATCTCTGACTGGGGAAATTGGAAAGTTCAGAAGTGATGTCACAGCTACACTAAACTTAAGATGACAGTACTTTAATGTAATTGGGATACGCAAACTGTTGTACCTAAGAAGTGAATAAACTTTTTTTTTCTGACTTCCACCACTGTTTGTGCCCAGGTTTCTGTATTTCATAACCACTTGGGGCTGGTTTCTGAACTAATCAGAATCCAGGAATTTGGACACATCACAGAAGAGATCAGCTTTAGAGATTCAGGAGGGAGTCCTCTGTATGAAATAGAATAAGATTGACCCCCCCAAAAAATTCATCATATATATGTACCAAGTCATACACAACAACAGCAACACATATTGATACATCCAAAGGTGGAAGTGAGAAACCACACAGGAAATAGATAATAATATTTTTGCACTAGATATCTGCTCAGTAGCTGTCACAATGGTTGATAGCCTTGGAATGACTAGATGAGAGCAGATAGTACTGTTATACCACTGTCTAAACAGTGACTGCAAAAAAAATACATTTCACTGTGAGACGTCAGATAAAATGTCTGCAAAAAAACCACATGGGTTATATCTCCAAGCTTTAAAAGAATTGGTTTTGGGAGGCATAAATTTGGGCAAAAGCTCTATGCAGTGTTAGTGAAATCATCATTAGATGATATTGCAGTCTGAAAGATCACATATCAGGGCTTCATGCTAAAGTCTGACTTAGAATACACAGTTTGATAGCTGTCACACATAATGTAATTTATATACTTTATTGTTATAATTTTCTAATTTACTCAGAACCTGCAAGAGAGGGAAGCTTTCTTAAGTACACTTTATTTTTTAAACTTGTTGAACAAGCAAGAGAAATAAGATAAACTGCCTTCTTCTAATCTCTCCAATCAAAGCAATGCGTTCACATTGGAAAACAAACAGAAAACTATTTCCAGCTAATCACTTAAGAAACTCAAGGAACAGACTGAGTTTAAACTGTGAAAGTGTTTTTCCAGTATTCTTTTACTGTGGAATGCAAGAAATAAATGACACAAACGATAATAAGAGTATGTTTGGAAATACTCCTTAAAATGTCAGACCAAACTGAGGACATGTAGAAACTCCATTCTCTTGTTGTACAGATAAATTGTATAGATTATCTTTAATCCACCATCTGTTTTCAGTAAATTAGGTTTGAAAAAGTAATTTTCCTTTTTTTCTTTTTCCTTTCCAACAGATGTAGAAAAGCTATTCAAGCTGAGAAAGGTCATATAGTCAATGTCCCTATGCTTCAGATACTTCACAGTGGGGCCATGAAACCAACGCAAGTAATGAAGAATATAATATTGTTTGGCTCCTTGTAAAGAAGGTTGAGAAATGCATCCTACTCTGTAAGTATTTTTCCATGGATTATGTAGGATTTTCCAACATAATTAATTGAGCATAATGAAATGCTGTTTCTAGATGACAAAGATAAGGAATTCAGCCTGAAAATACAGAATAAGTCCACAGTGGTGAATTAACCACCACTTATTCTTTGGAAAAGATCAGCTTTTTCTAGAAGACTCTTCTTCTAGAGGAAGTTCTGTACCTAATACGTACCCACACAAGTGTGTGTTTAGGCTGCCTGAGGTTTAATAATGTCTGTTAAACTCTGTTAAAAACATTTTTCTAAGCTTTGGTCATTGATAAAACACTTAAATTAGTTCTTAGGTTTGGAGGTTGGAAAAATTCCTTCTTCAGACCTGAGATATTGGGGTACTTTTGTTTTCCTCTGTTCATCTGTTATGAGCAAAGCACAGCTCATTCGTTGACGAGGTGCCCCAGGTTTGTAGCACCCTATGCATTCGTATTGTCAGCCAGTAGAAGACAGTTCTTCATCCTAGTGACTGCAATCTATGCTGTGGAAGTCTTTACAGAAGAACACTTGTACAAAATACAATGACTTAGAATGGTACAGGTCAGAGTAGAATATGCCGTACTCCCTCGTGGGTGTAAACTGTGTGTAGTGAAACATTTTATGTGTTGTACTGGAAAAACAGCATGTGGATTTGAGTAAGAAGGTTAAGAAATGGCTTATGGCATATTTTTAAGGGGCATCATGACATTGGTAGTTAATGAAAGTAGAACAAATATGTTTTAATTTAATGTACATTAAGAGAAAATATAAAAATAAATGAGGGTGTACTGACCCCACCACATGTTGCTATTTTCATTGAATGAGAAAAAGAACGGGAAGATTCATGAAACCAGCAATCCAGCAATACTCATACACTAGACACATCTTAAAATAAGTACGTATAGATATTCAATGACCACTTCTCAGCCTGAAAGCACAGTATTTGTCATTATGCCTTAGCTCCAGTAGGGCATGTTTAGGCACCACCTACTCCTAACACATTATCACTCCCCCAAAATATCTATGCTATCTGTCTAATCATTAGCCAAGAGCCCTTGCTCTCCCATCAAATATTTTATAAAATAGAAAATAATGAACTAGAAATAATAGGGCAGCTGAGAAAGTTTTCTCATTTTTTATTATTCTAAAGGATAAGAGTTGTTAAAAGCACTTACTTTTAAAACAGATATGGCTAAAAAGAGCATTGCACTCATAGAGTTATTAACATAGGAAAAAAAAATTGTCTAGAATCATCTAAGCATCGAATCAGCTGAGCCTATCTGGCAGAAATAACACTTCATGTAGCAAATACTGAAGATCTGAGAGGCGTGAGTAGGGTATGGTGCTGTGAGAATCCACTGTCCAAAACGAGGCTGGCAGAACTCTCTTACTTAGGGTGAATCCATATTTTACATAACCACTACCTAAAAAAAGGTCCATGACAGGATAGTACCTAGCTAATGGATTAAATCTGCTCATTTTGTTCTCCTGAAAGAACAGTTCATCTGCCCAGCCATAAGGTGTCCACCATAGGAACACCCAGTGGAAAAAATTTTTTTGTTTACTGGTTTACCTCCAATTTACATTGACATCCTCATGTATTGGGTGTGTCTGACATGGTGTTCATTTCCCCACAGTAGCCCTCAGAGTTCTGATTTGCATTGGTAGCTAGAAGGGTGTTGATAACACACCAGTGTTTTGGCTACTGCTGAGCACAGCACCAACACTGTAACATTCCTTCCTCAATTGAGGGCAAGATCCTGGGAGGGGACACAAGTAGCCAGCTGACCCAAACTGGCCAAAGGGATATTCCATACCACGTGACATCACCTCAGATATAAAAGCTAAGGCAAAGAGCAGGAAGGCAGGCATTCATTGCCTCCAATGGCTGCCTGCTGAGAAACCATCACATGTGCTGAAGCCCTGCTTCTCAGGTGTGGCCAACCATCACTGCTCATGAGAAGTAGAGAATAAACCATGTTACCTTTTGCTTTGCTTTTGTTCACAGAAGCTTTTGCTTTGCTTCTGCTTCAGGAAACTGTCTTATCTATACCCACGAGTTGTTTTCCATCTTCCTCCCCTGTCCGGCTGGGAAGGGAGTGAGAGAGTGGTTGAGTGGGCACCTGGCATCCAGCCAAGGTCAACCCACCACACCTCAGTTTAGACACCTTCTCAGTAGCAGGGACAACAGCTGTCCCCTTTAGTTTTTCTCCCCCTGCTACACTAGCACAGACTATCAGGTACAGTGTCCAGTACAGCTTAACTGGACAACATAGCTCTGAATTTATAGGAATTTGCCTTTTGACCATTGATTCCACTGTGTTTGTTTCTTAAAACAGAATGATAAATTACCAGCTTTACTTATATGTTCCACTGCTTGCCAATCTCCCCCTCTGCTGTTTAGCTCCCACAGTAAGAAAAGATGTTAGTGATAATTCACAATATGTTTTCCTGATGACTGAACTACAAACACATGGCACTTTGCCTAGCATTTAAAATATTTTTCATCTGAGCCACAGACCACTGTGGGATTTTTACCCTGCTCTACAGATATATCAGATAGAAAGAATCATAACTAATGGTCAGCATGTGGGACCACCGTGACAACCCCTTTGGCTTGAGAGTTGCAGAAAGGATGTCCCTACACTCCAGGCAGCATCTCACCAGCTGGTGTGATGAACCTCACTGGGCAGAGATTGCATGCAGTTCCAGCAGCTGTCTACCTGTCCACCAATGACCCACTCGTGGGATGAGCTGAGCTGTCTATGCCACTTCTGTCTACACAAGGGATCTTAGTCCCTGAAGGTGGGTTACTGTCCTGCATGAGAGACATGGCTTCTGCAACCTGCCCAGCTGCACACCACCTGAGTGCTTCCCACATTTCCCTTTCACCAGCTGTTGTCTACAAGTTAAGGTGTTCTCTCAGTAAACTTGAAGCAACAGAGCGCTTTGTAAGGTGGTTCACCCACTTCAATTGAACTACGACAACAGGTTTTCACAATTTTCTACTTAAATTCAATGCAACATTTTTTCAAGGTTTTATGAGGACTTTTGTCAAAAACCCTTCACAGGCTGCTTTTGTGCTGAAAATCCAACAAGTAATGACTACGTGTCAAGCTGAAACAATGGAATCCTTCCTTAGGTAATGGGGTTTCACATGGTTGCAATAAATTGCAGTCTTACTCATTAGTACTAATTTAATATTGATCCTACTCTGCCAGGCTTGTCATTTTTATAACTATTAATTTTAGGAAGAATTGGAGAGAACAGCTTATCCCACTGATATAAGGAATTAATAATAATAATAAGATTAAACATAAATTATATTATTAATAATTTTAGTTTTATCAAGGCTGTAATCAATCATCCTTACAAACTTACATTTTTGCCAGTCAGAAGAATGGGGCTTTTTGCAGATCTACAACAACATGAGGGAATAGAGTGATATGACTTTAATACAGTTTTAATGGACCCATATTTATAACTCACTCACTTACTTTCCCCTGTTCCCTGAAAACTTAATATATACTATACGCATTTTCTTTATTTTTGTGTCTAAAACAGTGCACAGGTTTTGAAACAACTTACATATCTTATTCTGGGCATCTATTACTATTGTCTATACATTTTTCTTTTGGTAATAGGTATATGTCCAGTCGTCAGTACCAGACTCGGGAGATGCGGTGGCTCAAGTGCTAGAGCTCTTTTGAGTTCCAATTCAGCAGGACTGCTAATAGTTATTATTTAAAGAAAAACCTTCAGACTAAACCAGGATAATGTAAGTATTTTTGTGATTTGAGAGAAAAATTAAGGCAAGAGAAGCTGCTGAAAATCTTCCATGCTATGGTTATGTTTATAAAACAGGACCCTGCAGAAAGATACTGGCTATGGTGGCGGTATGAAAGTCACTTTGAAGAGCAGTAGATTATCTTACGTATTTTTTCTAACTGGTGATCAAACCTATTCCATGTAGGGTCAACCCACACTCATATTTCCATTCAGGTCAATGGATATCACCTCCAGAACGTCTCAAAGTGAAATATGGCTTAATGATAACAATATCTCTTTTTCAGCAACTCACTTATTTCTCATGTAAGTCAACAGGACTTAAATTAGTTCTTAAATTCTTCGCTGACTGGGAGCTTACATGTCTAATTTTCCAATTCTCATTCTTGCAGAGTAATACTTACAGGGTCAGACTAATGGAAATTATGTCAGTTTACCCTCAGCAGAGTATAATTCAAGAACAGATGTGTGGACTTGGTGAGGTCTGAATCCTTGCTTGTGAGCTTCTCATCTCCTGGGAAGCTGGATGGGATGACAGCTAAGATGGGCAAAGCCTTGGGCATCTCAGAGCACTTAAAACATTTCATGA
This sequence comes from Oxyruncus cristatus, assembly GCA_013399855.1. Lineage (NCBI taxonomy): Eukaryota > Metazoa > Chordata > Aves > Passeriformes > Cotingidae > Oxyruncus > Oxyruncus cristatus. Next base: position 1,025,300 of record VXAY01007484.1, on the reverse strand, counting down.
GAAGTGAAGATCAACAGTTTTTTCCCAGGTGGTCATTTACAAAGTCCAGAGGTCACAAGTGGGTTTAGCACTACCATCCTCACTGTTGTAGAAGGACAGTTACTATAAAGACCCATTTTACTTTTCACTGAAACATAATATGCTTGTCCACACAAAAGCTCCTTCAAGAAGATGGTAGAGTGAACTGACCACAAATATTTAAAACAAATATTTGTATCAGGCACAGGCAATATTAAAGTTACTGAGAAAAGGCTCTTGCCCTGGAACTGCTTTTTCTGCTTTTCTTCTGAGATAGCATAGACCACTGTCAGAGCCAGGATAGGGGCTGGATGTGTCTTTGACCAACTACAATTGCTTTATGTCCTCATGACATCCTTTGATTGCAGACAGAAATGGGCAGGTGCACACCAACAGTCCCCAAATAAAAGAAAGTCCCTTGACCATCTGTTGCTGGAACAGTTTCTGCTCTTTCTACAGGACTAAAGCCAACATTTGCAGCTGCTTTATAATTGTCAGTAAATTTGCTGTTGCTGTTTCATGATCCATGTCAGGTTCTCTTCAGTTTCACATCTTCAAAGCCAAATTCCGAAAAGTCTGGAAACAATAATTCAAGCAAACCTGCAAGCACGGACCACATGTTAAGTTGAAGTCAAACTAGTTCACTTCATGACATTTGTTTTTCAATTTTCATTCATACTTATTAATAAAACATAAAGATAACAGAAGAGATGATTAGTTCAAACCCCATCTGTGCCAGGAGTGTTCCCAGGCCTTCAATACCCATAGTGCCACATTCTTAGGAGTCACATATGTTCCCTCTCTCCTTTTCCTCTACCATATGAATTTAGGAGAGTGCTAATCCTGCAAGTCACAGGGTAGAGCAGAGGTGTGTGAGATAGTTTCGAACAAACCAGCTGATGTACCAGAAGCATTCTTGCTACAGTAGCACTGAACTGTGCACAGTTTGATTTAACTTTCTCATTTCCAGTGCAAAGCCTGCCAGAATAAACCTCAGCAGTCAATAGAAAACATTTCACTGCTTCCTGAAAGTGTCAGACCATATACAAGTATTTGAGACAAGCATTATGCACACTTGACTCTGGTTTGCAGAATCTGATCATCAGACCTAGAGTTGGGTACAGCTCATCACAAAATTTCCACAGTCCCACAGGAACTTCTTAAGATCTTGCATTGGACTTAAAATGGTTATTGGGTTTAGTTGCTGCAAATATAAAAACTCTAACCTAAGAACTTCCAGGTAAGTACTGTGGTTTTGAGATATGCATGAAAGTTAAACTAAGACCAGCTCTTATGCAAATATGTCAAAGATGATGACTCAAATGTCCAAGTCAAGGGAAATTGTATTTGGTAGTATAATAATCAACCCACCTTTTCTCTGTGATCTCTTTTCTCAAACAATTTCTTCCTATTTATGTCTTCACCATTCCTATGTCTGTCTCTCATTTCTTAATCATCACTTGGTCCTGTGTAGTTAGATTAGTCTGTCACCTACCTTTAATACCTAGTCACTCTTCTTTGTATTCCACTTCTGTCTTTTCACACTGTTCTTTCCTGATGTTCTTTTTCTTTTCTTTTTTTTTTTTTTTTTTCCTATTCGGAGAATGAACCCATTTCTTTTAGTTCATTTACCACTTTGCTTTTTTCCCTCGCTATTGTTTTCACTATCTCCTTCCTGTCTTGGCTTATAAGCTTTTTAAACTCAGCAGACGTTTACACATTGACTATGCTCCTTCAAGCTATTTCACTGGCACTTTTTCCAAAACACATGGTAGAAGTAAGGTAATTTACATAAGAAACAATGATATTTGGACTCAGTACTTTCCTGTAAAAGGAAATAACAGTGTAATGTAACTGCTCAGGACCTCAGTGAGATAGTTCAGAGTCCATGACTCTCCCAGATTTTCTTTTTCCCGTGAAAGCACTCATCCAAGAATTCTTCTCCTCCCCCTTTCCAGTTACTTCCCATCTTCCTAGACTTGGTCCAGCTGCTGCCGCCACTGTCTGCTTTGTCTACCACCACAGATTTATGCAGATTTAGTGTTCAGAGCAGCAAAAGTGCCTTGGAGACCATGGGCATACAAGAGGGCTCATGTTCTTCAAAATAAGTGTGTAGGCTGCAAAAGTGCTGGTCAGATTCAACATTTAAATATGTCTTATTGAAGGAAAATTAGCACAAGAGATATATCAGTTGATTTATCTTTATGGGGCTATGTGAAGCTGTCAGCTGGTATAGAAATGTTATGTATTTTGTTACCGCGTCAGACAAAATTCACCGGAAATTGCATCCTTACACCACTGGCATGCAGGGGTCATAGGCATATGCAGACACTGAAATAAAATAGCATGGTGAGATACACACGATGAAAATACCATGAATACCCTGAATACAGTCTTCAGAAAACAGAAATAGCACTGCAGAGCATTACAGCATCCTCCAAAACATTCTTAAACAGGGACATGGCTGGGCAGCTCTGGCTAAATCTCAGCCAAGGACAAGATCTGTGGTTAAGGTTACAGATATGGCAAGCCAAAGGTTGAGGCTTCAGTGGGGGTGAAGGTGCCAAAGGGAGGGGCAGGGGTCCAAAAATAAATAATTTCTGGCAAGTTTTTCAAAAGCAATATCGAGTGGGCTATAGAGTAGTGCACAGTTGAGACCAGAAGCCTCTTGGCCTCAGCTGCATCCTTAACCCAAGATGCTCAACACTATAATGTGGAGCAGAAGGTCAGTGTTAAGGCTGTCTTAAGCCCACCCTCTTTCCCCTGATGCCTGCTGCATCCCTGCACCAGCTAGAGCTTTGTCTCAGTACCAAACATAACCTTAACCTAGATACTATGCCCTAACCTAAACCCTAAGCCTAAACACAAACCTATGATACGTCAGTGACGGAGTCTTACCCCGAGACCCTCAGTCAAATTCCCAAGAGCAACTTTTTGAAGTCCATCTCCTACTTTGTCAGGCCTTTGTGACTCTGCTCCACCCATAGCCCCCCAAAACTGAGCTGAAGGCTTTGGGCTTCTCTGAATCCCAATCCTGAATGTAACCTTAAACCAGCTTCTTGGCTGAGCTTTAGCTCAAGACCTCCTTACTTTCTTGGTTTCACAGAGTTCTAACAGGATTTTTTTATTCACAGCCCACCCCTTCCTTGAGCAACAGTTTGCAGCTTCACTCCAACTGAAGGCCTAGGCTTTGTCTCTCACTTAGTCCTAAACCTAACTGACCTTAAGACCTTGGCCTGGGCAGAACCTAATCTCAAGATTTCTACCTATGGCACTGTTGAAGAAGTTTCTATGAACAACGTGGCTTTGCAGTCTATCCCCTTCTAGATCAGCCCATTTGAAATGACACTCCAGCTGAAACTATACATGTTTTCTCTCTCATAATACTAATCCTAAACCAAGGCCACAAGTTCTTGGCCTTGCTTTAGCTGTATCCCAAGATCGTCAGTCATGGCCCTCTTGAAAAAGCAATCAGATTTTCCTTTGCAGCCCCACTCCAGCTGGATCTCAAGGCTTTGTCTCTATCTTAACACTAACCCTTGGCCTAATTCTTGACCTGGGCTAAAACCTGTGTCAACACCACTGGGCCATATCCCTGTTGCACAGGTTCTTTGAGGGAATTGATTTTGCAGTCAGCATCCCCTTTACACTGACACTCCCACTGGAGCCCAACACATGTTCTCCTTACTAAACCTGACCGTAAATGTCACCCTAGGTCACCTTAGTCATAGCCCTCTTGACTGAGTTCTCAAGGGAGACATTTCCTAAGACCTGGCTGTAGACCTCTCCTTCCTTTTAAGCACCTTTGAAGCTTCTGTTGCTGTAGCCTTATATATAAACCTAATTCTTGACAACAGTGGAGCCTTAGCACCAATTCTTCAGCCACAGCCCACATTAACTGATTCTCATGGGAGGACTCTTTTCATACCCACCCTCTTCTTGTGCAGTTTTTGTGCACTTACGTTAGGGTTAGAATCAGATTTGAAAAAGTTTTAGGGTCACAGTTAAGAGACTGACAAATCCTAGGGCTCCAGCTGGAGTGAGATTGCAAAGCGGATGACCAAGGGTTGAACTACAGGAAGAAATCTCCTCTGAGAATTTGTCCAAGGTTGTCATGACTAGGAACATGGAAAAGGCTCAGCCAAGATCAAGACAAAGGCCTGATGCTAGGCTTGGGATGAGGTGGGAGACAGAACTTTGCACTTGTAATGCCCAAAAATGAAAACATGCAGACAGGAAAAGCAGTTCTGATGTGCATGTGAGAGATCAGACTTGCATCTCACTGGGTTATTTATTAATTGGGTTGAATCAACCAACTTCTGTGTGTGTGTGTTGGGGGAGGAGGCCAGGTTTGCACTGTCAGAAGGCACATGGTGTGCATCCAACATGGAAGCTCGGAAGGCACATGGCACAGGAGCCATGTGGCTGGCATGTCAGTCAAAAAGGCCTGCCTGGTAGCCCACCCACACCATGCCCTCTGGAGCCCCTGGACAGCCGACCCACCCCTCATTCCAGCTGGGAGGGCACTGAGTGATCAACGTTCTACCTGGGACAGGGCATCTAAATATATGCACAGAGGGGATCCATTTTAGTTTGGCCTTTCTCTCTCAAGACTTGCCATGTGACTCTTGATGGTAACTATTTTTATCTCTTCTTCTCTCTTTCTTTACTCCTTTCTTCTCTTAATCTCTTTTCTTCCTTCACTATTTTTTTCCTCTTGTGTGGAACTTAAAACTGATGGATTGTACTCTCACTCTGTTGTGGGTTGGTGTTTACTGCGTGCTTTAGTGTAATGTAATGATTGTTCATTTCTCCCATAAAACCTTCTGCCAAAGTGCCTATTTTCTCACTAAATTAAAAGAAGTCTCATGAAAAAAGCTTGTGGCATATTCTCTTCACATGAATTGAAGATATTAAAGAACCTAAAGGGTCTCTGAAACTTTGGTGGGTGAACTCTTGAAGTCTAAATAAAAGTAATAATCCCAGTAAAGTTTGAGGTTTTGGGATCGTGGTGTTACAGTGGGTTGAGAAGTCATGGTCCACCACGTGCCAGTCAAGAGTTGCTCCAGGCAGGTCTGCACCCCACAGAAACAAAATCCATCACATCCTGAACTTCAGCCAGTCAGAGATGTACATAGTGCCTTGGCTAACACTGACTGCAGAAAGAAATGGTCAGACATGAAGAGCTGCAGACACACTGCTGGGGACACTCCGGGCCAAGAGGGCAAGAATAGTCCTGAGGGCTGTGGGTGACTCACACTAGGTCAGGGTTAGGACAGAGGAAGGGGTGACCCACGGCAGGCAGGATATCCCGAAGGACTGGGGCTATGGGTGACCCATGCTGGGGCAGGGACATTACTGAGGGACTGTGGCAGAGCCCAGATACCACTGAATCTGAATTTATTAAAAAAACCCCCATACAACTGCTTACAAGAAATACAGCCAGCTGGCTTGTCTTTAAAAAGCACAGTTCCTTGATGACAGCAATAAAATGACCCATTTCTCGAGGGCAGCATTAGCAGAACTTTGTTTCTCAAGAGCAAATGATTTCAGATCCCTCATTCAGTGACACTGTGTTGCAAATGTCACCATGACAACTTGAGGAAATCAGCCTGACTGTCGCCAGGCAGCAGGACAACCCAGTGGGGTCCTCTCTGACCTCCAGTCACCCACTAGCTCTCCTGGACCAGTCATCTGGGATGTTTAGGCAGCTGCAGTGACAGTGCCTGTGTGGAGGTATCAGAACACAAGAAAAAAACTCTGAATGGTACATTTTTAGATAATTACTGAATAGCTGTAGCAAGCTTATGAGCTCTGAAACTGATAGTAGTGTGATATCGACCACTCGAGACAAACAACAATTTTCTAAAGATGGGCTGTGTGAAAAAACGTGTTGCCCTTTCAAAATTGAATTTTCCCATTTGTATTTACAGATCTTTTTTAATATAGACAAGAGTGAAATGGATTATATTAATATCCTTTAGAAAGTGGTGCGAGTGTTGGGAAATGAGTAAGTATTTGCATGTAATTACAGCTTAGGGTGCCTGTAATATAAGCAACTGGCTGTAAAAGCAAGCAGCTGGCAAGCAGTGGAACTGGGCATTGCCAGCTGTTTTATTCCCCTATGAAAGGCTCCACATCATTATGTTTCTTCCCAGTCTCCATGGCACTTTATAGATGACACCTGTGACAGTAAGATAATGTCAGAATCTTCTGCCCAGGAGATTTCTTCTTTTCCCACGATCCCTACCTCTAAGAAGCAATGCATGCTGCTACTCTAAGGAAGTCACATCTCTTTGGCTGGGTGGTGCAGGACAAAACCCATCTCACCATGCAATCAGCCCCTGCTTGTAGAAACAAGTGGAACGTGGGGAAAATGTCTCATAACCCACTCTTGACCTACCAATGAGCTCATGCTGTCTGCATACTGCTCAAGTGTTCCTCAGTGTTCCTCGCATTGGGGCAAACACAGAAAGGACTGTAGAAAAAGAAAACCATTTTCGTTGCCTGTGTGCAGTGGCTGGTGCCTGGATCTCCCTCTGTCCCAGCTGAGAAGTGTGTGCTAGGACCTGAAGAGTTGCAAAACCAGGAAAGGACTATTCTCCTTTAAAGGCCGCTTCCAACCCAGATTTTTCTATGACTTTATAGTAATATGGTTCTATGATTCTTACATATCTTCCCTTATCTCTATATTCTTTCTCCAAACTGCGCCATGTGTTCTCCCTCCCTCAAAGAGCTGAGTGTGATTGTAAGGCTTAAAGTGTTATCTTACCTTTGGATAGAGACAAACCAACATGAAAAAGCAGAAGACAGAGTTTTTAAAAAGTATTTGGTAAGGATGAAGATCAAAAATAGTATTGAAGCCACTGCTGGGTATTTTATAAGCAAACCAATATAAGCTAGTTTAGGACAGGTATTTTAAGGTCCTTACAGAGAGTTTTTGTAAACAATTCCTGATTCAAAATGACATAAATTGTAATAAAAATAATTTTTGACAAAAATGGTATTACTAATCTGATTCAAATCTCAGTGGGACTAAAACTATGAAGTAGTAAATTATAGAGTATATTTTTTCTGGTTTGGTTTTCTGCCCAACTGTACATTTTCAACATTCCACTCGAAGAGAAATATTTTAGTGTTATTTAGTGTGTGGAATTAGGAGGCAGCTACAGATCAAACTAGGATGTGTGTTTTTTAAAGAATATTGAGGTTATAAATATTTAACAGAAATCAAGTTAACAAGATCACTCAGTTAAATACAATTTACAGGTACAAAAAATTAAATATATACAATTGCAATTGGATACAATCATTATTTCAGACAGTAAATCTTCAGGTATAAACTTAATTTTATATCTGAAGGGAAACAATTTAAAGTCTCAAATTATCTGAAGAGAAAGTATGTAAAGGTTCTTCTAAAAGATGTTATTAAGATTTACAATATCTTCATTGGGACATAGTGCAAGACATAAACAGGAGTTTTTTATTGGTGATATTGTACTGGATAGGTGCTTATTCCAAGGGAAACCAGGGAGGATAGTAGCCAAAGGGGGAAAAAATGTAAATGAAGTAGTATAGAAAATGATAACCAACTACTGTTAAGATGATATATGTTTTGACTTTACACAGACTATCATAAAATTTCTTCTAGAATCCAAGGTGAAAATAAAAAAATGAAAAATATCAAGAGGAATATGTCTGTGGATCTATAGGTTAAAATCCTTGCAATATAATGAATAAGAAATGAATCATGATCATGGTCTGATTAAATGGTTTCATTCACTATCCATCAGCAGTTAATATATGAAATTAAAATGAGGTTTCCAGGCTTTTCTGAGTTTCTTTACTCTGACCTGTAAACTGAGCTCTTTTAGGCAGGACTTGTCTTTATTCATAGAATCATAGAATCATAGAATCATAGAATCAACTGGGTTGGAAAAGACCTCCGAGACCATCAAGTCCAACCCTTGGTCCAACACCGCTGTGGTTACTAGACTGTGGCACTAAGTGCCACATCCAGTCTCATCTTAAAAACCTCCAGCAACGGTGAATCCTCCTCCTCCCTGACAGACCATTCCAATGTCTGATTACTCTCTGCAAAAAATTTCTTCCTAATATCCAACCTAAACCTCCCCTGGCAGAGCTTAAGACTGCTCTGCCTGGTACAGTCTTTAGCAAATACTAGTGACTTCTATGAAATTACCTTCAAAAATACTTTTAAATTTTTGATGAATTACCTAATCTTACACATTTTGTACTTGGAAAATGCCATCAAAGAGATTGCATGTCTAAAATAAGTCTCTAAAAACACCTGGCAGCAGCAATCATAATGACTGAATCTTAGAGGAGAATCTTCTGATGGACAGGAGAGTATGGAAAAGTAAATAGACCTCAGAATTGTTTACCTCTTTCCACTCATCAGCACTGTGAGTGAAAGTGAGCTCACCTCGCAAACCAACTGCACATGACAAAAAAGGAGTGAAAATACTTTAAATCCCTTTAGGGGTGAAAATTTTGTTAAAAGGACATAACCCTGGGAATACTCAGATATGAATAAGGGAAGGACATAACCCTGGGAATACTCAGATATGAATAAGGGAAGGGAGGAAAAATGGGAAAGGAGCAAAACAAAAATGGCTCCTGTGCTTGTAATCTAATTTCAGAATACACACAATTAAATGCCTGAGAAATAGATAAGGAGAGAAATTGTAAGACTGATGGCCTGAGCAACTTTCGGCCACCAAAGCTACAGTTCTGCATTAGAATAGACAGACAGGCAGACATATATTTCTCTTCCTTTTGGCCTATGGCTGCCTCTGTAGATCGCATTATTTACTTACAGTAACTGTGTGAACAAAAAATGGGTTATTTGGTATTACAACTGAGCGTTGTAAGATTACTGGCAATGGTAGTCAGCTGGATTTGTAGTCAAAATAGTCATTCATCCAGGAAAGTGAGTGTTACTGACACACACATTTAAAGATCATCATCAAAGTGTTGCTATTTTGTATTATTATTATTTGGGAATTCAGGATGTATTTCATATAGAAAACATACATGAACAGTTGTTATCAATTTCCAATTTCCTCTGGACTAATAAACAGAGTTAAAAAAAATGGCCTTGATTTTAATTTCCAATCCTGTCTCAAATTTGGGTGATGAGCTTAGGATCTTGATAAGTGGATTTTAAAATGAAAGTGTTTTTGAGGATAGACTTTGGTTTAGACTGATCGAGAATAATCAAACAGTTGATTTTTCCTTTATCTTAACTCAGTCCAGGAAAAATCAGAGCTATCAATTTTTTGCTTATCATTCTAGACCCCCTTGTGAAATACTTAAAATCCTCTAAACTGTTCTAGGGTTGGTAGGAAACAGGCAGCACAGCATGGAGATCAGTCTCAAACTGCAGTGAGGAAGGTGTTTCTAGAAAAAACATGACTTCAGAAGACCATGCCTGGTTCCTTTCTTTTCTACCAAGCATACAGTCTACCATTTGTTTCCACAGCTGTTGAACATCTCCTGTAAATCTGAAGCAAAAGGTATATAACATTTTACATTTCAATGAAAAAAAAAATATTTTGTACCCAGAAAACTGTTTTTTTTCCTTTATCTGAACTACTAATCCACTTTTAGCTGGGAATCACATGAAGCAAAAAACTCCATCCCTATGTTCGCACCTGCACCAAGAAATCACAGAAGAACATTCTATTTTCTGAACAAATAATCTCCAATCAAAAATATTAGTGACATGTTAAGGGGAACCATTTAAACATCTTATTGTTTTTGCTACAGGCTACCATGCAGAACAAAAATAATCAGTAGTGTATATAGGTTTCATATCTAGAAGATCAGCTGCACTATTGATATATGTTTTAGATGAATGTTTAGTTTTGGATTATGGTTCCCAGCAGATGATGTAGCAAATGCAAACTGCTGGGACATGTCTGTAATGTTTTATTTTATCCAGTTGAATGTTTCAGAACAGATTCAGATGTTGTTTATAGTTTTTTGTCACAAAGAGAGAATGTCAAAGCCCCAAATTTCTGACTAGGATAAGGGAAGCTTGGCAGAAATTAATTTAATATGTAAGACCTCAGCAGGTTACAATACACACATAAAATGATTGAAGTCATGTAACCAGCAATCAATAATCTATATGGCTGGACTACAGAATTAAGGATTCAGTGAAGGATCACTATCATCGTGCTGAATAAAGCCGTAACCACGCTGCAGTCCTGACAAACAGCCTTGCTAGGTTCTGGTATTAGCAGTTGAACGCAGAGCATGATGGTAATATCTGTGATTTTGGAATTTACTGCATGTTATAAATGAACTGATTGCATACTGAAGAACTGACTGACAGTCTGTACAGTGTCAGAAAGTCCTCAGCCTCAAAATGTAGAACAGCCTTTGTTTTCCACTTTTCTTATCAATGAACAGATGATGGAGTGGTAGAAGGAACAAGCTGGTATAAAAAAGTCTCCTGTATTCTCTTTTAATACATCCTGCTTTGAAAATGTAAGATTATATTGCAGGAAAATAAAACCAGCATTATGACATTGGTTCTGATTGCTGACAAGGTAGATGAGTACATATTTGATGTGTATGCAGCATTCCTCAAGTAGAATAGTATCGTGCCTACTGCATTTGTACTTTCTTATTACAATGCAGAAATGTTAAAATAATGTAACATTGACTATATTTTATCGTCTTATTATAGTAATTATATATATGGCAGCCTGTAGCAATTATATGCCTAGACCTCTCAGATAAAATAAGACTTTCCCTATTTAATACCATGCAAACCCAGAACAGACTTCCCCCAAAGAGATACTCATTATTCGTATATTATTACAATTATTTAATATACTATATGCATATTTTTGTTACTCTTACAAGTGTTATATAAATTGATACAAATTCTTACCCTTACAAGTGTTAATCCTGGCAGGTTTAAAAAACAAATTCATTTGAAACAGTGGTTATGATTTAATCAGTTCTAATTTTATGATTAATTTAGAAGAAAGTAGTCTGATACTAATTCTTTCTGCCCAATCGTTATTAATTTGAGTAGATGCTCTTTTGTACAAAATTATTCTTTTACCATCACCATGGCAAGAAGATTAAATTAACAGAGCGCAATGTAATTGTGATAAAACTTTTATGTTTAAACATATTAATACAAAAAAGGAAAAAGAAACTGAAAACAGACATAAGAAAACTGTAATGTCACTCCATTTTCTTCTTCTTCTGCCTGTTTAAACTTGTATATTATGTTCTGAGTGCCTCTTTATCCCAAAGCATTTATTCAAATGCTTTGTTTGTTGGTTTATTCTTAAATGAGGAAGCAGCCAACATTATTTTGTGTCAGGTAGATTTACTGCAGTAAAGTCAGCTGCAGTGGACACCTTGGATAGCTTCTCTGAATCACTTCTCTCTTCTTCTGACACTGAACATAGGATTAGTTTTCTCCTGGGCATGGAATTCTTCTTCAGGAGCAGACACCACACAGTTTGATGTTAAGGCAATAGAAAACCCCTTTAAGTTCAGGCATAAGTAACAAAACAATCTTGTGGCTTAGGCCTGTGTAATTTCATAGGTTCATAGGGCAAAATCTGGTCATAATTATTAGTAGCAATATTACAGTCACTGCTAATCATAAAGTATTAGCAACAACCATATTATAGGTCCATAACATCATTGTCACTGGAAAGTGCAGTGGTTCACCAGTGAGATACGCACTGCCTCCTTAAAGCCATGGGAGCAAGTTTTGTGTGAAGGACTAAGGAAATATTTTGGAAAATGCACAAACAAAAAGTAAAAAATGCAGAACTCTCTCTGTGCTATTGCATTTACTTGCCACGTACCTTCTTTTCTGATTCTCTATCATTGCCTCTTGCCAGTGCCTACTTTTTCCTGTAATACAGAGTTCACAGGTGCAGTACTGAAATTATCACTCTAAATTCTCATTTCGAAGAAAAGGAAAGGGAGAATAGAGATATTATCTAAAAAGCTTAATCAAATGAGATTAAAAAGCAGACTTCAGTGTCCTGTAAATCTCTGAGATCGAGGACATTTTCAGTGATACAGTGCTGTAACAGCTCTGCTGCACTGTGAATGCCAAAGGACAGCCTTGGGCCAGGACGTGAATTTTAGAACCACACATTAAAGCTACCTCCAGCCAGTGAATCTGAAGCATAAATGTGCCTGTGGAAATCAATGCTGAATCACTCAGTGTTTTCCAAGTTATTTATTTAACATCTGCAGAGTAGGCTAGACTTCAGGCAATGCAAGGTTGCACGTCTAATCCACAACTGAAATGCAGCTTCTGCAAAAGCCACAGAAAATGACCCCAATTCAACTCCAGGCTCACCAGATGTTGGCTCTTTTTCTATTCAAGAACTTGGTTTCAGCTCTGAAATATTAAAGGGCAAATAAGAAATATCTATTTCCCTCTGATACACTCCAGTTTTAAGTACTCTCTTATAATGATTCTTAACACTGATTTCTAATGCATGAAAGGAAGAGCTTGCTCACTGACACTGAATTTACACCTTTTCAATGTAAGAACAGGATCTGGGTCAGAAAACCTGGCAGAATGGATCCTGCTCTTCCTCTATTATATTGATTTAGCTAAATGGCAGTTTGTAAATGGAGAGTGCCACGGCAGTAGCTATGCAGTTGATATCCTCTTAACTTTGACAACTTCTGAATTTGTTTTTCTTCTAAGTAGCTACTGTTCCTTGTATCTTCTGATGCTCATAGGGAATGTACACATGAAAGGACTGGCATTTTGGAATGGTCATAGGCAAATGAGAATGTTTATAACCTGAGTTTTATGATTTAGTTTAATTTTGATTGTTTATTCTGTGCTTAATCCATGGTAAAAAAAAAAGCATATATAATATTTACTGTTTGCTTTCCTTTTATGAACAGAATAAAATAGAATATCTAAATGTAAAACCTGGAATTTTCAGGAGCTGGTTAGAAACAAAAAAGAAACTGCACTACAGGAATTTAGCATTCAAATTTTTTATCAGGCTAACAAGGGAAAACAAATATGCAGTATAGGTGATGTTAACCACTATCATAGCTATGAAGCGATCCTACAGCTCCATCAAAGGAAATACTAAAATTGAGAAAAATATGACCACGGAAGAGAGGGGTTCGCTAAATGTCCATTAAACTATGAGTGTCATTGAAAAGGGAAGAGATTCACTTGTCATTTTCTTCTTGCAGTACAAGAACAAGGGAGCATGAAATGAATCTAGAAGGACTCCGATTCAAAATTCACAGAGGTAATTCTTTCTACATGGAGAAATAGACCTGTGAAACTTAGATCAGAAGAGACAGCAATCATTAGAGTTGATATAAAGTCAAGAGGATACTATATAAGCTCCTGAAAGAGAAAAACGTGCTACAGGTATATATCTAAATATAGCTTATATGTAGTTATTAAACATAAAGGATAAAGCTATAACTGGATTGGTGTATATTTGCTATCCCTGTTGGAAATTCATAGAATCCTAGAATAGTTTGCGTTGGTAGGGACCTTAAAGATCATCTTGTTCCAATGCCCCTGCCACAGACAGGAACACCTTCCATCAGACCAGGTGGTTCAAAGCCTCATCCAACCTGACCTTGAACACTTCCAAGGATGGAGCACTCACAACTTCTCTGGGCAACCTTTTCCAGTGCCTGACCACTGTCACAGTAAAGAATTTTTTCCTAATATCTAATCTAAATCCACCCTCTTTCAATTTAAAGCCATTCCACCTTGTCCTATCACTACATACTCTTGTAAAAACTACCTCTCCATCTTTCTTTTAAGTCCCTTTCAGGTACTGAAAGGTACTTTAAGGTCTCCCTGGAGCTTTCTCTTTTTTTGGCTGAACAGCACAAACTCTCTCAGCCTGTCTTCATAGGAGAGCTGCTCCAGCCCTCTGATAATCTTTGTCACCCTCCTCTAGACTCATTCCAACACATCCATGTCCTTCTTATGTTAGCAGTCCCAGTGCTGGACACAACACTCCAGGTGGGGTCTCATCAGAGCAGAGTAGAGAAGAACAATCCCCTCCCTTGACCTACTGGCCACGCTGCATTTCATGCAGCCCAGGACATGACTGGCTTTTTGGTCTGCAAACACATATTGCCAGTCATTTTGAGCTTCTCATTAACCAACATCCCCTAAGCCCTTCTCCTCGAGACTGCTCTCAATCCATTCACTGCCCAGCCTGTACTTTTGCTTGGGATTACTTGGACCCAGGCGCAGGACCTTGCAATAGCCTTGTTCAAACTCATGACATTCACACAGGCCCACGTCTCAAGCCTGTACAGGTCCCTCAGAATGGCATCCCTTCTCTCCAGTTTTTTGACCGCAAGACTCACCTCGGTGTTGTCAAATAGACAAACATGAAAGGGCTGTAAGTGAGATGTTGGAAAACTTTTTAACACAAGCATAACTAAAGGAAAGAGGGAATTTTATGTATATAGCAAGTTTTATACCCAATAGCTTTTGATCACGAAGTGCTTGTGATCATTGCATGACCAGAAAAAGTCCCTCTGCTCCTGTGTTCTGCTACTAGTGAAATATACACCAACCATTTTATCCTACACAGTGTTGCTCAATCCTGTTCAGTTCTGAAACTTTAACTTTCGACTTACCTGGCAGCACAGATGAATCAGGAGATTCTCCTAGATAAAAAGAGAAGCTGACTGAGAGAAAATGACTTGGTCTCTTTGAAGAAAATAATGTTAGGTTCCAGACTGTCTGTAAATTTTTAATGATGCTTTTAGTAGTTTCTGAAGTTTCATTTCTGAACTCATCTTGAAAAGAAATAATTTCCAGTGACTGTAATGCTCCATCTACAGGGCACGATTGTCCAATTGTTATGTACAGCTCAATTTAAAAATGGCATTATCAATCACTTCTGATTTAGACATGCAGCTAGTTAATGACCATTACAAGAATTTCACAACAAAATTACAGGAAAGACAGCTACATTTTCAGAATTTGAGCTGAATGACAGTAAGCTTCCTACAAATGATGTTTTAGCTGATAACCATGGAGCATTCTGCAGATGGGAGAGCTACGCTAAGAATATGAGTTTTGTGCCCATGACTTTATTTCTTGAGCACTGTCAGCCTGTTTTTAGCTTAAAGAATTATAGTCCCCAACAGAAAACAACATAATGAAAAAATTTTTGAGAAGTCTGAAGTAGCCCTTAGAAATGCCAGCATGACCTCTACAAGGCAGTAAAAATCCTCAAAATAGAACCGTACTCCATAACTACTGGAGAAAAATTCTACTCATTTCCACTCTTCTAAAGTGATAAGATGGAATAGAGATGGCTGGGAGTATTATGCTTACAAAGAACCCTTTATAAGAGCTAATATTCTGAAATAAGAAGGGGGAAGAAAACCTTTCTTGTTTCTTGCCACTCAGCAGTACATTTTCAGGTAGGTAGGTTTTAATTTGATCAGAACTATGCATTCTTTTGTCATGGCACAAAATTGTTGTTCTGGCTTACCACAGTGCTGTCCAAGTCCTGCAAGGGGACCATGATAAAAGAACATGTCATCTCACTCTAGCTAAAAATCCTAAAAAATAATTTTGCTACCATTTTTGCTTCAAGTGTTTTATCACTCTGACTTCAGCCAATAAAATCAGCAGGGTGGAACAGTGCTAGAAACAACCATTTGACAGGGAAGCATAGGTTAGGAGAAGGCATTACAGTTGGACTTGGGGGAATAGTACTGGCATATCGTTAAATCAAGACACACAGGAAGCCCACAGGATGACCACAGCTGAGACTTTGCTATTCAGGATATCTGTGGAAAACCCTGTCTACAGACTGAGGTCTTGCAAAAGGAAAGAGAGATCTTCTTTGAATTCCCTGAGTGATTGAAAACCTCTAAACCTGGGCTTCAGGATAAGAATCAGAGAAGGTCTCTGAAAGTGCTCAGTTGAGTATCCATTGGATGGTTTCTTGACATCAACCTCTCCGGCCTGCAAAACGGAAATGCAAAAACCATACAGCTTCATTCTTTTTGTCCTGTCAAAGAAAAACATCTCCACTCACACTCAGGAGGACAACACATTTTGATCAATTACATTTTTGATAGGAAATTTTTGATAGGAAATGGTGTGCTTTACACAGTGTGTCTTTCTGCCAGTTGTGTCACTGCCACATCAGCCTTAATGTCCTCACACTTTCCAAACACGCTGCGGATCATCCAAAAACAAAATAACAAATACAATTTATTTTGTTTGTTATTTTGTTAATCAGTACAAAGTCAGATAAATGTAAACCAACAACAATGCACTCTGTTTTATAACTTTCAGCCCTGCATTTGACTCTGGTAAATGAAGTACTATATACCACAGTTTATGCAGGATTTATGTTAGGAGCAGATACATAACAATAACAAAACTCCAATGCTGGTGTCTGGGGCTGGATCTCAAAAACAAAAATCATGTCTTACACGCCATGATATGTCACAGGAAATACAGTGGCGGAGGCCAACTGGCATTATATGTGTAACTAAGATACATTATACATTTAAATATTATTTATTTCCAAAGGGGCAAGCACAGGAGCAGCAATATTCCTCAGTTGTCTCATCGTCAGCCAGCTGGATTTCATAGCCACATTATATGTTTAAATCATGCCACCCTAGTAAAACTACTGAACAATCTAAAAATTTTAACTGCAATTTCAGATGTGTTACAAGACCATTATCTTCTGGTTTTAATACGTCTCCTATTATATGCAGTTTTTCAATCAAAACTTCAACAGATATTTACTAATACTCTAAATCCTAGCTCTTAATTAATTAAATTGACTTTTTTTCAGAGACTGTCTGTTGGGTAGGGAGGGAGGGAGAGGGCAGGACCTAGAATGTCACCTGTATTTTGTTTTTAATTATTTTTAAAGACTGAAGACTGTCTTATATTCTCAAGAGAATACACATATTTTATAAAAGAACATAATACGGCACTCTTTAAGGCTTTGCCATTAATGGCAAGGTCAAACATGGTACTTTTTGCTCCATTGATTCAGCAATTCATGACCCAAGTGAGGTCATTGCTTATGCACAGAGCACAATTAAATCAAGGTTAGACAAGTAGGATTCTTTAGTACAAGATAGTGTGCCAGCAGATTACACAGTACTAGGAAATTTGTATTTGAATCGTGCTTTATGAAGACCATCTATTCATGTTCATGAGTGAAAAATACCCTGTAATTTTATCACTATAAATAATTCTGTTTATAGAAAACATGTTAATAACCAAAATGCATAAAATCTAAGGGTGATTTTACATGTACTCCTATAAACATGAAAATAAGCCAAAATTGCTTTGCATGCCGTTTTATGTATTGTTTACACACATTCAAGATAGTCTTTATGTAACAAATGAGCTGGAGTAACTTCACAAGCAAAGTAAATATGTTTTCTAGTCAGAATTTAACCTAAATCTGAACGGTTCCTTTACACAGTAAGAATTTCCTATCTTAATCCTTCCACAAGCACATAGTGTGCAGTCCTTCATGTATATGTATATGCTTAAATAAAGACAAGGCCTTAGCTGAAGTATGACATTTAGACAATGGAGTAAAATAATATCATCCGATGTCAGAAAATTACTAAGATGAGGTTTATTTTTTCCTGACCAAAACCAAATTGATTGTAATTAAAAGCTGATATTTCACTGAGTAAAATAATTAATTGGAAGATTTCCACCTGAATTATTTACTGAATGCTGGCAATGAGTTAGTGTGCTTAAGCTCCCAGAGGGCTACTAAAGCAGAAGGTCCACGGATCAAAGGCATAGTATTCAAACAATTCATGTAGTTTCTTCCAAGTATATTAAGTTTATTTGGTTTGGCAAAAGTCATCATGGAAAAAGACAGTTTTGAGAAGTGACCCGGAAAAAAAAGGAGACGTATCCATCAAATACATAAGCGGGGAGTTCATAGGGAGGATGTAAAGAGGTAAAAAATATAGATAGATTTGTAGAGAGTTGACAAGACACAGGACAAGTATGTGAAAACCCAAGGCTAAACCATGAATGTAAACTGGGCTCACTTCAAGAAATTAGTAGATAATGTTAGTTACTACTGAAAGAAAATCCAACCCATGCAGTTTATGAATGTGACACGTCTGTACATTTTTACAACATTCTTTGTTTTTTACTATTCATTATAATAGTAGACACTGATCCAAACTTGCTGAGATGATACAGGGATGGCATGGTCTAGCTTTATCATTTATATTTACTGAAGTAGATTTACTGGGACCCTGAGACCTGACCAGTGCCTCGGGAACACTGTAGCTACTTCAGGGAGCAGATTACCTGTTCATCATGTCCAGAAACTGAGGTTACGATACCTTCAGCTCTTTAAGAAAGAAATAGAAACTGTTTCCAAGAGACGCAGGGCTGAGTTTGCAAATGTTCCTCTGGTATCTGGATAATATGATATGTTCCAAGCCAGTTTAATTGTCTCTTAAGCATACTGTTATTTCGATTTCCATGTTACATTTAGTGTAATATTTCAGCACCTCTATGCCTGAAGTTGTCTGGTTCTGAATGGAACATTCTTCATTTTGAACCTACTGCCACTTTCAGCTGCAAAGCCACTCCATTTTTTCCCCACCTCTGATCCTAGGCCTGGTGGTACTGGCTCATTCAAAATATGATTGTGACCACACATACATGACGAATTGCAACAGTATTGGCGAGATTTCAGAAAAGACTTGTTCTTAGGACAATAGAATAATTCAAGTTGGAAAGGGCCTTAGGAGGTCTCTAGCCCCCTCCTGCCTAATTTTTTTCTAGTCAGATCTTGAAAATGTTAAAACCTGTTCCAGTGCTTATTTATTCTCATATTGAAAGATTTTCTTTTTCCAGTCTGTACCTCTCCTGTCTTCCTTAAGAACATTGTCTCTTTTTCCCCAACTGTGCACCTGAGAAAAAAAGGCTCGCTCTGTCTTCTTGGTAATCTCTTCTTTAGTATCATAAGGCTGCTCCTAGGTGTCCCCAAATCCATCTCTTCTCCAGTTTGACCAAGCCCAACTCCCCTGGTGCTTCCTCATGGGGCACATGTTCCAGCCTCACCATCTCAGTTGGCACCCCTGAACACCCCAAAGTTCCCAGAACTGTTCCCAGAAGTTCTCCAAATTCCCAAAAGACTGAGAAGATGAAGAAGCAATGCCCTGACTGCTGGAGAAACTGCAGGCTCCAACAGCGGTCAGCAGCCCAAGCAGTGTCCCGAATCCCCTGTGCATGCCCTGCCATATGAATTGCCATGCTGTCTGCCAAGTCCCTGTTTGCAGTTCTCTAGATTGCTGCATTCCCTAAGGATCACTTAAACAGCAAAAGAAAGCCAGACATTGCACTGCGCTCTCTGCATTAGGCTTGCCCCCAAAACCAGGTCCCTTCTTTCCAGACTAGGACTCCCCTCAGATGCCCCTGGGCCGTGCTTCACCCAGATCACAGATGCCATCACCACCTCTGCCTAACCACTCTCCTGGCCATTTTACTGACTTCTGGAAACAACCTAAAGAAGGACTGTTGTGGTTTACACTTCTTGTAAAGAGTTTGCAGACTCTCATTCACAGTACTGTACAGAAGGACAGGCTGTCACTTCTTTCAGATTTCTTGAAAGATTGATTGTCAATGATGCTCAAAGACTTGGTACTGAATACTGGAGGGCTACAAAATAAATTAGTGAAAAAGAAGAAGTTCTGAATACTCATTCTATCACAGAAATGAAACAATTACAGTTGCTTATATTGAGGGTGACAAAGGCCACATCCTAACACCTCATTTTCTCAGATGCATGAGAAAATGAATGCACACAGTAGTGACTCCCTGGTTAAGGTGAATGCATGCATAAAATTACTGTATATCTAGAAATGTACCTTTTTGAAAGGTTTGTTAGAATCTTTATAGCTTTATAGGGGAACAAATCAGACTGATTTCATCAATTTATTTTACAGATTAGTGCCTGGATTATTGCCTGGAGAAAAGGATGCTCAGGGGAGATCCTATCACTGTCCAACTACGTGGAAGGAGGTTGTAGCCAGATAAGGGTTGGCCTTATCTCCCAGGAAACTAGAGACAGGACAAGAGGACATGGCCTCAAGCTGTGCCAGGGGAGGGTCAGGTTGGACATTAGGAAGAATTTTCTTATGGATAGGGTTGTCAAGCATTGGAATGGGCTGCCCAGGAACGTGGTGGAGTCACAATCCCTGGAGGTGTTCAAGAAACAACTGAATGAGGCACTTGGTGCTATGGTCTTATTGACAAGGTGGTGATAGTCAAAAGCTGGACTTGATGATCTTGGAGGTCTTTTCCAACATAAATAATTCTGTGATTCTTTGATTATCTTTCACTTGTTCATCATGTTTCTACTTGTACAAATGCACATAAATGCTCACCTAAAGTGTCCTGGAGATTCTGTTAATAAAGCTTTACCTCAAAATGTCCAGTTCAAATAGTCTGGTGATACTTAAACAACAAACTATTTTAAAATGATTATGTGTTTTAAAAAAATAAATTAAAGGAATGTTCTTCTCTTTTTTTATCTTCTTTTTTCTTTTTCTACTTATAAGTCATACCAAAACTCTAGGATATGAATCAGAAAGAATAAGGAAAAGGAATTGTCAATTTTGGAAACTCTTGCAACTTGCATTTAATTGGCAAACCTTTAGATCTTCTTCGCTTTATACAAGTAATATTGTCCTTTCACGCTGAATTAAACTGACCAGGACATGTGATATGTTTTGTGACATGTATGTGCAACCGTTCTCAGACAAAGCACATAGGATTGCATAGATGTAGAACACTCAAAAATTTTAAAACAGCAACAACAACAACAAATCAGTGTATTATGAATGCTTCCTAGGGCCCTGTTTTAGTTTGACAATTGAAAAAAAAATAAAAAAGGATAACCAATTTCATGTTGGTCTCTGTGCTTAAATTTACAGAATGTTTCCCTACCTTACTGCTTGAAGACTCTTTTACTACACTGTTATTAAATGTGTAATAAACAGCCAAGGTCAAGGTAATGAAAGTAGGTATGTAGATGCTATTGTTTTATGAAAACATAAAGAAGAAGACTATCAGTTGGGGCCAAAGCTGACTATATCTTGACACTTTTCACAGATACTGAGATATTAATATTATCTTGCAGTGCAATAGAGCCTTTTTACGACAAACCCTTGCAGTTTATAAATATACATTTCACCCACCTCAGTCTAGTTTTGACAATTAATTGTTTTCTTCAACACCACTGTAGTTTAGTGAGGAGTGTCCGTGTTGTTGATAAAATGTTAGCGCTATATTCACTCTGCTGCTAAATAAGGAAATACAAGTTTATGAAAATGCTACAGTATTTATCATCTGTTGTTTCAGAGCCAAAGCAAGTTAGCAAACACTGTTCTTAAAGGTGTGTTGACATTATCAATGTTGTTAGTGCAGAAAATAGCCCATAAAGGAAACAAAGACAGCTTGACCAGTGCTTTACCTCATTCTTCTGCCAAGTGGAACAGTACAGAAGCAACAGAGACAAAAAGTTGTCCTCAGGCTTCTGACCACAGCAGAGTTCTGCTGGCCATGGGGATAGTGTCAGTGTAGAGTCTACTTTCACCTTTACTGTAGATGTTGGTTTGTAATTCCCTCAGCCTCTGAAAAATGACAGCATCAGCTAGGCAAAAGATATCACCCAGGTGGCACCAAATACAAACAATGGCTTAATATTTAATGAATTGCAAGATGCCTATTACCACTGATATGTCAGCAAGCAGGATGTCAAAAAGCAGGAAAAATTTTATTAGATTAACATTTTGTGCTCTGTGTGTGGTGACAGTTGCCAGCTTTTCCTCCATTCCTGGCAGGTGCCAGGAGCCAGGCCACACTTAGCTTTCATGGCTCCCACGTGTGTGTACAAGACAGTCCCATTCATTTCAGCAGCCAGTGGTAGGGGTGTCTCTTCTATTTGGCACTTCTTTAATGTTAGTGATAAAATAATACATATGTTCAGACTAGATATAAAGAAAACCTTTTCTTCTTTTTCTATAATGGTGGTAAAACACTGAAACAGGTTGCCCAGAGAAGGGTAGAAGCTCCCATCCCCAGAACATTTGAGACTGGGTTGGATGAGGCTCTGAGCAACCTGATCTAGTTGAAGGTATCCCTGCTCATATTGGACTAGATGACCTTTAGGTCCCTTCCAACCCATATTATTCTATGATTCTATGTTTGCAAGTAACATCCATGCTATCACCATCTGATTATGTTATAACATTAGTTGGAATAATATGTGGTTGTAGTTATGAAATGGAGAAAACAGTGAAGTGTGAGTAATGTGTATAACCCTCACATTTATGTGCAGACACAGCCCCAAAAAGGGTGTATGTCAAGGGCTGACCTGAAAGAAAAAACATGTATAGAAGAGGAAGAAAGCAACATACCTACCAATATTAGGTAACATAAACCTTGCAGGTTTTACCTTGGTTCCTACTATTTCTCTTTCATTTCTCAGTTGGAAAAAGAAGAAAAAAAGAATATTTCCTGTCATTAAGAGATTCCAGACCCCAGCAAGATTTATGATCCACTTTCTCAAACACTCTTCTCACATACTTTCCTTATCATTTGTTTCTCAGAATACCTGTGGTTTTGCAAATCACTATTAATGCCTGAAAAATTCCCCTAAAGCTAAAGGCAGTCAAGGATAGCTGCTGAATGGTGATGCAAAGGGCTGGCTGGCTGGGTAGGAGAAACACCAGCCAGAAGATCGGGTAAAAGATAAAAAAGGAAAGGAAAAAGACTTTTTCACCCACTCAGAAGAAGGTAGCAGAAGGAAAGAATTACAACCACAGCAAACCTGCTTGTAGCAGGAGTTTTCTGTCTTTGGCAGGTAGTGCCATTAGTGCCTAAAAAATTTCCTGTTCCTATTTTCCTTTCTACAAAATTCAATCACATTTCCACATTTTCCAGTCATGATACTGATGTTCTGGCAGACTCAAAGATGAAGGCATGACCTGGTTAACAGCAATCATAATACTTTGTTTTATTTTACATCTCAAAATGGAGTGAAAATATAAGTGACCTGAACTGATGGATACAAAAATAGTAAAGTGGGGAAGGGAGATTTGATTTCTATCTGTGCAATGCTCCATTAAGAAAACAGAATGCTTCATTGTATGTGTATTGCCTACCCCACATCCAAAGCAGTCAGCCTTGCTTTTACTTGCTAATACGTACCTTGCAAATATTTATAACTTCATTTCCTACCTAGCTGTCTTATTCAATCTCTCAGTTAGTGTTATCAGATCCAAAGAGTTTGGCAAACTAAGCTGCCATCAAGAAACTGAAAACAGCAGCTCAAATGCAGGAGCTGAAAACACACTGTTATCTTTTGACCTAAGAAGTACCTCACACACTTCAGTGAATAAGGGTTCCCCAGAAAAGCCCAGCCTCTAAAATCACAAAATATGTAGCCTGACAAGTTGTCTAAATCATAAATGTAATCATACTTGAACATTTATTTCTCCTCATATAGGGTTTTGCAAATCACTATTAATGCCTTTCACTCAGTGGAAATGAAGAGGGCATCATCCATCCTTTGTGTATGTGTCCATACTGTGCATATGCTTATGGAGGTATCACTAGAGCTTGTGCAGTTATAATAGAACCAACACAGCCTATCGAGCTCATACCAGTAATACTGAAGGCAAGACTAGTGGCTGCCAAGGTGGCCAAGGTTAGTTGTTTTCATATGAAGACAGGCTGAGAGAGTTGGGGTTGTACAGCCTGGAGAAGAACAAGCTTCAGGGAGACCTTATAGCACCTTTCAGTACCTGAAGGAGCCTAGAAGAAAGCTGGAGAGGGACTTTGCACATGAACAGATAGTGATAGGACAAGGAATAATGGTTTTAAATTGAACTAAGGTAGGTTTAGGGTTTAGATATGAGGAAGAAATCCTTCATTGTGAGGGTGGTTAGGCACTGAAATAGTTTGCCCAGAAAAGCTGTGGATGCTGCATCCCTGGAAGTGTTCAAGCCCAGGTTAAATGGGATTTTGAGCAACCTGATCTAGTGTAAGGTGTCTTTAAGGTCCTGTCCAACCCAAACCATCCTATGATGCTATGACTTGATGCTGTTGAATACACTAGGACTTTACTTCAATGATTATATGTTGTTTACATGCAGGGGAACTAGATGAAGCCTGTTTGGGTTCTTTTACAGTGTAGTACTAATTGCTTTGTGGACTCACACATGACCTGGTAGTGGTCTGAAGAATTAAAACATGGGAGCAGATGGGCCAGAGCTTTTCCTGTTAATGCTGCTGACACCCAGTCGAGTTGGCTGTCTACACGTCCTGAAACCCTCAGTCACTCCCTTGTCTACTCATTTGCCAAAACTATAATTCCTGTGTGGGGCCCAGTAAGTTCTGGGAAGGTTTATGACCTTGGGCTTCATGATGATGGAACTGGTGGTACACCTGAAGAACTAGGCTGGCCCTGGAAGCAGAGAACTGGGTTTGCTTGATGTTGCACCTCCGCCCATACCCATACAAGTGAGCTGAGCATCCCATCCTTATATCTGATGGATAGCTGTATAGAATTCTAGCTGTAGATCACAACACACTGCACAATATGCAGAGACTAATGATACATTTAAAGATAAAGAATGTAAAAGCATAATATCAATCTTAAATAACCAACATAAATGAATATAAGGAAGAAAAAATACCAAAGCAAAGATATGTTATTTCAGTCATAAATAGACTATGTTTTTTTGCATACTTGAATTTTATTGTTATGACTAACAAGAGACGAGGGCAAGAACAGATATACTTGTTTTGCCACATGGTAGTTTTTTTACCATTTGAGCCCATGTAGCAAGAGACCTGCAACCAGGACCGTGACACTCATCAGATGAGAGGATATGAGTCAGTTGAGACTTATGGAAAAGATGCTGAAAGCAATATATCCTTTATTTGGTCAGATACACAAATGGGAAAAAAAAATGACTACCAACCTCCCCTTCTCAGATTCAAAACTGGAAAACTTGCTAGACTCATTTTATCTTGTCAGTGTGTAAAACACCTACATACTCTCATGATTACACACACACAAACAGACTGCAAAACCAGCTGCAGTTAACATTTGTTGAACTGATGACTTCCACAGCTTCTCCTGTGAGCATAATTTAATTTGTTTTATTACTTTTGCCTACAGCTCTAACCAGGTTATTTTTCAAGGCTAACAAAATAAAGGAAATAGAAGATTGCAAAAACATTTAATCTAAGTTTTTGAAGGTCTTACTGTTCGTGAGATGAATATGTAGGCGAGGGATTTTGGAAGATGGTGTGCATTAGCTGACATTACACATTCTGGAATATCGAAGAATTTGGCACAATAATTTAAAGTGTGCTTTGTACAAATGCCTAGCAGGAAAAGATCTTTTTGGCTACATGGGAACTGAGGCATAGACAGCATTTCTCAGAACTAAGCTGTCTTTTGGACACAACTGAGGTGAAGCAGTTTTCATAAGACTTAATACTCCCCTTATATGTTCTTCACTGTCAGCAGCAAAATCCTTACAGACAACTTAAGATTTTATAAAGGAAAAAATACATTCTATTCTGTAACATGTATACCAATCTTCTGTATGGGGTGTCTCAGTCTGTGAAAAAAATTGTTTTCTTGTGGCTTCTGTTGTGTGCTGTTGAAAGCTAAAAGAAGCCCAGTTCTCTAATACACAACTTGACTTAGAGAAACGTGCAAATGCAAAACCAGGTCATTTGTAGGAAGAAGAACCAAAAGAAGAAAAAAATTCCAACTATTTCCTTTGGCAAAAGAAGGGAAAGGAGAACTAAACTGGCTGTTAAGCCACAAAAGGCCCCTTAACAGAATCATTAAAAAGGGGATGATGAATATAGTATTTCTTCACTTTGGAAAAAAAACTTATAAAAATCAAATTTAAAAGGCAGTAATCATAAAAAAAGTTGGAGAACTTACTTCTGACAAGGTCTTATTATTCAGCAATAGTATTCAATTCTTTGCTCAAACATCAATTTCTCAATCTAATATTTCAATCTAATATTTAAAATACCTTTTTAGTGGATCTCTGAGAATTGTCAGTGCAATTTAAAAAAACCCAAACCAGTAATGGAATATTAAGGAGGAAGAACACCCTGTATGATTTACAGTCACAAATAATTCTGCCAACTTCCAGGTTCATCAATCACAATTTCATTAATTATTTTGGTGGCTCAATTCTTCCCAGGACCTTAATTACAGAATTTTAATTTGTTACTTTCCCAGAACTCTTCTATCCAGGAAAACAAAGGAGGTGTGAACTTTCCTGCCAGCCCACATCAAAGGCTGGTCATCCTTTTCTCATTCAGCAAGGCAGGAAAATCAGCTCCACTAATATTATCATTAGGCTTAATTCTCACAGAAAAGTATCTTCAGCATGTGGATGGCTCAGAGATTCTGAACAATATCAGGTACAATCAAACCATTGGGTGTCACCCAAATAACTAGACATAGCCAGCAGAATTTAACTGAGTACCAGTCATTTTCTTTTCAGAAGAAGGATCTTTCTGGTTTGCACTGATAGATCTGTTTCCCTTTGACATCTTGAGTTCCGTCTTCCCTCTCCTTTGTGTTCCTCCATTAGAGATAACTTCACCCTAGTATAATATTTCTGGGTAGAAAATAGGTAGAAATAGAAAATAGCTAGAGAATAGTTGTTTTTTTCTACAAAACTGTATATCACATGAATTATTGAAAATTGATTTCTAATATTCTTTTTCTTGGAGATTTTTTAGGTGAAAAGAAGTACTCAGTATTCCTACTTTTTCATGGATGACAGAAACAAAGGAGCAGTCAAAAAACTTATGTAGCCACTGACTAGTTTCAAAGACATTAGAGAAAACAAAAATTTCATGGCTAGTCTTCACGAACGAAGATTAGGGAAGGACTGTACCCACGCTTGCTACAAGCACGTTGATGGCTAAAAAGGCCAATGCAAGATAGACAAGTCCAGTTGCAAAGGGCACAGCAGAAAGTCTCCTTAGGCGGTATGGGCAAGACTCAATTCTTTCTGCGTTGTCCTTTCTCCTCAGAAATGATTCTGCGTGCGTTCTCAAAAGAAGCAGCAGCATTATAAACAGTGTGTCTCCATGTCTCCCGATTGGAGGCCAGAGTAGACCAATGATGATGATCAAAACCAAACAAACAAATTTAAAAAAAAATATTAAAAAAACACCAAAAATTTAGCATATGTACAAATCTACAAGTATACATAAATATTGTGGCACATTTTGGAGATATACCTAGTTGAGAATCACTGAGTATAGATTCAATGAAGGAGGCACTACATCAATTCAGGACATACTGAATGACAAATAATGAGGCTGAACCAGCAGATACTAGTATGAAAATATCAGCAACAGATTTTTTTACATCAGAATTCTACCCCACTGTTAAATATAACACAAGCACCATGATAAAACTTTGAAGTGAAATAAAGCTTCTAGGATAATTTTACAACTTCTCACAACTTCCTTAAGTCCCTAAATCACCAGGAAACCCAGGCATGGCTTTAGTTTTCTGCACGGCATCGAAATGTGCCATGGTACATCCCTGTCCTAGTTTCTGAGTCATGCCGTGGCTCCCTTTCTGTCCTCGCTGCTGTCTCCAACAGAAAGAAGTGTACAGGTGAGTTCAATGTCTCATCCTGACACGAATTCAGAATGTATTTAGAGTGCACAAACCAACTGGAAGATTATTCTGGACCCCATAGGTTAGGTGTATCTTCGCTGATCAGCTGATCAACCTTTCACGATAGCCTGATACATTTCCCTCTATTGATAACTTGGATGTTATATATGCTGTGGGCTTGATGCAGAAGCCCTTCAGTTGTAATAACAGAAATGTGATGCTATTAGACAAACTTTACATAGCAAAGAGTAACAAATTCTCCACCAGTGCAATACTGTGGCAATTGCATTTGCAGTATATTGCAATTCTACTTGTCCTGTGTTATATATATCTGTATATGTAGCCTAAGTAATTGTATTATATGTTCATATATATAAGCTATCTATATATGCTCTATATACCCACACCATATAACCTCTTTAAAGAAAAACAAGGTTTCATTTGTCTCCATTCAAGTTTATCCTGTAGACATCACCTTGTACCTTCCCCACTAGGGCAATCACAGAACCACAAGATCACAGAATAATTTAGGAAGCCACCCAGTCCAAGCCCCTAAACTTGTTCAGTTGAGTTTTGGACACCTCCAAGAATGGAGAACCCACAGCCTCTAAGAGAAAATGGTCTGATATTTAAAAAATAAAAAATTCAACCAGAATTTTTCAGGTTCTAGTTCATGTCTGCAACTTCTCTTCCTATCCTTGTGCACATCCAAGAAGAGTCCAACTCTGTCTTCCTGATATTCTCTGATAGGTAATTGTAGATAGCAATAAGGTTTCCTTTTGGTTTCTCTTTTCCAGGCTGAACAAACATGACTTGCTCAGTCTCTTGTATGTTCAGTACTCCAGCTCCCTGACCAGTTTGCATGTCTTACTTGTACTGGGGAGGCCAGAACTGGACACAGCCCTCCAGAC
The DNA here is from genome assembly GCA_013399855.1 of Oxyruncus cristatus. Lineage (NCBI taxonomy): Eukaryota > Metazoa > Chordata > Aves > Passeriformes > Cotingidae > Oxyruncus > Oxyruncus cristatus. Next base: position 996,628 of record VXAY01007484.1, on the reverse strand, counting down.
TTGTCCAACTGGGGCAAGTGGAAGTGTGATTCCCTATATTCCCTGGGAACACTCTCATACAGCCTGAGATGATGTTGGCCTTCTTTGCTTCAAGGGCAGTATCTCTCATGAGGACAACATCATTCCCAAGGGTGTTTTTTTATGTGATAGCCTTGGGTTTGGTTTTATTTAATCAATGCATCTTCATATTTTTTCATCAAATATTTATCCCAGTCCGGGTGAAATGGAACTGTACAAGAGTTGTCATTTCATACCAAGAGAGCAAAGACATTTAGAAAGTTTTCCAGTTTGATCACAACAGACAAAAAAGTGCATTTGTACTCAATATTTCAAAAAAAAAATTAATTAATGAATATTCCTGATTCTGTGATTTGGGCAGGGCCTTAGTCTATATCCTCAACAGCCAATACATCCTGTTAAAAGATTTCAGACCTCCTGCAAGGTATTTTTTTCTTCTTTTTTTTCCCCTTCTGATGAGTAAAACATATAGGAATTATTAAAATTAGAATAATCCAGTCAGCCAATCATCCAAAAAGGAAGTAAAATAATTTCCATTCCAGTACACCTATTTTTTCAACGTAGTGACCCCTGCCACATCATCACTAGTCTATAACTTATGTTTCCATAGTCAGCAAGCTGCTTTTTCACATCTCCAAGTGGGTGAGCTGTTATAAAGACCACACTATGCAATATTTAAAATAAAAAGGCAACTGTAGCCTCCAACAAAGACATGGGTGGTTTCGTTTAGATCAAATTCAAGACAATCACCTTTGATATGAAAGTGCAGATTCTAGTGACAATAATTTCTTACCTATTTAAAATGACAAAGGTGGTATAAGAAAAAACTATTTTCACAACTGCCACAAAGTGTTATAAATTCAAAACTCAGACCATAGTCTACACTGAGCCATCACTAGACTGAAAGAATAACAAGGAAAAATTTCAAGTCTGCTCCCTTTGTTGCATTTTCTTACTGTTATGATAGATTAAATTACCTCTTGATTACTTCCTCCTTGTCCTCATAATTCATGCATTCTTGATTGTACAGGGTCTGAGAGTGATAAACATGTAAAAACCAACTGCAAGCCTTAATTCACAATTTTAATTTTGTCCTTAAAAGCTATGTTTAATCCTTCTGTCTGGCTCCCTCCTGAACAGTGTACACATCTACTGAGTCACTATGTCACATCTTTAATATCAGTCATCATTTAGAAAAAATAACAACTGCTGCTTTTTCATGGGTCAGGACAGCAGTTCTAGTGCTGTGACCTGGTTCTTACTTTTGTAATTGCATTCTGTACTCTTTGAAAGCTTTTTAATGTACTGGTGAAATGGAACATTCTTAATATCATTTCTGAACAACTGCTAATGCTTTGGAACATTTACTGGCTGAGGTTTATACCAGAGATAGACATCTTTTCTGATGAGTGAAGTCCTGCATTAGTAACAGAAAGCATGATAAATGTATCAGTCTATGAGAGGTATCTAAATATGTCAGTCCAATTTTCTGTTTTAAGATTGAATTTGTATTTACATTTTACTTACTCAAAAACTGTTTTTGTTTTGATTTCATAATGATGCCCAAAGCACAGAGTTGTGGTTCCAATTCAGAGTTCCTTTAGGATCAGACATGATGGCTTTGGTCATGCTCATTTCCCTCATTTCTTTGTAAAAGGATAAATATAACTAGGCACATGAAAAAATAAAGTATTTTTTAAACATCATGTATTACACTGGAAATTTCAACATTAATTTTCCAGATTATAGATGATTTTGATAACTTTCATATCAAACACACCAGCTTCTCATCATGGTTTTTATATTTCATCTGTTGTGATAGAACCCCTTCACCCAAATACGGTGTTGATCACTGTATTGTTAATTAAAAATAAGGACTGAGCAATGTGTTTTGAAAGACCTGAGAAAGAGGACTGAGTTGAGAAAGCAAGCACTGTGAAGAAATTAAGCAAATATAGCTCAAGGCAGAATGTTTAACACACAGTCCAGGATTTATACCAGTTTAGTTTAGACAGCCTTCTCATCTTTTAGAAGATCCTATTTAATTCAAGTGGTGATCTCTTATTTTTTGTATACCATACAAGTTTCACTATTGATTTTGTTTATAAAGGGCATGCAGTAATGTCAAAATTCAGTGATGAAATTTAATTTGCTCTGATTCACTTAAGAACCTGAGCAACCATGATTCCACAGCTGTATATCTTCCCTTCACTTCCTGTTGTTTAATATTCCACATCCAAAACACTGCCGAGCAGGCTTGTGGCTTAAATCTAGCTTGTGTCTTAAATCTAGCTTTTCTTTTTTTCCCTTTTTTTCTTTTTTTTCTTTTTTTTTTCTTTTTTTTTTCTTTTTTTCTTTTTTCTTTTTTTTTCTTTTTTTCTTTTTTTTTCTTTTTTTTTTCTTTTTTCTTTTTTTTTTTCTTTTTTCTTTTTTTCCTTTTTTTTTCCTTTTTTTTCTTTTTTTTTAATTTAATAGTGAGTAATAAATTAAAATCTGCTGAGGTTTAAGTTAAGCGTTTGCATAACGAATCTCCACTTCTGGGTTTCTTGACCATCTTTTTGCTGCTCTCAATTCAGAGTCATGCTCCCTTTCCCAAGAATTCAGAATAACTTAGCTCTTTTCAGTCAGTCAACTCTGAAATATTGTTTTTTCCTGACACTTTGAGAGCAATATACTATTTAAACAAGTATCCAGACCCAAAGGTACAAATGTGAGACTCTTTTAGGCTTCCTGGGAAACAATGACCTGGCATTTATTATCCTCAAATGACATTCTCTAATGGAACTTTAGAACTGGGAGAATTAAAGAATATTGGTCCTTTGACAGTTTTTAAACTTGAATTCCTGCACTGGATCTCACACAGCCATGCTGATTGATGGCATTCAACTATCTGATGTAAAACTCAGAGTCTAACATTCCATTACTTTAATAATTGGTCAATTCAAAATCAAATGACAATACTTTGAGTAGATTTTATTGTTACACAGCATCTGGATAGAACTTCACCTTTCAAAAGGTGACAGACTTCTACCTCAGTCTTTGCTTAATTTTCACATCGCAGGGCATTTTCCTTTGCATCTTAGTATTTCTGCTCAGAATTGCTGAACATATGGACACCTTCACAACTAATCCTCATACAGAGGCAGAGTAAATCTTCATCTTGATAACTGTTTTCCTCAAATGGTACTGCAGAATTTAAAAAAAAAAAAAAAATTATTATTTAAAATTTTCCAGTGAGAAAATTGGATCAATTAAATATAAAGACAGAAAACACTGTCACAAATGATCTGCAAAACCCAGCCAAGAATGTCAACATGCAGCAGAGCAAAATACGACAGTTGTTTCAACCAACAAAAAATCTGAAGAACTATTTTGCTACAGTAACATATCTTATGATGACACAGAAAGACCAGAAGGCTGTTCAGATGAACGCTTGGAAGCAATGTAAAGTTTTATGCCTGGTTGAAACTAGAAAATTACTATCCACCCACAGGAGGTCCTGTATTTGTGCATGCACAGTTTTTTATAAATTGTTAGGAAAATGGATTTTTCACAGACCTATAAGTTTTCAAGAAGCAAATAATTAATGCATAGAAAAGATACTAACTATTGTACAATACAAACTACTTATATTCTATCTTAACAAAAATTATGTTCTTATAGTAATGTGTAACTATAGCACAATTTGATTTATCTGCTGTTTAATTTAGTGTATTTGAACCAAGTAAATTGGTGAAATCATCAAAGAGAATACTGTGAGAAGTCACAGGAGAAGGAGACATGAAGAAAAACTGGACAATTTCTGATTTTAAAGAATTTAATGATGATGACTTAAGAGTTAGTCTTTACATTCTGGACTCAAATTTAAGATAACAATGTGTCCAAGAAAGAGCAAATAAAAGCTAAATGGAGATCAGTGTTACAACAGGAAGTTTAGATAAGAACTACATGGAGATCTAATGTGTTCCAAGGAGAGCCTAGATACACAGTGAATATGACTCATTCGATGTATAATCCAGAGCCTAACTCCTGCCTGTTGATATAGCTCCAAGTTCTCATAGAAGGATTTTTAATTATGCAGCTCATTCTTGTACAGAAAGGAGTTTGGTCTGACCCTTAGTTATGTTATTCTTTAAACAAATTCATTTTAACACAGAAGCTGTCAAAGGTAAGCAGACATAGAAAATATTTATGCCATTTTAAAATGTAAGTATTCGTGTAAAACCTTCCTCTCATTTTAAGAGACTGAGCAGGCTCGCATCTGATGCAATAAAGTTTCACAGCAGAGGTACAATGTGTTGCAACTTAATGCACAAGCAATGCCTTGGAAGGCATATTTGTGCTTCTCTTTTTTCATGGAATACATGGCAGATGAATATTTTACTACAAAGTTGGATTTTGCAGAATGATAAAACAATTTTTGAGATTTATTCTATAGCAACAATTATACAGGTTTTACCGTGTGGAAGGGCCATATGTATTTTGGAAAAGTAAATGTATGTTTTGGAAGTTTGAATAATTTTATTGCTGAGCTCTAATTAGGAAATAAAATGCAAAGTGATATAATTAAAGCAAGAGCCCCCAAAATTTCTAATTCTATGGCATCAATGCAAAGCAATTCTCTTTTTTTTTGCTATAGGTCATATTATGGTTATTAAGTTCACATGATCTTCTAGTATAAAATATTAAGAGATCTATCAGTTTTGACCCCTCTTTTGGCACCCAAAAGTAATCAAACTGAAGTCAGTTCACCTGCAGAAATGTGAAAAAGCAACATGCCCACACCTGGGGTCCCAGACCACTTAAATTCCTGTGAAGGATGAATCAGACAAATGTTGGCACTCAAGTCTCTTCAAGTGCTTTGACCACCCTATTCTGGAGCATAAACCAACTCTGTCTGGGTTTACAGGAAGTTTACTGTTCCCTCCCTCCTGTTGCACAAAAGCTTGTGCAAGAAGCATGCAGATAGGTATGGGCACTTGGGCTTCTCTCTTTTCCTAAAGTACATCCTCAAATACAATCTGCATAGTTTGTCAGAGGAGGACAGACCCAGAACAACATGTAGGATGAGAGAGAAAGAGTAAATAAAAATACCTGGAACTCCCTAAGAAACAAATCTCTTTGGAAACTTATTACGAAGTGGATGGAGTTCTACGCAAGGTTTTAGTCTCCATGTATAGTGATGGAATACAGCAAGAAAAGAAACTGAGAATATTTTTTATATGTTTGATACAACATTTAGCCATTTCCAATTAATTTTGGGATAGCTAAGTATGATGCAACTTTTTAATGCTGTATTTCTTATAGAAATTAATATATGCCCTGAACAAAAAGTTATGAAAAGAAACTGATAATTCAGAGCAGTTTGTGAATATTCCAAGACCAAAGAGCCAGCTTTGGAGTTTCATGGGACAACCACGTCCCTATTGGGCAATTAGACCTTGAATAGAAAGAGGAAGAAAAACTTTGGAATACAATCAGTAAATGGAAGATTAAGCCTTGCTAAAATATTTTGAATTTGTATAGGAAGGATGTCTCTTATGAAATTGAAGTCGGCAGCAAAGGCTGCATGAAAGTAAAAGCAAATTATGCCTACTTCCACTTACAGTGTGGCTCAGGTTCAAGATCAGTCCTATTTCATTCAGCTTCTGAATTCTTAAGAAAATGCCACAGTTATGTGGAACCCTTGTTTCATCTTTTTGTTAAATACCATTTTCATTTCAATTTGTATCTCCAAATTTACGTATATATGTCCTGAGGTTCTATCCAGTTGTTATCTTATTTTCTCTGACTACTTAGGAAACACAATTGGATCGGGATATTAGTTTTAATACTTCTGAAAATCTTTTGTCTACTTCTTCCTGAATTTCAGAGATGCCAACAGCTGTTTATTATCACTGATTGCAACTTCCTACTCTCCAGCCAGCAAACAAAACTTGCTGCAATATATTGACTATCATGAATGTTAAACTGCTGGGAGTCATCTTTGTCCTGAGGCTAAACAACAGCAACAAAACCACATTGAGGAAGATGACGGGTTTGGGTAAAGGTTCCCCAGCTAGGCCTGGAGGGAAGTGTAGCATGTGCCTTTTGACACCTTGAGGTGATGCATTCATTGAAAGACAAAGGACAAAATATTTGAGAAAGGTTTTGAGGATGTCATCCATCAAGCAATAACATTCTCTGTGGGACATAAAACCAGAAAGCTTCTCTCTTTTTTCTTTTTTTCATGCCTCATGCTTCTGCTTATTTGCTCAGCTACAAGTGTATTGTATTCTGCAGTTCAGTGAGAGTTAGCCAAAGTATAAACAGACAAGAACAATAAATAAAATATATTACTTCTGTACCAGAAGTATTTATCACCTTCGCAACTATAACTCATCTGTTTTGCCCCTTTGGAGAACTTATAAAGATAAAAGTGTCTCAGAGCCCACTACGCCTCCCATATCAATATTATCCCTGTGTCAACTTTAGCACCTGAGAGCAAGAAGTGTACCATGCACCATGATTAGCTTCCTTTCCCTTATGTCCTTTTATAACTCTATTGCTTACTTTCTTTGTCATATACCTTGCTGTTTGCCAATCCCTTTTGCATTTACATTTCTTCCAATACACCCTTGTATTTTTTTGATAGCTTTTAGTAAATCTGATGGTTTACCTTAAACTAAGAAAAGACCTGATAACAGAGCAAAGAGATTAATTACATTGTGGCATGCCTTTCCTTAGAGGAAAAGCAAGTATGCCTACAGCACAGTTTCTGAAACTATGATTCCTATAATATTTTCAATTATTGCAGTAGAGCACATTGATACTGCATTTTAAGGGTTTAAGACTAAATTCAGACTTCTTCATGTAGATGTCAACATTACACTGCTGAAAAATCATGGCTTTTAGAGTGCTTCAGATCACAGAAGTCCTTTATGTCTTTAATAAAACACTAAGTGTCTCTGAAGAGCTCCAGAAAATGGTCCCTAGAGACATCTATGACTCTTACCTGACTACAGAAACCTGATCACCTGGCTTAGATGTGAGCATTTACCATCAAATCACATCCCTGATGCTGAGTGCTTCCATGACTTAGCTGGTACTTCAAAATCATGATCTCTGAGAAGTGCATATTTAATGTCTGCTGGGATCCTAATTTAAGCAAGCTTTAGCCCATAACCAGGGGTCTACATTTTTACAGGATAGTAAAGCAATCAGAGAAATACATAGCTCCAAAACCTGTAACATAACAATAATGTGCTATTATTTACATGACACTGTTATGTTTTAATCCTCTACACCACATGATGAAAACGTGGGGGCTTTTCACAGTGGAGAAATTGCAAAATGCAATTACAGAGGTCTACTTGTTTTAAGTAAAAATGTTTTTTCTGTGATAGAAGCAAAAGCCTCTAAGCCTCTTCTTATGCAAGCTGCTTTTTCTTTTTTTGACCACGAGCTCATAAGCTATTTGAAGAAGATAGTCTCTCCTTCTCTCTGTTTACAAAAAGTGAATCACATTTTTGGTTGTACTATATCCTAAACAGTGATAGCACAAAATTTGAGGCATTCATTGACTGTGGAAAAAAAGCCCCATTATTTTTAACTTCTAAGTTCTGCTTTCCAACAGGCTGTGTAGAACAATACTGAGGTCATTATAAGTAAAGTCTGTATGGACACTAACTTTATGGCTCTGTTTATATGTAGCACTCTTGATACACAAAAGGAACACTGTAGTCTGAGAACGGGAACTTAGATTTTGTTGACTTTCATGCCATGATTCAAGAGTTTTTAAGAAAATGTCATAATAGAAAAGGTTTGTGATTTTGATCTTTGTAGTGTTCTAGGAGGCTGCGTATTTGTCTTGTTTCTCACCCAACATTTTTTGGTTTTATTTAAGCCAATAACATTAGCAATATTTCAAAGGATCTATCAAAAATTTTTACTGCTTTAAAGTGTACAATTGAATGGCCAAACAAATGCTTAGGAACTTCTTAAAAGTTAAGTGCAAATCTACAGCATTACAATGAGAGTTCTCACTATAATTCTATTGCTATTCTTGTTGACATTTTATGTAGGAATGGTGCTGCAAAGCAAGACAGACAAGAGGTTTTGTTAAGTGCAGCTTTTACTCATCCACATTTTTTGAACAGAGCAAGAAAACAGACACAAATTATTTGAGGTCTCCAATACATTTTCAAGTTCTGACTGAATTTTAAAAAATGCAAGAGTGTCAATCAAACCCTCCAAAGTTTTACTTTTTGGTTCAAAATAGGTCTGTTCAGAAGTACATTCACACTGTTTGCTTTTTGAAATTTTTATATTCAGTAAAATCTTATTGAATATAAAAAATGTCATTTTAAAATCTGAATTGCAAATATCAGTTTCAATTTTAATAGCTTGCAAATGAAAATCAGCTGCGGAAACACCACAGGAAAACCTGTTTTTCTGTAATGTTGACTGACACAATAACAAAATGAATAAATCAAAATTAAGAAATGACAACAGTAGAATACAAAAAAAAATTGATAAGGTGTACTTTGAAATGTTCCTAATTAAAAACTTGTGATACCATAGCAGTATCAGGTAAAGCATCCAAACGATGTGAGAAAATCTAAGAGCAAAAGAAACAAATGAATCACACAATCATTTGAATTGGAAGTGATGTTAAAGATCACCTCTTTCCAACTTGCCCCTTGCCCCCACCTTTCACTGTATCACATTGCTCAAAGCCCCACCCAACCTGGCCTTGAACACTTCCAGGGATGGCGTGTGAGGGTTATGGGAAGAATAATGTAAAGAAAATATTAAATTTTCCAGTGAAACTTCATAGAAATCACATGAAGCCAATATAAATTAAAGTCCAATAAATTTCCTAAAGATAAAGAGCCCAAAATATTTTCCTTAAACAGTGACAATTCAGCATAATTACTGCTACTATTAAAGAAATTAGTATATTTGTCAGGTCATAAAAATGAAATCAGGACAGCAGAAAACCTGGACAATATTTAATTGCTAACATTTAGGCAAATAATGCAAGTAGTAAACATATTTCTGGTGAACATGTAGGTGTTTACAGTCACATGTCCTTATTAGTGTAGAATTTTAGCAGATAAGTCATTAGCAACAGTGAGTGGAAACTACTTTCATTTCAGGACCCCCTATTCAGGCAATCTGTGGCTCTTTAGCTCTCCTAGTCTTGAAGCAGAGGAAGAAGGAAAGTCACTGTAAGGCAACATGTCTTTGGAGCACATTTCTGTAAAGATGCAGGCCGTGAATGCTGGGTGCATATGGGGAAGTGGAAATGAGAAAGCAAGGCCGTGGCAATAAAAAGGCATGACAACTAGGTGACTAAGCATGAAAACATCAGGGGAAAACCAAAAAGAGCATGGAGATGAACAGTACTGGAGAGGAACTTCTCTCTCTTCTGAGAAAAGGCAGGTTTGGGAGAAGAGAGAAATACTGAAGCGCGAAAAAGAGAAATTTGGTAGCCAGAAAACCTGTTCAAATTATTTGTTTAATGTCACGTCATAAGACTGGATAGCTCCCCAAATAATTCTTTTAAACTGGTTCCACTGACAGGTTTTGTAAAAACATCTTCAGCTCTTGGTACTTGCTGCTCAAACCGTTCTTTCCCCTGCAATATCTACAGAGTGAAATACTGCTGTTCAAGAAATATTCCTAATAACAGGTATAATTGGAGGTGTATTGTTCTGTTGAACCCCATCAACGTATAGAGAGGTGCCCACATAACATCTGAGGTTTAAAATGTTAGTTATTATCACATTGCCTTAATTCTTTTAAATACTGAAAAAATAAAGGTTGTCTTCTCTTTATTCTTGAGGGAATAAAAGGTAGACTCACAAAGCAGTCTATAAGCCAGTAGTACTTTACCAAGAATAAAGTACATACCACACTGAATAGGGTTTATGTGATGCCACTGCTTCTATAAACTTGCCCTGTATGATTTCAAATGCTACTGAAATAATTTCAAATAGTTATGTTTCTCTCCCCAAGAAGCTGTCCTTTTCAGTCTGAAAATGTTTTGAAAGTAAAATAACAAAAGCAACTATTTCACAGTGATCACAGTTTTTTGGAAAAAAGATGGTTTTTTTCAGAAGAGCATGTTATACTTACAGAGCATAACCAAGTATGTAACATCGTACTTTTCTCTACATATCAGAAATACACTGATTCCACTTAAAGCCACGAGGACTACTGCTCCGCCAATTTATTCTTTGTATCTTTCAACACAAGTTTCTTTTCTGAATTTCTATATAATAAAAATATAGTAAGGATTGTGTTGCCTTTTGGTTTTTTTTTCTCCAATTAGTAGCTGTATTATTGAGCTGAATGGGTTCTGCCACAAAGCCAGCATTTTACACAAAATGCCAGGCAGCAATTAGCTGATGACAGCTTCTTGGTCAGAACTAACCTGGGCTGAATTATAACTTGCTATATGCAGGCTGGCCAGTCAGCTCCTGTAAACCAAGTCCCTTTTCAACATCCTCTCATGTCCCTGACACAGTAATTAAAGTTTAGAAGCAAAGAATGCCCCACTTTCCAAACCTTTGGTAGAAAAGACGTTGTGCTTCTTAGAGCAAAGGATGCTTTGAGGTCCCCTAATGTAATTTAGAGCTTTATGATGCCTCGGTTTCTTTGCTATGGGAAAATGGATCCTAGAAGAGGATTGGTAACAGAGCTCAACTATGAAAAACTACAGTGAGCATCTGAAGGGAACAGTGAAAAACAGACAAAAGGAAGTCTATACTATTGTCAGCTGCAGATAAGTAAAGCTTTTCTTGCTCTCTGCTCTCCAAAACAGCGACCTAAAGAGAGGCTTATAGCCTCTTGCCCAGAGTTGCACTTCTGGGGATGGTGAAGTGAGAGGACGGAGCACCGACCCTAGAGGTGGGGGAAAGGGGTGAGAAGACAGGGAGAATGCCAGGATAGGTCAAAAAGCGCAGACCTAAGGCACAGCGTGCCGGATGAGATACGAGAGTGATGCGTGCACGGCAAGCGACGGGGGGGACAGGCAGGGGTAGGCGGAGTGGAGGTGGAGCCGGTGGAAGTGCTACTGGGGGAGTCGTGGTGCCCAGAGGCGACGGAGAGAAGTGGGACCTGGAGGAGTGAGCCCGTGCCCTGCAGCGCAGACCCTTGGTAAGTGACCGGGCTGGCGGCGAAGAGGGGCGGGGAGGGAGGGACGGACGAGGGGGCGTGGAGCAGGCGGCCAGCCCGCCCGAGCAGTGGGAAGCAGTCCAGGGGCGAGCTGAGCTCGGAGCCGGGGGACAGCGAGCGGCATCCCGCCGGCCGCCGCCGGAGCCTGGCGGGCACTCTGCCTTCCCGCCTGCCCCCCGCACACGCTCCCATCGTTTCTCCTCTCCAGGCTGCACCGCCCCCGGCTTCGTATCACCCCTCCCTGGGCGGCGGGGACCGGGATTGAGCCGCTCCCACGAAAGCAGCACCATGTGAGCGGGACCTGTGCCGTGGCCGGAGCGGGCACGTCGAGGATGTGAAGAGCCGCCCGCATCCTGCACCGCCCGCCGCTGCCCAGCCGCCGACTCGCCGGTGTCCAGCGCTACCCGGCCAGCATGACCGAGGTGAAGGCCAAGGAGCCCACAGCGCCTCCGCCTGCCAGAGACGGGGCGGTCCTGCTGCAAGGACAGCCCGGCCGAGACCCCTTCCGCAGAGAAGCGGAGCCCATTGACATCTCCCTGGACGGGCTGCTCTACCCCAAGAGCAGCGACGAGGAGGAGGAGGACGACGAGGACGAGGAGGAGGGGGAGGAGGAGGAAGAGCCCCGGCAGCAGCAGCTGGAGCAGGAAGAGGGCCGGGACTCCCTCTCCTACCGGCCGGGGAGCGGCTCCCTCTCGGACAAGGACTCTCTGGACACCGTCCTGGACACCTTTCTGGCTCCCACGGCTCATGCCAGCTCCGCCGTGGCCGCGGCGCCCTGGTCGTTTTTCGAGGTGGAGGCAGCGGAGGCGCC